>CM059195.1:24066364-24432715 GCA_030323885.1 Branchipolynoe longqiensis | reverse complement strand
TGTGACAACTCCGCATGTCTCTGGCGTATATATCATAGCCTAACGTACCAGTAACATGTGCGAGCATGCCCCTTGTGTGTGCTGGCATATCCCTAGTGTATTCTGAGCATATGTTGAGCGTATGCCCAGCATGTTGCCTCTCGGTATATAAAGGCACCACCAGGCTTCTTCTGGCAGTCCTGCTCGGCTGCTCAGACAGGATGGATGTCCAGGCACTCCATCTACAGTTCCAGCATCAGTACCTTTATCAGCATGAGCTAGGTCTCTATCTCATGGCTCTTCTGGCGGCCAGTGTCTAGAGGAGAAGGAGGAGGCAGCAGCGGATAATGTGGGTCAGACCCTGGATCGGGAAGCAGCCACAGTTTGGCTTGTATGACATGCTTATGGTTGAGCACCGCAGTGAGGACACTGCATCATTAGTGAACTTCATGCGGATGCCTCCACAGTTGTTCGACGAGATTGTGGCACGAGTGGGACCGAGGATCGCCAAAAGACGCACAGCATACTGGGTGCCGCTCGAGCCTGGGCTGAAGAGCGCACTTACTCTGCGGCACCTGGCGTCTGGGAACAAATACTCGTCCATGAAGTTTGGGTGGAGGGTCCCCCACAACATAGTGCATAGTGCATAGTGCGTGAAGTCTGTCAGGCCTTCATCGACGAGTACATGGACAAGGTCATGATGTGTCCGATGACTCCACAAGGACGGCATGCCATCGCCGACAAATTTCTAGAGAAGTGGAACTTCCCCCATACATGTGGCACTCTGGATGGGAAGCACATCGCCTACCGGTGCCCTCCAAAGAGTGGGTCACTCTACTACAATTACAAGGGTTTTTACTCAGTGGTGCTGTTGGCACTTATAGACACAGACTACAAGTTTATCTGGGCAGATCTTGGGGGTATGGGCTCCGCATCTGATGCCCAGATCTACAACGACCCCGAGCTGAAGGTGGGCACTGAAGGTGGCACCATCGGTTTTCCGCACCCCAAACTGATCTTGGATGGCCAGAAGGATATGCCATATTTTCTAATCGGTGGCGATGCCTTCGCCCTGCGACCAACCATGATGAAGCCGTACAGCAGTAGGGGGTTGACAAATGAGGAGGGACTGTTCAACTACCAGCGACAGAAAGGAGGAGAGAAAGGGGAAGAGAGAGGGGGAGAAAGGGGAATAGAGGGGGGAGAGAAATGGGAGGGTAGAGGGGGGAGAAAGGGGAAGAGAGGGGGAGAGAAAGGGGAAGAGAGAGGGGAAGAAAGGGGGAGAGAAAGTGGAAGAAAGATGGGGAAGAAAGGGGAAGAGAGGGGGAGAGAAAGGGGAAGGGGAGGGGGAAAAAGGGAAAGAGAGAGGTGGCACAAAATGGGGAGAGAAAGGGGAAGAGAGAGGGGGAAATGGGAAGAGAGAGGGGGGAGAAAGGGGAAGAGAGGGGGAGAGAAAGGGGAAGAGAGAGGGAGGGAGAGATGGGAAGAGAGGTTAGGGACTTGTGTCCTTAATATTAATAATAATTCTTCTTTATTTCCAGTGGTTATTTACGTATTCATTTTCCTTTAATTTTACTTTAATTTATAACAATTAAATGATGACATGCCATTATTGAACGCAGACACAACAATTCTAGTTCACAAAATCTTTATTTATGAAGGACATATTGACACATATACACATATATCATCATCATCATCATGCTGTCGGTCGCGATGCGACAAAGACTGCTTTCATTACTTGACTGCCGCTCTCCATTTAGCTCTCTGCATGTGCGGTTGTACATTTCATGAAAGCTGCCTGCAAAAGTGTTGAAGTGCTGCTGGCTTTTGTAAATTACCAGCGGCACTCTCTCGGGGAGCAAATAGAGGTTTCACACCAGCAAGAACATGTCAAGACAGGCGCAAAACTATTTGTCCCTGCAGTGGCTGGTCGGGAGATGTTGGGAGTTCCATACATCAACCGCCCTTAATGCTGCCACAGTGACATGGTTTTCTGTTTAGGGTTTGCTCCCTTAGCCTTCGGTTCTGTCAAGAACCTGTACCACAAGGCAGTGGTTTACAACTCTGCAAGGCAGGGGCGTCAAACTCCCTGAGGTATTGCTATACCTGCAATACCTGCATACCTTCACATATATACATATATATACATACCTTCACATATAAATGCATATATACATACAAACATAAACAATACAACATAATAACATTTTACTAAAACCTATTACTACATATCTACACATATATACACATATTTACAAATATTTACAATTGCTTGTCGTCGGAGCCCAGCCCAGCTCGTGACATCGGGGCTGACAAGGGGAAGAGGTCCAAGTTTGAAACACCCAACACTCCCGAGATCCCCGACAGCCCCGACAAGTTCAATTGTCCATCAGAGTTTGGGCTGGGCGACTCTGACAAAGTTCCTGTTGCGGGGGCGACTGGTGTGGGAGTGGAACTCCCACTCCCAACAAGAGTTGACGCCCAGGTACACTGACAGTGCCCGCACCAGCTGGGTGGGGACCTGGTCCTGGAGGGGGCATGGTGTGCCCCGCCACACCAAGTGGCCGGAGTGCAGGCGGCTGCACCATCACCACGGACGGACATTAGACAAGCTGAGGCAGAGGCGGGACCGGCTGATGGCTCATGTGGAGCGGCTGTATGGGCAGAGGTTGAGGCTGAGGCTGAGGCTGAGGCTGAGGCTGAGATGCTGCTGGTTCGGCTGCAGCATATATTGCTGCACATAGTCCTGGGTTTGCAACGCCCAGGGTGATGCCGGTGGTGGCTGGTGAGTCCACTGGTGCGGCTGAGGCTGGTACAACTCACTCGCAGAAGGGCCAGGCCTAGGCACGCAAACCACAGGAGCCAATATAGCCACAGGCGCCGGTGCAGCCACAGGAGCCGCCACAGCCACAGGAGCCACCACAGCCACCACAGCCACAGGAGCCTGAGGCAGCATGCCTGCCTCATGTCGGCAATCGTCCTCCAACCCCTACGACAAGATGCAGTTAATCCCTGCCCGTGTGTTCAGAAACCGCTCCTGCGGCATAGTCATCAGCGAGTCCCGCACATAGTTCACGAAAGCTGCACGCTCCATCATGGCCGGTGTAGGGGGCGGCTGCATGACCTTCAGCAGCTCCACAGACTTGTCGAATCTCTTCTGTATCGTAGCCAGGAGGTTGAGGTCGGCTGCGGCTGCCCGCTTCCCCTTTCCCCGCCCTAGGCCATATGGTGAAGCATCGTTACTCAGCACAATGGGTAGTTTAGGATCATAGTGCACCAGTAATTGTGATGATCCAAGGAATGCTTTTGAGTCCTTAAATGCCTTGCTTTGCTGTGGACCTCATGTCCATGTATTTCTCTTTTTCAAGCACTCATGTACTGGTGCAAGTACAGTAGGCCTACTCAAGTTATTCAAGAAGTTATGGTAATAGTGGATCAAACCAAGGTAACCCCTAAGTTCCTTTTCATTCTTTGGTTCTGGAGCATTTATAATTGCCATCACCTTATCCTTGCTGGGATGGATGCCTTCAACATCACTCTTGTGCCCCAAGTATGTACAAGATGTTTGATGAAATATGCACTTACTTTCCTTTAGACCTAATCCAGCATCTTACAAGTGTGTAAGCACCATTTCTAGGTTCCGATCATTCTCTTCTGCAGTACATCCTGTTACTAACACATCATCTAAGTACACTCCTGTCATTGGTATATTTTGAAGTAACTGTTCCATAATTCGCTGGAAAATGCCTGGACTAGATGAAACTCCAAAAGGTAAGCGTTCATACACACAGAGACCGTTTGATGTGTTGATTGTTCTTAACTTCTGAGAGTCTTTATCCAGCATTACTTGTTGGTATACATGACTGAGGTAGAGTTTTGAGTATAACTGACCTCCTGAATGTTTTGCATAAATATTGTTGATATTTGTTATAGGATATTTCTCTACTTTCACAGCATGGTTGATTGTCACTTTGTAGTCCCCACAGATTCTCCCTTCTCCTGTGGACGTAAGTACGGTACTATGTGTGAAAGTACAACGTCTGAACACTTTGACTTCTGGATACTGAATGACTTTATTCCCCTCCAGGGCTCAAACCATAGCCAGCCAAACCTTTCCATGACGTCATCTCATTTGCATATATTACACACGTGTCTAGACGTCTAGCTGTCTAGACATCTCTTACGCATATATCACATCCCCCCTCATCTAAAACAGTACTCTTCTCACATACAGCAATCACAGGAAGAAACCTACAATGCACACTAGGAAACCAAACACTGGAAAGTGTAAATCACTACAAATACCTAGGCCTAGAACTAGATAGCCAGCTAAACTACAATCTGTGTGTAACAAAAATCATACAAAAAGTAAATCACAAACTATGGCTATTTGCTAAACTAAGAAACTATATGACACAAGATATGTCAATAAAAATCTTCAAAGGCATGATACTCCCCTACTTTGACTATGGGGATGTAATCTACATGGGTTCTAAAAAAGAGCTACTTAAAAAATTGCAGCTACTACAAATTAGGACCCTGAAAATGTGCCTGAAAGTGGACAAACTATACCCCACTTATGATCCTTACAAAAGAACTAAAGTAAAGCTACTAGAAAACAGAAGGATAATCCACCTAAAAACATTAGCATATGGATATAGCCAAGACATTAAGCGTCTAACCCAACCACTAAGGGACACCAGAGCAAGCAAGGCACCACTACTGAGGCAGACCAGAAGCCAGATCAAAACCCATGAAAGGAGGACACTGGAAATGGCCGCCAAGGCATGGAATGCGCAAACGGTGAAAGAAAGACAAATCCCTGACCTAAAAACGTACAAAAAATATCTGTGCAAAATAAAAACTGGGAACCCCAACTGAACTGCACCACAAGGGGGCAGGTGATATGTCACAGGTGATAAATACAGCCTCAATAAAACAAAAGAAAAAAAAGAGAAAAAAACAAAGTATTTCTGAGACATGAAATGTTTCAAAATCCCCATAAAACATACTAGGTTTACTCATTCATCATAGAGTAATACAAGAAAATATACAAGAACTTAACTTAAGCGAGTAGGCGTAAGTAAGTAAGTAAGTAAGTAACTTAAACCACAGGTTTAGCGAGTGTCCAAGCGCACTATGGCACTGAAGTCCTTTGAACTGTCCGGCTGCTTAGCCTCCACAAAACACATTGTCCATAATGACACAATAAAAATACATATTCAGTTGTATTGTCTTTCCATTGACAACACAATTACCATCACTAATAACTAGTCCATAGCAATATTATGAAGGAATTATATATCAATATCAGTGGCCTGATATTTGTTATAGGATATTTGTCTACTTTCACAGTACGGTTGATTGTCACGTTGTAGTCCCCACAGATTCTCACTTCTCCTGTGGACTTAAGTACCAGTACTATGGGTGCAGCCCACTTTGCAAATTCAACAGGACGAATTACACCAGTTTGTTGAAGTCTAGCCAATCCTTCTTCTACTTTAGCTTGCAGTGCTAGTGGTACTGTACATGCTTTCACATACACTGGTTTTACGGATCATCTATGTACAACTTTGCAGTTACACCTTTCAATTTTCCAAGACCTTCTTTGAAAACAGCATGATATGGACGAAGAAAATCACCCTTGTTCACTTGACTTACTGTAGCCCAGTTGACTTTGAGCACTGCCAACCAATCTAGACCTAGTAGATTTGGTCCAGTACCTGGGACTACCAATATTGGCAACCATTTCTATTGACCTCCATGACTGACTTGCGCAGTAGTCTTGCCCAATTGTTTACTGAACTCGCCTGCGTATGTGCATAGCTTTGGCAAGTTATCATCATTCAACACTAAGTGTGGAGCCAAAGATGTAAGTCTTTGGCATTGTTTTTCAGAAACTATAGTTGAGGATGCACCTGTGTCTATTTCCATGGACATAGAAATTCCTTCCATTTCCACTGTGCACATATATATGGATTTACCTGATGTACCTGACTAGCTGTGTGGAACAGATTTAGGTTATATGTGCCTTCGGTAATATCACCTGAGTCAGTGATCTGATCAGTCTGTGGCATGCTATCCTCTGATGATTCCTTCAAAAAGTTTGCGTTCTGTCCTAATATGCAAACCTTAGAAAAGTGATTTTTCTTACCCACCGCGTAAACTCAGCGTCATAAGGTAAACAAAGCAATGACAGTGGTTCGCTTCGAACTTTGAAATTACAAAAGCTACATCGATATTATTAAATAATAATAGATTTTGAGCTTTTAGCTGCAATATCACATGTTGTCGCGGTTTCTTCAGGTTAATTGTCTCCTTTGGTGTTATGTTGATTATTTCTTCAATTTAATTGTATATGCCAGTGTTCTCCAATAAACTACTGCGTTAGACTTGCAATATTGATGGTATCGATGCTTGGTCTTGATATTTGCAGTTCTGTAGTATATATCTTCTATATAAAGGATTTGCACTTCCTTCACATTCATCAAACCATCATCTGAGTTTTATTCAGTTATGTCTCATATTTAACAATAATAATAATAGTAATACTTGCACTCGCAAAGTATTTTTCCTTAACTCCTTAAATCTAATACATAGATTATAACATAGCAATTTGCATTTTCCACCTCAATGAAAATGAATCATCTTCATAGATTAATATAAAAAATGTCAATGACAGCATAAAGTTAATGATTATGATATTAATGACAATATTCAATCAAGTTTTATGTCCATGAAGTCCAAGTGAACCACCATTTCATGACAATGAAAGGCAATATTCGATCAATTTGTATGTCCATGAATTTCAAATGAACCACCATTTCATGACAATCAAAGGCAATATTCGACAACTTTTATGTCCATGAATTTCAAATGAACCACATTTTTTTATATTTTGTTTGGTACATTAGTTGCTTAAGCAGGGGAAATTTCAGTCATAGACGACTGGTCTTCCTCATTCCACTGCTGGTCGATAGAAAGCCCGAGCCTACACTTTTACCGACCCAAGGGATTTTTAACCTCCCACACCACATAGACATGGTATGAGAGCAACCGGCCTTTGATGACGCTGTAAGTTATACACAGCGGTGGAAATCCAAATTGGCAGAGCTGGGGGCACGGGGAATCGAACGGCCGACCCTCAGATTAGGAGTCTGACCTAGAAAAAAGTCAGACACTCTAACCACTCCGCCACAATCAATAACAATATTCCACCTATTTCTTTTAATGTCCATGAATTTTAATGAACCAGCATTTTCATGGCAACCAAAGGCAATATTCAACATCTTTATGTCCATGAATTTCAAATGAACTACCTTTCATGACAACCAAAGGCAATATTCGACATCTTTATGTCCATGAATTTCAAATGAACTACCTGTCATAGCAGCCAAAGGCAATATTCAACATCTTTCTTTCCATGAGTTTCAAATGAACTACCTTTCATGACAATCAAAATGACAATATTTGACAATTGTATGTCATGGAAGATAACAACACCATCTTATAATAAACATTTTATAGTTAGTAGCATTGTTATAGTGTTTCTTGGCATAGTCCCAGCAAACAATGTTCAAGTATATAAAAGATCAGTTTTGTAGTTCAAAAAATGTTGTAGCTATCTCAAAAAATAATATCAAGAAATATATGTCAGCTTAGCTCTTCCCACCTTTGTCTTTGACAAGATGAAGAAACATACCACAATCATTCTTCTCTCATTCATCTCAGTGCTATGAGGAATATGAATAACATAGCAGATGTATTTCATCTCTCATTCATCTTAGTGCTATGACAATGAAGAAAAACAAATTGAATAATGAAAGAACAAGAATCTCTCATCAGTTTTGTAGAAATTCTCTTCCACAAGAAAAGTCATCACTCTTTTAGCTGAGCTCTCAACAGCCTTTGGAAAAGTGAATTTTCATCAACAAATTCTATCACTCTTTTAGCTAAGCTCTCGACAGAAACTTGCTTTCAGAAAAGTGAAGTTTAATAAACAAAATATATCACCTTTAGCTAAGCCCTCAACGGACACTTGCCTTCAGAAAAGTGAATCTCATAACAAAAAAATGATATCACTATTTTAGCTAAGCTCTCAACAGACACTTCCTTTCGGAAAAGTGAATCTCATCAAAAAAATGCTATCGCTCTTTTAGCTAAGCTCTCAACAGACACTTCCTTTGGAAAAGTGAATCTCATCAAAAATATATCATTCTTTTAGCTAAGCTCTCAACAGACACTTGCTTTTGGAAAAGTGAATCTTATAAAAAATATATATATCAAGAAAGGTAGTGAAAAGAACCTCATGCATTCTCCTTGCGAATAACAACTCAAGATAACATTCTAAAAATAGTATCATTAGTTTTTATTTTATTTTATTAAATAAATAGTTTATAATGATGTATTATGTGTTTATTATGTAATATCAACTATAGTTTCAGTCTTTATAGAAAAGGAAAGTGATGTAAGAAACTTAAATTAATTATTATTAAATTCTATATTTTTATATTTACTTTTATGTTTTATAATGTATATAGTAATATAGAATAGTTTTTTTTATTTCATGTTTTTAAGTGTCGTAGGTATTTATCTATGCATTTCTAATTATATAACTGTGTGTATGGAACTCTATCATAGTTCCGACTGATGACGTAATTTACTTGTTGACCTTGTGTCACTCCTATCCACCTGTGTGACAATCTCTCATGTACATCATGTTTTGTCTAATTTTGCTTCGCTCGCCGCCAAAATAACTGTATTTATAACTTCAGTCAAGCCCAAGGAAAACAATAGTTGCTTCACGATGCGACCATCGACACCTCAATAAGAATAGACTCCCCACACCGAGCATCTGATTACTTTAAATCAATTACTGTAGAATCGCGAAAAGTTGCCCTGCTCTGAGCAGAACAACTCGATCCGCTATTCGCATTCTCTTTCCTCAAGCAAGTATGACGAGTACCAAAAGAGTACATAGATTAATAGTCTGCAAGAAATTTTGGGGATTGAGAATTTAATATGATTATTACGGTAATGCATGAATCAAGGTGTTGTGTTATGTGGTCTTGGTCCTCCGCACATTTAACGAGTCCATTTTTTGAACCTAGAAAGGTCAATACAAACTCCATGCCGTCTCCCAAGCACTAAGCATGCAACATCTTTGATTTCTTGCATTTGTCTCCGCATTCACGATCTTGATTTCTCCACCTGCTTTGTCTACCTTGAAACCGAATACAGGACATCCGAATCCTAATAGAGCTACATGATGTACAGATTTACTACTCCTAGAGCATTTCAGTCCTCAATGTGATCTTTCAGAGGTGTTCCAGTAGATAAACAAGTTTAAGCTCGATCAGCTGATTATAACCTCGGGTCTGCCACACTACAAAGTATGCCAAGTGTACACGCATACTTGCCATGGCTACAAACAATTCACATACATTCGTAGAATGTCAATGTGAAAAGAGATCATTGGTTATTTGTTAGTATGACATCATGCTCGCCTCAGCGTGCATTCTTCCATCTATGTCACGATAGATTTACAAGAATATAGGTACATTTGATTGTACATAACAATCTATATACAACCTCATCCATGTTTATGCCATTTCTACATTTTATACACATTGTCAAACCTAAAAGGTAGGTACAAGCATAAGTAAGCATAAGTGTCAATAATCTTACTGTAGCAATGCTACTGTGGAGTCTCATCTCCCAAAATGACTGTAACTCCATTGAATTAGCAATGTATATTAGTAGCACAACTTACATCACTACACGCAACCTATGGCGCAAGTTTTGTTGATTGGTCAATTCTGCAACAACTAGCAATCAATGAATCTGCTCTACACGCCTGCTGATGCGTAAACACTCCTGTACCAACATCATGAGAATGTATTATCTCAGGTTTTTGTTTAGTTGTATCAACCAAAAATACATTATCTTGCCAGAAACAATTGTATCGAATGGCAAAGGTTGTCTGTTACCTTTTAACCTCTCTGTAGGAGTTAATCTAGGTGCTAAATCATCCCAATTGATATTAGAATCAACTTTGTTCACCTTTTCTTGGTTAACAATTTTTCCATCATTTTTAGGCCCTACCACGTCAATGCTGAACCTCATGCTCTAACGACAATGTACCCAGGATCATATTTCCGCTCCGAAGGTCCTGATTCTTTAACTAATAACACAAATTTATCACCCGGTTTTAATATAACTGCATTCGCTTTCTTCTCTGCAGCAGCAATATATTTTTTAGTCTCCCGTTGATTGTCAACTGGTTTTCGTAAAGCAATAGACAAGTCATCTATCCGATATGCTAAGTTTGAATCTTCTGTACCTGAAGAACGATATATTAAAGAACTATGTTTCCTACCTAGATGTCTACCATAAGTTAGAAAGGAAGGAGAAAAACCTGTACTGTCGGAAGGGCCAGTGCGATACACATAGATCACCTCCGGTAAAGAACTTTCCCATAGATTAGCCCGAGAATGTACCAACGTTCTCAAGATGCTTTTTAGTGTTCTATGAAAATGTTCCACCATCCCATTAGATTGAGGATGATACGGTGTAGTATGTCTTACCTCCACTCCAAGTTCTCTGAAATGATCAATAATCATCTTATTCTTAACCTCGCCGTGAATATGGCCTATGCTGCCGACACGGCGTAAAGAAACCACCAATCAATCAATCAATCTTATTCTTAAATTCTAACCCATTATCAGAAATAAACACACATGGTATTGAATGGTGAGGAATATAATTATTGAATATAAAATCATGAACTCCCTTCGCTGATTTATCAGGTAATGATTTATACTCAACCCAACCAGAACAATGGTCTATTATAGACAATAGATATCTATTTCCATAGGTACTTACTGGATAAGGACCAGAAAGATCCGCAGCAATCACAATACCAGGTGCTACCGGTAATGGCATTGACTGTGGATATGCACATGTGCATCTGATACAGTTCACCACACAATTAGGACAATTGGTAATTACCTTGTGAACATCTCTAGTCATACCAGACCAGTGAAAATGACCCTGTAGTCGTCTGAGGGTTTTAGACATAGACGTGTGACCTACCTCCATAGGAGCTATTTTAATTACAGAATCCCTGTATCTCACTGGCAAAACTAGTCGAGGATACGTATCTTTACGTGTATGAGCAATCATTGAATAAAGAGTGTAATCGGTGCTACAACATGAGCATAGTTAGGATTAGGAATCAATTGTCTATAATATCCTGCTGATCCTAGCAAAAGTCTTACTTCCTTTTTACTAGTCGGAGAAGCCATGTCCCTAATTGCACTAATTTTTTCAGGATCCGGTTTTAAGCCTGACTCACATACAACGTAACCTAAGAGGTTTAGTTCAGCTACTCCAAATTCACACTTAGACTCTTTAATAGTCATACCATTATCCTGCAAGATGGTCAAAATGTGAGCTACATCATGTTGATGACTTTCTTCAACAGGTGAATACATTATAATGTCGTCTAAATAAATTAAACAACATTTTCCCCAAAACTCTGAAAAAATAGCATTCATCATTCTTTGCAAAACTGCTGGGGCATTGGTTAAGCCAAACTGCATACGTTTAAATTGGAAAAGTCCCATATGAGTATTAACAGCTGTTTAGGTCTACTCTCTTCATCTACCATTACCTGCCAATAACCTGACTTTAGGTCTATTGTGGTAAAGATTTTAGCTCCATGAAGTTGATCAAAAATATCCTGTATCCTGGGCAGAGGATAAGCATCTTTAGTTGTTACTGCATTAAGCTTACGATAGTCTCCACCAAGACAAATAGTACCATGCTTTGTTGGCACTATAGTGACAGGTGAAGCCCTAGGACTACAACTAGACTCTATATAATGTCATATGCAAGCATTCTCTTAATTTCTTTTTCTACAAGATGTTGTTTACTTAATGGTATCCTATACGATCTCTGATTAATTGGATATGCATTTCCTGTATCAATATGCATCCCAACAACCTCTGTAGCTCCTAGTTTATCATCAGACTCAGGAAACAAGGAAGGAAACGGTATCTTCCAATAGTCTAACTCTAAGACTATACCTGCAATTCCTTTATCTGCACCCCCTAACCCTATCCATGGATGAATAATATCACATAATGAAACAAATTTCTCCTTATAACTAATTTCAGCTGCACACATTTCAATTACATCTGAGCATATCAAAACTCAATGACTCAACTACAAAGAAAGGACATAACCTGTCATGAATTGAAATATACGCTATGCCTATACTAGGAATTAAATGTCCTGATAGTGATCTCAATCTACTATCTGGATACAATTGTCCATCGGATACACCAATGTCAACCAAATACTGGAAAACAGGCAAATGTATCAAACTTTTAGCCGCACCTGAGTCTACAAGACCAAATAAATTAAACTTGTCAAATTCAATTTGAATCGAAGGATGTGCATCAAGTGCACATTTTAGTTGCCCGACAGTGTACTACCACTCATGCTAATACCAGAAAGCAATTATAATTTGTATGGACAATCGCGCAACATGTGTGCTTCATTACATAAGTAACACAAAATTGTACGCTTATCCGCTGTGCTACGTCTTCTCTGTCTATAGACATTATTTTTCTGAACCTGCCGATGTGCATGAGCCATGCTAAATGGAAGCGCCTACATTCCCGCAATGGGTGGACAATTTCCATTGACCCCTGCAGTTTTATTTTGTTTTTTTTGTAAATATAGTTTATTCATTGAATAAAGTCTTTTGTCAGCGCCGTGGCACTGGTCTTCCAGCCATGTGACAATACAGTTATTTACAATATATGCAGCTAGCCCAAATCAGCTGAAATAACAATATCAAACATTCAAAGAGTTACATATGGTATAGTTCGACAATTCACATACAAAGATAGCAGTTATATGTTGTATTCCTACACACTTGATATATACATGTGTATTGATTAGACCTTTGCATTACGGAGTGGTTAGGTGCATAGTTTTCCTTCATAGGTTTGTATGCCTACTGTTGTGAATTGCAAGACTATCATGTTGTTGGAGTTAACATTTTGAGATGGAGTGAGTGTTAGTAGAATGGTTTGTTTATTCTGTTAGATAGAGTGTGGTTAGCTTATAGGGTTATGCTTAAAAGGTTAATACCTCAGGTGTGTCTTTTGACTACATGAAGTAGTTTGAGTAAGTAGGTTGTTAGTAATGATGGGATAAACAATGCTTGGAGGATTGTATGTTTCAGTCATTTAGTAGTCTAGTACAGACTGTATTAGTGGCTATGTTTGTACAAAGACCATATAATACCAAGACAGCTCACCCAGCCTGTACTGTGTAATCAAAATGATCAAACCCACCACTTGGTGCGCTGGCTGTTCCCCCGGCTAAACAGATGCCACAATATATGCACAAATGTATATATGAATGTGAAAGCTGTGTGACAATGGTGACGATGATGTGTGCCTGTTCATAGCAATCCGATATTGATGTGTATTCACGCTTACCCGCCTCATGCATGATATAACCGTATGTGTTTACATGTGAAACACCAACCAGCAGCTGGGTCGATCAAACCCACCACAAGGTGGCACCGCAAAGTTTACATCAGATGGGAGAGATAGGGAGTGAACCGTCCCAGTACCATAGGGCCCCCGGTCTATAGCAATACTAACAGACTGACGCACCTTTCCGAATTTGCTGGGCAAATAATTTGTACGGTGGATAACTTGGTTTGCTGGCAGCAGGCAAAGGAGCGCGTGGGGCGGTGGGATGGGGCAGGGTGGCCATAGGTGCTTATAATAGATAGCTAATTAAATATGGAGACCTCATCACTAGGCCTGTAGAAGGGCCTGATTGGCATGGTGAAATCTTACCAGGTTCTTGAATTCTAGTTGTGTTTGTGCATGTCTAATTCTGACTGGGAGTTCATTCCATAATTTGCTGCCTTTGTAGATAGGGGCTCTTGTCAGTCTATTTGTGAGTGGTTTAGGAACTTTGAGGAGTGTAGCACCCCCCTGCCTGGTAACTCTGGTAGTATGGTCTATGTAGTTTTCATCCTTGGCTCTGATAAACATAAGAGATAGCAGATGTGCATCTCTCCTTTGGCTCAGGTATGTGATATTAGATCTAGTGTGCATCTCATTCACTGAGAGAACTTTGCCCCTATATACTGTTCTAAGAGCTCAGTTTTGAGTTCTCTGTAATTTATTTTCTTGTTGTTTTGTTAAAAGGCCATATATTATATCATTATAATCTATTATTGGCAGTATAGTTGCCTTATACAGTTTAGTGCTGTGTTCTCACTCATGTAGCATCTTATTTTTCTAAAGGTTGTCATTCTCATACCTAGAATTTGGTTCAGCCTCGATAGTTGCTGGTTCGCATTCAGTGTAGAGTCAAGTGTGGTTCCTAAGTATTTGTACAAGTTCACTTCTCTTAGCACTGCATTGCCTATACATAGCTCTATATTTTGCGCGTGCAATTTTCTAGATTTTGTTCCAAATATCACATATTCTGATTTTTGTGTGTTTAAGGTAAGTCTGTTATCAGCACACCAAAAATTGACCTTTTTTAACACCTTGTTTACCATAGTAGCTGCCAGAATAATGTTTTTATTGTGCACTGTGAGGACAGCATCATCCGCAAAAAGTGTGAAATTAGCACTGGTAGACAGCAATGGTAAGTCATTAATAAATATCAGAAAGAGGAGTGGTCCCAAAGTGGAACCTTGGGGCACTCCTGTTCTGACAGTTCTCGTGGAGGATTCTGTATTATTAATTTTTGTGACTTGTTGTCTATTGTTTAAGTAGTTGGATATGAACCTACATGATCTTTTTCCCAGTCCAGCTCTTTTGATCTTACATAGCAGGATTTTGTGGTCAATTGTATCAAAAGCTTTCTTGAAATCAAGAAAAACAGCTATTGTAAGCTCACCTCTGTATGTGCTAATCAACAATTCATCCATTAATGAGGCAAGTGCCTTAGTCGTCGATCTTTCTTTTCTGAAGCCATTTTGTTGGGTGGCTAAATAGTTAGTGTCCTCAAGAAATGTTTTTATTTGGTCGTGAATTATCTGTTCAATTATTCTGCCAGGGAGAGGTAGTATGTATATAGGTCGCAGTTCATTACAGGACTTTGGGTTACCTACCTTGGGTATAGGGGTAACTGTTGCTCTCTTCCATTTTTCTGGGAAAATTCCAGTAGTAATTATGAGGTTGTATAGGTATGTAAATTCATCTAACAGAGCCTTGATGGTGCCCTTGATGAAGGTTGAACTGATGTCCTTCATGCCTGAAGGTTTGAATGGTGATAGATTTTGTACTTTGGTAAGGATCTTGTCTTTTGTTGTTTCTATGAGATCATATCTATGTTGGTTAACTACAACCTTATAGTTTTCCTGGACATCATCTTTTGGTTGAAACTTTTGGGCTAGGTTAGCTCCTATATCAACAAAGTATTTGTTGATCTCTTCTGCTAGTTGAATATCAGGTATTGTTTCACCAGTACTGTCATTTATTAGATTACTGATTTTTGGCTTGGGATCAGGCCCTATTTGATCTAGTTCATACCAACATTTCTTGGGGTTTTGGTTGTGAATGATGGCTTGGTCAAGATAGTACCTTGATTTTGCCTTTCGAACCTCAGTCCTGGCCTTTCTAGTTAAGCATTTTGCTATGAATGCATCCCCTGGGTCTTTGGTTAATTCAGCCTTTTGGCAAAAGCAGTCCCGATCTCGTTGTAGTTCTTGTAATTCGTCATTTAAGTATTTAGCTGTGTTTTTTCTTATTCTCAGTTCAATCATTGGGCAAAGTTTGTCAGCAGCTCTATCAAGGATAGCCTCTAACATGTCCCAGCACTTGTTCGGATCTTGCTCATAAAATATTTCATTGGTAGCAAATCCCCGTAATGTGGTTGAAAGGTCCTCATAGGTGCAGTTTCTATATGAGCGGCCCCAGTGTGATGTGGTTTGTTTGTCATTCCTTGTTTTGTTTTTTATTATATAAATAGGTTTGTGATCACTTATGTTGTAGTTGAGGATACCAGATGTAGTACAACATTTTATAATTGTAAAAGCCAGGTCAATTGTTGTATTTGAGGTTTGTGTGCTTCTAGTAGTTTTGTTAATCATCTGTTGCAGTTCATGTTCTGTGGCAAATTGTCTCGTGATATTAGCTGATGGTTGAATTTTTGCATTGTAATCTGCATTGTAATCACCAATGAGAAGAGTTTCATATTTGTTAATGTCTATAATTTGTTTCATGGTTGAGCTTAGTAGGTCAAAAGCTTCCTGCATATTCCCAGTTGGGGGCCTATATACATTACCTATTAGAATTTTCTTTGTGTGTGGTCTGGTGATGACTGCCCACTGTAATTCCAGAGTTCCATTTGAAATATTGTGGTTGGCATACTTTTCAGTGTCTATTTGCAGTGTGTCTTTGCAGTAGAATCCTAGGCCTCCACCAGCTTTGACTTGGCCATTTGGAAGCTTTGTTTGCCTGTCAAATCTTAGGAACTTGTACCCTTGAATTGATATCAGCTTTTCCTCAATGTGGCTGTTTAGCCATGTTTCTGATACTGTAAAAATATCAAGTCCTGACCATGGCAGGTCCATTCTTAGTTGTTCAATTTTATGGGTTAGACTACGTACATTAAGGTGTCCTATTTTAAAGCCTGGCAGACCCTTCACGTCGTTCAGAGGAAGCCTGGCCAGTAATTGCCCCCAGTTATGGTCCCAACGCGCTCAAACCTAAGAACCACTGTCTCCCCAGTAAATACTATTACTGCCCTGTCTGCTGCCAGCACAAGACCAGTTATGAAAGTTAAAGTTGTTATCCCACCCACAATGGAATAAACTAATAATGTCATATCGATGACTATTTTCCAAGTAATTGACTGTTGCATAGAGTGAGTATAAGTTATATTGGTAGATGGGGGTGAGTTAATGATTTGGACATCCGTTGCTGGAGTGTCCGTAGATATCAAGGCCGTATGTCTCATGGGTTAGGAGATGTAATATTATCTGATCGGTTTGTGACTGTGTAGCATGCTCGCAAGGATTAGCAACCAAACATCACCCACAATAGTTGTAAGGATGATATCACGCATCGTTAGGTAGTGCAGTGTAGAGTAATTATAAGTATCAACATGCTGTTAAAAGTACCAGCATGCCCTTTTTTTTTTTCTTTTTTTTTTTTTAAACTAAAATATGCAGCATGACACCAAGTGCATCACCCACATCCCTGTAATTCACATGGTCAACAGTGATAGGTGCCATGTCATACAAAATATCAGGAGTCATGCGGATACTATTTATAACCTTTCAGCATCATGCCAAGCCACTGCAATTGATGTGTTCTAGGATATATACTTCTGTCAATGTAGTTGACAACAGTGACAAAGCAATGATAACTGATTTCATTTCTGTGTGTTGATTAACCACAGGTCACACATAATGACAATATTTGTGCGCACAGTCAATACTGCGTTGACAGTACATGGATC
Source organism: Branchipolynoe longqiensis (assembly GCA_030323885.1). Classification (NCBI taxonomy): domain Eukaryota; kingdom Metazoa; phylum Annelida; class Polychaeta; order Phyllodocida; family Polynoidae; genus Branchipolynoe; species Branchipolynoe longqiensis. The sequence goes on along the minus strand of CM059195.1, from coordinate 24,415,219 downwards.
TACGCGGATGTGCTGAAATCCAACACATGTGCCAGGGTTGTATGAATGAATATTACTCTGCGCTGCAGCCTTCACACTATTTATTGCTGAATTTTCAGAAATTCCACTGCCTAGTGACAAATTAGTTACATACTTCCTAAGAGACTTTGTCTCACCCTGTAGTAACTTCATTACCTGAATATCTGTGTTAGACAATTTAGAACCCTTCGAAGCAGAAGATGAACCAGAAAAATCTTAATGCTGTACTATTCAAACTATCAATCGCCTCACAAATTGCTAATCTTCCAATAAGTGCCATAGCATGTCTATGCTGTCTACTTACACACCTGTCACTTAGTATTGACATAGCAAAAGCATCTTCCAGAGTTTTTGGTCGGTTAGTCTCCACGTACCACATGGTATTGTCGTCTAATAATGAATCAAGAAATCTAGACAGTAGGATCTCGAATGTATCAGTACCCAATAATGCATTCGTCAAATCCCAGCCCTTTAGCTGCTGCTGCCTTAAAGCACTGACAGTATGCTGCTACTGTCTCACTCTCTTCCTGTTTCATAGATAGAACAATTCCCTTAAAATGTGAACGTTCATCAGCTGTCAAGAGAGTATAAACAATAACTTCCTTAATTTGCTTCCAGGATTTTGCATTTTCATGTTGAAAGGCAGTGAAAAGTACCTCATGTAAAGTACCTGTCGCATTAGATAAAACAAACCGAATAATGTCAAGGTCAGAAACCCCAGAAAGAGTACCAATTCACTTGATCAAATCCATCCAATTGTGTAGAGCACCTCTATCCGACCCGTCTAATAAGTGTACAGTTTTCCGATACACTTTCAATGACCGACAACGGATCTCACTCTGTCTCTCCTCCACCTGTAATAATTGAATGCGATCATATTTAACAGAACTACATATGCAATAAGTGAAATTTGATCAATTTAACCCTAAATTTGAACCCTCCTTAAGGCTAACGCGTTTATGGTGGGTTTTCTGGTTTAGCGCAGAAAAGTTGGTATGCATGGAGCAGTGTTAGGCCTAACACCGCACGTTTAAAGTCGAAGAATGTAAACCTTCCCCCTAGCAGGTTTACAGCGGTGTTAGTGTTAGCTTAGTGTCAGGATGGACACCAAACTATTTAATGCTATCATATTTGACAGAATTAAATACGCAATAAGTGAAATTTAATCAAATTAACCCTAAAAACGAAGCGATATTAACGCTGCCGCCGCATTGGCGGTGATATTAATAGTTATATTTTCGAATCGACGAACATACAGTCAAGAAACCGCCGCCGCCGGAAAGCGATGTCGATGCTTACTTACACGGGTGTTTACTTTACGTTCGTCGATTCGAAAATATAACTATTAATATCGCCGCCAATGCGGCGGTAGCCTTAAGGAGGGTTCGAATTTAGGGTTAAATTGATCAAATTTCACTTATTGCATATGTAATTCTGTTAAATATGATCGCATTCAATAGATTTGAGCCTAATATATGGCTACAAACGCAGAGGGATTTCCCAAATCTATAAATACATTCACGTTTAGCTAACACTCACTGTTTAAGCACCCATGCATACGGCTTGACATAGTTCTCGACGATGCTGATAACCGGAGATAGGTACCTGGAGTTAGAGGTATAACACCACACGCTGCTAACACCGCTCCATGCATACGGGCCCAGTACACAACCACATCCTTCCACCAGTAAACAGGCACATCATTCCACTAGTACACAACCACAGCCTTCCACTAGTACACAACCACAGCCTTCCACGAGTACACAACCACATCCTTCCACCAGTACACATGCACAGCTTTCTACCGGTACACAACCACAACCCTACACCAGTACACAGGCACAGCCTTCCACCAGCACACAGGCCTAACCTTCCACCAGCACAGTAACAACCTTCCACCAGCACACAACCACTGCCTTCCACCAATAAAAAGGCACGGCCATCTGTTTTGTTTAGGCAGAGTTGGTAATTAGTGTTAGTGTAAGAAATGTGCAGCTTAACAGAGTGAAGTAAATCATCATATAGTTGCTCAATAAGTCATCTATCCAATATCTTGTAGCTCCTAAAGATAGGATGTAGGTGGTAGCACCACTGTGACTCCTTCTCTGCCATATGGTTAATCAACAAACATATTGCTAGAGGGCTCTGTGATGTAATTCTGGTCATGGAATTTATCCTGGTATAAAGTATGTATTGAGGGAATATTGTTGCAGTATGGATCAGAAGTCTAAGACATGGTGGGTGATTCATAAAAAGGACAGAGCAGCTACAACACTGAGCAAATATACACAACGAGGAAAACACATACTGATAAAGGTAATGCATAGGCCCGACAATGCAATATATGGGTAGTAGTTTGGTAGTTTCAGTTCCCGCTTGCACATGAATCAGTTTGGTGCACTTTCTTAGTTACCATTAATGACCAGAATTATGCACCACAAACAAATAAAAGTTACAACTAGCAGTGACAGAAGGGTTAATTTTCTAATTGAGTACTTATGGCAGTCCTAGTGGTCGTTCTCTGATCGTTGGAAACACACACTCCATTGTATGGTCTGCTGATTATGCCACATATCAGCGGCAGTTTTATCAGCACGGATGCAGCCATCACAACCTGTTGTGAAATGAATATTCAGAAAAAAAACATGCTGTCATTCCAGTCTTACCAACACGATTCTTCATTGTAATAATAAATAGACAAAATCATATTTTGTTCTTATCTATATTGGTATCTTCATATTCAGTTTTAATATGAGCAGGTTGGAGTTGGATGCATAATGTGAAGGAGAAGTGTCCAGTACCTAATGCCTTAGCATACTCTGGAATGAGGAGAGTGTTTCCATGATCCCGGTTCCCTTCAGAACACCCTGCCCTCCAACTGTACTTCTCTTACTCAGGAATAAATTACCATAGTCTCGCACTCTGCTTAGCCAGCCATGCCTTTGCAAAATACTTCAAATGTCAAAGAATAGCCATATGGTAAATTTCACCCTATTCTTATTCCCCTTCAACACATCTGTCACATAGACTAATTGCAATTTAAAGAATGCAATTAATGGGTACAATTAATGAGAACATAAAAGGAAAACATCAACATCAACCAGCCTCCCCCACCCACCGATCACTGGGGTGGGGGTAGCAGACCTCATACTCGTGTTGGTATGTGGATGTCTTCCTATTCGTGGGCAGATTTGGGGGTCGGATGTCACCTGGAGATGGGGGGCATGTATGTTATTTATCAGGTTAACTGGTCAGTTCAACTGATAACAACACTGCTGGGCTGAATTCGTTCTGGATTCAAACAATCTACAAGAGAAGGTATGAAACACACCTAACTATTAAGGAGGTATCAATGTTGACTAATGGTACTGTCACATTACGATGCTTTGTGCCAATGTATGTCAATGTATGTGATTTTTTGGCGGTATGTTGGGCTATGTCAATATACGTTACACACACATTGGTACACATCAATGTACGTCAACGTTCAGCAACATTCGGCGGCAGGCGGCAGGGGGTCGGCAAAGTTTTGTGCATGCACAAAACTTTCTACATATGACAACATGTGGGTGCCTATGTTATGGCGACGTTAGGGGGACGTCAAGATACATTAGATGCGCATTGGAGGGACATTGTTCTGATGTTATGCTTAACATATGGCTGACGCATGGTTGGCGTTTCTCAAGTGTGTCTCAAAATTTTTTACGTATAGGGCGCAAGTTTGCTGGTCGCTTAACATTGGTGGGCATTCAACATTTAGCAAACATATTTTCCGCGTTTTGGGTTTGAGAATATAAAGGGATCGGATTTCATATTTGACCAGAACAGCTCAGCTCTTCGGAGATGATGGATGACCCTGCAAATCACCTGGAGTAATACCAACTAGCCAATCTCCAACATCACCATAATGTTAACCAATTAATACTTTACCATCTCAGAAGAAGGAGATAACGTCAACTGAAGAGAATGTGGATGAGAGCATGGATCCAGAGGCGGCGAGAGTTTGGTTTGTACTACCACCTTCTGGTGGAACTCTGTAATGAGGACACAGCTTTTTTCATCAACTTCATGCAGATGCCTCCCCAGATGTTTGACGAGATACTAGCCAGAATGGGTCCTCACATAACTAAAAAGTACACAACCTTCCAAGAGTCGCTCGAGCCTGGCCTGAAGCTTGCTCTCAATCTGGGTCACCTAGCCTCTGGGAGCAGGTATGCCTCCATGAAGTTTGGGTGGAGGGTCCCCCACAACATCCAATCACTCATCATGAGAGAGGTGTGTAAAGCAGTCATCGCTGAATACATTGACGAGATGATGACCTGCCCCACACCTCCTGATGGATGGCGTGCCATCTCAGAAAAGTTCATGGGTAGGAGGAACTTCCCCCACACATGCGGAGCACTAGATGGGAAGCATATTGCCTGCCGGTGTCCTCCAAAGAGTGGATCCCTCTACTACAACTATAAGGGATTCTACTCCATAGTTCTCCTGGCGCTCGTTGATGCTGACTACAAATTCATCTGGGAAGATTTCGGTGGAACAGGTTTGGCATCAGACATGCAGGTTTTCAATGACTCTGAGCTGAAGTCGGGCATCGAAGATGCTACTTTTGGTCTCCCTGCCAGCAAGCCTATTGTGAATGGTCAGGACGCTGTACCCTACTTCCTGATCGGTGACGATGCCTTCGCCCTACGCCCCACAATGATGAAGCCATACAGCCAGAGGGGTATGACGCATGAGCAACAAATCTTCAACTACAGGATTTCCTGAGCTAGGAGAGTCGTGGAGAATGCTTTTGGCATCCTGGTAAACCGATTCCAGGTTCTGTTCAGCACGATGCAGCCCCTCCCCTCCACTGTGAATCTGATCGTCACCACATGCATGATCCTTCACAACATCATGAGGATGCGATATCCCTTGCCACCACTCCGTCATCCCCGGACCATGGAGAGAGGGCCTAAATCTGCCAGACCTACGCGCTCACGTACCTGGAAGAACACTGGCTCCAGGGCAGAAAAGGAGCAGCGGAATCTCCTCAAGGACTGGACCAACTCCCCAGCCGGTTCCGTTGAATGGCAGGACAATATGATCTAGTGATGTGTTTGTACTGTGATGTTATTGTACTGTGATCTCTGTCATTTGTGATATTTACTGTGATATATGTATGTAAAAAAATGTTTTAGTTCTATTGGTTTAAATAAAAGGTATCAATGTCTGTTGTTGATACCGAACCAAGCTTAAAATGTCAGTTATTAATTTGGGTGGGGTAGGTTTCTTTAATGTTTTTTTAACCCAATTATATATAGACTGACAAATTGACATACCAGTTTATTAATGGTGCAGTCACACTACGACGCTTCTCACCGGCGACCTGGCGACGTGTGGTGTTTTTGGGCGAAAATGGCTGAAATATCGAGACACGCTGGGGGCGCGTTATGCACGCGTCGGTACACGTCAGTACACTATCCTTGACGTTGATGGTCAGTGGACAACGTCGGCGCGTGTTGCCGGTCGCCCAAGGTTTTAAGCATGTCAAAAAAAACAAAAAAAACGGCGGCGCACGCAAATATATGGGTAAGGACGTTAGGGGCGCATCGCGATGTGTTGGACGCGCCGGAATAACGTTATGGGAATGCTAGGAAGACGGTGTGCGCGTGGGAGGGTCGCTGCTCACATCTTGCGCAAACTGGGGCATTTTTGTTTTACGCCCTAGCAACATCTAATGCCATATGAAGACGTTGCGCCAAACTTTTTTTTTTTTTTCCCTCACGGGTCGACACCCGTTGGCCGCGCGCGAATAACGTGCCGTGCTGATGCCAAACTTTTTCCCCAAACCGCCGAAAAGTTGGACGTTTCTCAACGTGCAAGATTTTATTTTCAATGCTGACGGGTCGCCAGGAGAAGCATCGTAGTGTGACTGCACCATAAATTGGGTCTGGAGGATTACTTATACACTGACAGATTTACATGTGAGTTATTAAAATTTGGTGGGGAAGATTACTTTTACACTGACAGATTTACGTGTCAGTTATTAAAATTTGGTGGGGAAGATTACTTTTACACTGACAAATTTACATGTCAGTTATTAAATTGGGTGGGGAGGATTACTTATACACTGACAAATTTACATGTCAGTTTTTAAAATTTGGTGGGGAAGATTACTTTTACACTGACAAATTTACATGTCAGTTATTACAATTTGGTGGGGAAGATTACTTTTACACTGACAAATTTGCATGTCAGTTATTAAAATTGGGTGGGGAAGCTTACTTTTACACTAATAAATTTACATGTCAGTTATTAAAATTGGGTGGGGAAGAATACTTTGACACTGACAAATTTACATGTCAGTTATTCATTTTAGTCGGGAAGGTTACTTTATGGCAAACTTTAATTACTTTTTAAGAGCCAAATTTAACTTGTCACTTAATTAAAGGGGGGGCAGGGTTCATATTTAGTTACATGTTAGATTACCTTTTATATTAAGTAGGGTAACTGGGCAAAGGCCTAAATTATAATTTCATGACATTTATTGTTACCACATTGCATTTGTATAATAAAGATAAATAATGTTTACAAAGAATTAGACTCAAAGACCAAAATCTGGATTAAAATACATATAATTCTATTTACAAACATTTTCTAAATACTGCACAGGCACATAGTAAGGACATTTTAACACATATACATATATAAAATATTTACAAACTACAAACAATAAATATATACACATATATACCACACCAAATCAGTCCTGCTTGTCCGTTGATGGGGGGTGGGGGGTGTCCATTCTCCCCGCAGGAGCAAACAGCTCCTGTGCCTCGATGTTCAAGTTGGAGACAGTTAAAATCCCCGACATCCCGGACAGATTCAACAAACTGTCCGCTGCTGTCGGAGTGCTGGACTGGCTCAGCACCACTTGGCCGGTAACCCACACCCCGACGGCAGAGCTGCCGCTCAGTTGCAGGGGTGTTGCTGGTGCTGGCGGTGCTGTCAGTGCTGGATGTGCGGCTGTTGGTGAAGGCATCCCCACCTGTGTGTGACCCCCTTCGTTGTCTAGCTCGTCATCAAGCACCTCCATCAGGATGTGACAAATCCCAGCCCGCACCATCTTGGCTTGGGCATTGGACATCGCTTCCCTGATGAAGTTGCCAAATGCCCCCGCCAGTGTCATGGGCCATGCTGGAACGGGCTGCAGGTTCTCCAGCAGCTCCCCCGATTGATCGACGCGCTGCTGGAGAGTTTTCAGCAGTCTCCTGTCCTCCTTCGCTCTGCCTCGGCCCGCAGCTGGGGGTCTGCCCGGCTGGTCGTCAATCCCGATCTGCAGGTCGGCGCAGGCTGACTCTGCAGTCCCCAGATCGCCCTGAGCTGCGTCTATGGTGGCAAACACCTGCAAGACACAATAATAAAGCACCATAAGTAACATGAATACAAGTTGATTGGCCAAAATGGGGTAAGGAATACAAAAAAGCACATCATTGCAAAATATAATGTCATTACAATATATACATAGATGCATCCTGAATGAGGTCTATAATGAATGAAATGCACATCATTGCAAATCATAATGCCATTAAAATAAATACATAGATTTATCTAGAAGGAGGTGTATAATGTATAAAATCCACATAATTGCAAGTTACAATGTCAGTAAAATATATAGTACTTACAGTTCTGCAGGGCTCAGGCTGGTGCCTGACGACTGAACTCAGGAACCCAAACTTGTCCAATATCCACTGCTCTCTCTCGGTGCGAGAGGGGAGCCCCATCACCGCTCTTTTTCTTGTGCCGTGCAGTCATGTAGGGACTTGAACCAGCCCTGGAGATTGGCCGCAGTTTTGCCCATCCTTTCGGCCTGGTCCTGCCAAAGCTTTCCTTTCTTGTCCTTCCACCTGTAGTCACTCATCTTGACATTCCATATGATGGGGTTGTCATGCAGGAACTCCAGCATCAGCTCCTCATTTGCTGCGGTCAGAGTGCAGTCACACTTCAGCACCCTCCTCTTGTTTCCCCCCTGCTGCATGTTTGATGAGGTGGAGGCGATGGACGAGGGGCGTGACCGAGGAGGCAATGGAGATGTGGACTGCATCTCTATCGTCTGTTCAGGCTGCCTTGATGGCACAGGAGGAGATGCTCGAGATTGTGGTGGAGACGGTGATGTCTCCTCCATCATTCTCTTCCTGCCTTTCCCTTTCCCTTTGCCACATCCCTGGCTGGGTGCTGATGCGGTCTTTTCCCTGGCATGCTGGTGGAGGTGTGAGGAGAGAGCCAGACTGCAGCCTTATTTATACCCAAGGTGCTGGTTGGTCGGCTGCCCCCTGCATGCCAGGATGCATTACTAAGCATTAGGTCAACATCGTGTGCGCTGGTTGCATGCTGGCGCAATGCTGGCGCAATGCCGAAACGCGCTGGAATGTCATTGGGCAGGCATCGCTCATGCGCTGGCACTACGCTCTCACACGTCGTGCAAGACATCAGCCGGTTACTAGCGGAAGGTTGGGAGCACGTTATGCCAACGCTAGGCACACATCACGTGCGTGAGGCTCATTAGCCACATGTTGCGCCAAATTTGTTTTTTGTTTTTTGCTCATGCTTCGACATCCGTTATCACAAAGTTGGGCACATGCTACGCTTATGCCCACTACGTTGCGCTAACGCCCAAATTTCCCCCCCGTCTCGAAAAGTGATTTTCCACAGTGGCAGCTTGCTGGCAAGATACATCGTAATTTGACAGGGCCATTAACTATGTGATCTATCTAGAACTGAACTGAAACATCCAACCCCCGATCACTCATAATTCCACTGACCTTAGCAGCTTCCAGTGCTTTCAGATCCTCCATTGTAGAGACGGTACATGGTTTGATCCTTTCCCGAGTCATATCTCGACATGATGAATTGAAATGATCGGAAAGTAATACTTGTATGCACCTGAAATCCTCACAGTGTACATTTGCTCCATTGAATAGCAGTACTAAAAACACTGGTATGGCCTGTGAGGATACATGCATTGTACAGCCACATTTACATCTGCTTAGCTGAACCCTTGCTTCCTGATTGTTAGCATATGTACAATGGATTTCCGAAAATAGGAAAGGTAGATTCTAAATTATTCACCGGTCAACGCAGACCTCTCAGAATGAACAGAAGTCTGAACCATGTGTTCAGTAACTAAGAGATCTAATATATGTATGATTCGGACAGAGGGGCCCATACACCGGAGGCTTATAGCTGGTAGATTCTAAATTATTCACTTGACAACGCAGACTTCCCGGAATGAGCAGCAATTTGAATAATGTATTCAGTTAAGGCCCTGTCACACTATGATGTATGGCATTAGTGCATGTGTAACGTTTTGAAATAAAAATAAAATTTAAATAGGTCGGCATTCGTGGAGGGCGGTCCGCGCAATTTATGAAGGGTACACAGAGCGTATTGGCTAGCTTATGCGTGCGATATAGCGACGTATACAAAACGCATAGCGAAGTATGCTGTGTGTGCTGGGATGTGTAATGACGGTTGGAGGCGATAATTTCAGTGTATGAGTAATGCACAATGACATACGGTCAATGTATGCCTAGAGTGTCAATTTTTGTTGTTGTTGACCTCATTTGTGGAAACATCGATTTGCATTCATGGTACTTATGATATTTTATGATTTTGTCTTGGAGGTGATGGCTGCCATAGACGCTGCGCTGGGGGATCTCGATGCTGCCGAGAATGTCTGCGCTGATCTCCAAATTGGGCTGGAGGAAGAGGTTCCGGCCACACATCCCGCTGCAGTCCGAGAAAGGGGAAAGGGGAAGCGGAAAGCCCCAGACGACGTCAACCTGCTGTCATCCAGAAGTGGTTTGACGAGTCTGGGGAGCTGCTGAAGGGCCTGCAGCCGCCTCCGACACTGGCCCTTACGGAGCATGCCACATTCTCAAACTACGTGTGGGAATCTCTGATGACGATGCCATGGGAACGCTTCAGGAATATGCGGGCAGCGATCAACCGCATTCTGTCACAGGGGTTGGAGGGCGATTGTGGACCTGAGTCACCCATGGCTCCTCTGGCTCCTGTGGCTGCAGCGGCTCCTGTGGCTCCAGCAGTGCGTGTCGCTGCAGCAGCTCCTGTGTTTTGTGGGCCTCATGCGGGGCATTCTCAAAGTGAGCTGTACCAGCCCCAGCCCCAGCAGTGGACCCACCAGCCACAACCGGCATCACCATGGGCGTCACAAACCCAGGACTATGTGCAGCAGTATATGCTGCAGCCGCTGCAGTCTGTGGTGCAGCATCTGCAGCATCCTCAGCATCCACCTGTGCAGTCGCAGCCTCAACCTCAACCTCTGCCTGTCCAACCTCTCCTGATGTGCCATCAGCCTCTTCTTCAGCTGGTGTCTGGTGCCTGCACCTCAGCTGCATGGTCAGCCTCAACTTCGGCCACATGGGATGGCTGTGCACAGCATGCATCCTCCTGTACCTTCTCACCAGCAACCTGCTGCCAGCAGTGTGAGTGTGCCCCGGTCTCAACTCCAGTTGCCAGGGGCAGTTCTACTCCCACAGCGGCGGCAACTGGAACGTCAACAGGGTCGCTTAGCCAGACATTGGGTGGACTCTTGAACTTGTCAGGGCTGTCGGGGATCTCCGGTGTGTTGGGGGTGTCTAATTTAGACCTCTTTCCCTCATCAGCTCCGATGTCACCATCGGGGGGGTCCAATGATGAGAATGTGAACTGAATGTGTAAATATGCTTATTATTTTCTTATTTTTATTATGTTCTTATGTTCATTATGTTATTATGTTTTTCTGTATATATGTATAAAGATGTTCTTGCTCTGTAATAAATATAGTTGTTGAACTAGATTGTTGGTGTCTGAGGTAAATAATGTCATAGAGCTGTGTTATAAATTAAACTACAAAGGATAAGAATTTAGCCAATGAAAATAAAAAGAAATTAATATTAATGACACAAGTACTTCCCCTCTCTTCCCCTCTCCCTCTCTTTTCCCCCTTTCTTCCCCTATCTTCCCCTTTCTCCCCCTCTCTCTTCCCTCTTCCCCTCTCTCTTCCCTTTCTGTCCCCCTATCTCTTCCCCTCTCTCTTTCCTTCTCTCTTCCCCCTCTCTCCTACTCACTCTTCCCCACTCTCTTCCCTACTCTGTTCCTCTCTCTCCCTCTCTGTGCTGTGTTATCAGTATGTACATAAATTAGTATTTTTAACTTGGTTATGTTGTCAGAGTTTAATTCTTCTAAGAAGAGAGGAAATAAATTATAAGTATGTTAAACTAGATTTGTCTCTGAGTTTAATTAGGTTATAACAAATTACATTAAAAAACTAATGAACCTGTCTGAGTTTAATAATGTTATAACAAACTATAATCAACACCTAATATACCTGGGGTTATATAACAAATACAACAGATATGTAATTGTGTTTTGATATCTAAAATGGATATAGTTTATTTATACAAATAGACATATAAATATCTTGTAACAGTAACAACACGCGATACAGTTGTGATGTGCTCACAATACACTAGGAGTACACTCGCACACGCTAGGGGTATGCTCGCATACATTAATGGAACGTTGTGAGTATGTTATATAAGCGACACGTGCAGGGTGCCGGTTGTATGTATGGCTAATGTGTACCAACATACTCCAATGTATCCCTAACATACTCCTAAGATACGCCGACGTATCCCTAACATACACATAGCGTATGTGGAATGTACAAGCCACACATCGACACACGTTGGGGAAATTTTGAGCATGCACACAATTTTTTTGGAGCCCCAAAACGATGTACCAGGAAGTACCTGGCGGATGCCCAATGTATACATAACATATGACGATGTACCCTGATGTTTTGGTCGAAAATCACATACGTCAACTAAGGCTATAAGTCGTAGTGTGACAGCCCCTTTTCTAAAGAAACCTTTATGCGTAGGCCTACGATGCGGACAAAGGTGCCCAATGACAATTCAGGTCTTAGGAAATGAAAATCCTGATTCATTTATTTATTATATGATAATACACGTATGAATTTATTCGAGCTGGTTTGTGTCCAGGGAAGGGGCCTCTAGCGGTGCCAAGGAGACATAATTGTAAGCATTAAAAAACTATTTAAAACACTTAATTACAATTCCAGGGGAGATTATCAATAGTCTGCACTGATCTCTCAGGCAAGGACCCACCTAGACATGTGGACGTAGTTACTGTGGTGACATCAGGGAGACTAGGTGGTGTATTGGTTAGCACACTGGCCCGGAATGCAACATATGTGGGTTCGATTCCCGCCCGAGGCACAATATTTCCCATTTCCAGTACCCCCACAACAGTATTATTCAAATATGAATGTGTGAAAACCAAACTACTTTGGATCCTATCTCCTATATATTTTTGAAAAACACATAGTGACATGGGCCTTTGGAACACATCGATTCCAAGACTGTTCAAACGGCAAACACAAAATTCCTAGCTTCACCCCTGTCAGGTTCCAGTATTAATAGGTCAGTACACATCACCTGGCCATCTCGAGATGGGAGTGTGGGCCAGAGCAACAGGAGTTTTGGTAAGCTTTCCCGAAATAATTGTTGGGTTCTTTCAGCTCAAATAATTCCAAAATTAGCTATTTTCATCAGGGTTACTTGGGACTAATGACTGTTAGGTTATAATGGTCAACCTGAAATATTTAACTTAAAAATAAGGCAACAATTCTAAATCCATCAGACTATGCAACTTTAAATGGGACTACTATCAGGCAGAAATCTCCTTAAAATACAGCAATTTAACCTCAATTTCCTGATTTTCCACTTTCAATTTATAATCTTCCAGTTTTAGCTTTTTTGACTATCATTTTCTATGCACATTTTTCATGAAAATGCACCAAATAGCACCATTTTCATCACTTTAGACACCACCTTTTCATGGGAGGCCGCTAGCACAGCTATGACAGGGGGCGACCCCCCGCCCCCTCCGACACCCTCCCCCTTTCAGCCATACTATTTTCTCCCTATTTACAATTTGTCTAATATTAGGGATATGCACACTCCTATCTACCGGTGACATCTTTTTTATTCAAAATTAACACTCGCTTCCAAAGTTCAGTGCGGAAGCAAGTTGTAGCTACCTGCGCATATTATCGACCCTCTCCTGTGTATATTGATTGATCCATTCATACATGTTACATATAGTGGCACTTCATTAAATATAAATGAAGGAAAGTTGTGCAACGTGGTGACTACAATACATAGTCACAGCAGGTAGTAGCCTCGAGTTAGTCGTAAGTATGCGGCAATGAATATAGTATGGCTGAGTTTATTCTGCAAGTATGTGTCACTGGTGCCAGCAGGGTCAGGCTGTCAGCTGTATTGATTGTTTGTTTGTTTATTGTTGTTTTACATCCTAGTAACATCTAAGGTCATATCAGGACAGGTACCGACTTATGACAGTATGCACTCATGGCAATTTTATAGTGCTGCCCCACTGGGAAATCAGGCCGCTGGCACCATGACCTGATGTCCCACTCAGTCACATTATCCTTACACTGAGCTAACCAGTCCTTGCCCTATCCTATTAATGCCGAGCGCGAGGCGAGGAAGCGACAAGTACCAATTTTAAAGTCATTGGTTTGACTCGACCGGGAACCAAACTCACGACCTTCCACATGCGAGACCCACGCTCTACCGATTAGGCCACCGCGCCCGGTCAGCTGTATTGAAGCTAAACACCCCTATAGAAAGAAGTTTCCGAAAGGGCAAGGGTTGGTTGGCTCAGTGTCAGGGTAATGTGATTGTGTGGTGTCGGCGGCCTGATTAGCCAGTGGGGCAACACTATCAAGTCACCGTGAGTGCGCACTATCACCAGTCGGTACCCGTTCTGGTACAACCTTCGATTGCCCGGATGTAAATCTCCAGCAACCAGCTAACTAATCAGCTTATGGTTGACTGTCATAAGCATACATGGCATCACTGAGATTCTCGGTGAGTGGGAAGTTGCCACTTCTATAGAAGCTCTCACGCAATCTCGCCAAACTTGTAAGCAATATCGTTACTCCAGTTGAAGTCTCGCGAGAACTCCCACCTACCACCTGTGATATATGTGTAATAGAGGTATAGGTGCGTGGCTAATATATGTTAATGGGATGCAGAGTTTGAGACAAAGGAATATGCTAATGAGATGACATCATGGAAAATTTAGCCGGCGGGTCAAGCGAGACCTAGGCCGTGAATAGTAGGATTTGTCTGGATCCGACTAAGTTGAACAAGGCGATAAAGAGAGGGCCTTTCCCTAGCAAAACAATTGACAAAATTATTGCCAAAATGGTGGATGCAAAATATTTTTCAGTTTTGGATGCGATGACAGGTTATTGGCAGATAGAGTTAGATGAAGAAAGTTCATGTCTGTGCACGTTCAATACTCCGTGGGGCCGGTACAGGTATACCCGCTTGCCTTTTGGCATCAAAACAGCCGGTGACATTTTTATTCAGGAAATGCACCGTGTCATGGGCGACATACCCGGTATCGGGATAGTCACAGACACATTTTGGTACATGGGTCAACGGCTGAGGAGCACAACGAGCGGCTCCGAGCTGTGTTGGACCGAGCTAGGTCGGTTAACTTGAAATTAAACGAAACAAAGTATTTGTTATGTAAGACTACAGTAAAGTATGTAGGTTATCAACTTACCCAGCAGGGTGTGAAGCCTGATCCAGACAGAATACAAGCAATAGTTGACATGCCAGAGCTGCATGACAAACAAGGCGTCCAAAGGTTCCTGGGCATGGTTGGATATGTACACAAGTTTATACCCAACATGTCCAAGATAGCCAAACCACCAGGCACGCTCCTAGCTAAGGACGTTGCGTGGCACTGGCAGGCCGAACAGCAGGGCGCGTTTGATAAATTGAAGGAAAAGTTAAGGACTGCTCCTGTGTTGTCATATTACAATGTTAAGAAACCAATTGTGATCCTGGTAGATGCTTGTCAGTCGGGGTTAGGTGCTGTGTTGATGCAAGATGACAAGCCAATCGCACTCGCATCTCGTGTGCTTAACGCAGCGCAGTGTGGTTATGCCTTCATCGAAAAAGAAATGCTCGCCATATGTTTTGGATGCCAGAGGTTTCATGACTATATCTTTGGCAAAGAAGTTCAAATTCAAACGGACCACAAGCCGTTAGTGGCGATAATGCAAAAGCCGATTCATAAACTGTGTCTGAGGCACCACCGTGTCTGAGGCAGTACATTCCATACAAACACGAGTTAATGATAGAAGATAATCTGGTTATGAAAGGCAATCGGGTGGTGGTTCCTCCGGGTCTCCGCGGTGAAATGATTGAGACGTTACATGAAACACATTTAGGTGTGACAAAGTCCAAGCAGCTGGCACAGGACTGTATGTTTTGGCTGAATATGAAAAAGCAAATTGAAGATAAAGTAAGTCGGTGTGACACGTGCCAAAACAACCGAAAAAGTTTGCATAACGAGCCGTTGATAAATCACCCGATCGCCTGTCGACCATATGAGAAAGTCGGTGCCGACTTATTCGAGTTAAACCTTAAGAGTTACCTGATAACTGTAGATTACTACACAAAGTATCCGGAGGTGACGTTGTTGGGTGATACGTCATCTGTCACTGTTATTGACGCGTTGAAGGATAATTTTGCAAGGCACGGTATTTCTAGTCAGGTCATTTCGGACAATGATCCACAGATTAAGAGCCATGAGTATAGGGAGTTTGCGCAGCACTACGGTTTTAAGGCCGTATATTCTAGTCCACAGTATCCTTGTAGCAATGGGCAGGTAGAACGGTGTGTGCAGACAGTCAAGGACATGTTGAAGAAGTGTGAGACGACTGGGTCTGATGTTCAGTTAGCTTTGCTGAATTGGTCGTAATGCGAAGCATTGCGTTTGATGCGTGGAGAGGAAGAGACCCTCCCCCCGCCTCCCGGGTCGTCGCGCAGCATTCGCACCTCGCTCGACGCCCGCCTCTCAGCTTTCTTCCTCCCCCCTCCCCCAGGCCGTTGCTTTCGCACCTCACCTCACCGCCCTCCGGCCTCCCTCATAAGGCCGCCCGCCGGCCTCCCTAGTCACTCGCCTTCCTGCCCTCCTCCAAGCTCTGCCTTTTTCCTTTTGGCATTGGACCGCTCCAGGATGCCCAGACACGGAAAGGGCACGGGCCGCCAGAGCTCCCGGGCGACCGCCCTGGCCACGCCAGGACCCTCCTCGGGCGCGCCGGGAGGCACCTCACCCTCCTCGGCCCCGGCGTCTCCGTCGGCACCCTCGGACCACACCTCGGGCACCGAGACAACTGCGATTCTCAAGGCTCTCCTCCGTCTTGAGGCCCTCCATCGCGTCACCAGCGCCCGCCTGGACGCCCGCATGGACGCCCTCGAATCGGGGGGACCCCGAGGGCCACCGGAGAGCCCCTCGCCTGCGCCGAGGCGACAAGCCGCCTACACCACGCCGACCGCCCCAGCACCTCGGGCGCGCGCCGCAGGCAGGGCCTGCCCCCCGCCGCCGCCTCAAGCGACTCTGCCGGGGGCAGTGCACCCCCAGCACGAACGCGGCAGCTGTCTCACCGCCGCGCCCGAGGGGACGCCACCGCCCACCCCGAGGCGGCGGACGGTGTACAGCACACCACCCATCCCAGCACCTCAAGCACCGCCCTGGGGAGCACAGACCCCGGCCGCCTCGGCGGATTTTTGATCCGCCCCCTCCCATCCCCCCCGGCCGGCCCGGGGGGCCGTCTCCGGCGCCTCACCACCACCCCCATGCCGACAACCCCCTGACCACCACCGACAACCCCCCAGCGACCACCGATCGAAACGCCGCCCAGACAGAGCCGGGGACCATCACCTCGCCCCGCAAGCCCCAGACGCCGCCCATCCTCAGGACGAACCCTCCCCAGAGGCGCCTCACCCATGCCGACAACCTCCTCACCACTACCGACAAGCCCCCAGAGATCACCGATCGAAACGCCGCCCAGACAGAGCCGGGGATCATCACCTTGCACCTCACGCCTCAGACACAGCCCAGCCTCACGAGGAACCCTCCCCATCGTAACACTCCATTGCCCGCCTTGGATGCATCTCCGGCTCAGCTGCTCATGAGCAGAAGGTTAAGGGGTCGGTTGCCGATGGCGGAGAAAATGTTGGTGCCCGAAATGCCGAATCCAAAGAAAGTACAGATGGCTAAATGGCAGCAGAGTCAGAAAGCGTTTCATGACAGGAAGTGTGGTAAGCCGCACAAACCTATGAAAGTCAGAGATAAGATAAAGTACAAAAATCATGCTAGGGAATGGAAAAAAGGGGTTATTTTGGGATGGACTAGTGTTTCTGGGAGAGAATATCAAATTTTGAACGAGTCAGGTAACATGTTATATCGGAACCGGGTGCAGATTATCAGGGCGCCTGTTGGGGGGGGGCGGCCCGAACTGGTCGAGCAGACGCAAACTGGGTCAGCGTCAGTGCCAAATGTAAACAGTGCGGCTAATCTAAGTAGGTCAGGTTGGCTGATTAGGCCGGCGAGCAGGTTAGACCTGTAGTTGTTCAGTGTGTATTGGGTGTGTACACGGATAACATGTGCATGTAGGATTAAGTTATATTTTCAGCTAGATTGTTGTTCTTTGATGTTTCTGGACAATTTGTGTTGAGGCATTACGGCCGGACACTTGAAGGACTTCAGTGCCATTGGGCGCTTGGACATTTGCAGTGACTTATGTTGAAGTTAAGTATGCATATATGATATTGTGCATTCGTGTGACTGTTATTTGGTTTTGTTGTCATAGTTATTTTCAAACATTTCATTTTTCAGAAATACTTTGAGGGGGGGATGTGATATATGCGTAATAGACCTGGTGTGTGACTAATATATGTTAATGGGATGCAGAGTTTGAGACAAAGGAATATGCTAATGAGATGACGTCATGGAAAGTTTAGCCGGCGGGTCAAGCGAGCCCTAGGCCATGAATAAACCATTCAGTATCCAGAAGTCAAAGTGTTCAGACATTGTACTTTCACACCCATCCTCCCACTTGTTATTCCTGCCCACCAATCCTTTTCATGAGGTTTATATTCTATATTAATTTGACAATTTAGACAATTCCACAGTTAAAATCATTGAGGCATTTGTGTAATGTAATTATGCATTTGAGTTATTATTATTAAAGTTGCATAGTCCAATGGGTTTGAAGTTCTGTTATTTTCTGAGATATATACATTTAATTGATCGATATAATATACTTTACTTTACTTTGAAGTAACTTTTATTTTAAATGTTTAACCATGGAGATATTTGAAGTGCAAAAATAAAACATTAAATTTGTCAAGCATGTCAAAACGTTGACACCATAGCCCTCAGTCTTTACATGTTATATTAAATTGTCTCCGTATTCTAATCGATGCACAACATACGCTTAATAAGTACAAAAGTATCTAAGGTGTTTTGGTTTCGAAAATGTGATGCTTTCATCGGACTATGCAGCTGTAATGTATTTGTGCATTGGAGTTATTATTAATGTATTTGTGCATTGGAATGAGTATTAATGTATTTCTGCAATCGAGTTATTATTACTGTATTTGTGCAGTTGCATTATTATTAATATACTTGTGCATTTGAGTTATTATTAATGCATTCATTCATTTGTAAATAAAGAGTTCAAGTGCAAAACCCCGTAAACGCCAATCCAAAAATTAGGAAAAAAACATTAGTAGAATCAAACCTTCAAACAAATTATTGTTTTCACATTCCTAATTTAGTTTGTCATTGCTCCATAATCATGTCTTCACAAGAAAAGTGGAATTAGTGAGAATTACAATTATTTTCAGCTAAATATCTGTTATTTGAATTACATTTTTGAATTGGCATTTACAGAGTTGTGTGCCTGAACTCCTCAAATATGTTGTGGGGGAGGGAAGGCTTCCAGACCAGGAATCTCAGCAGGGATGTCCAGCTTTTCAGTCTGATGTTCTGACATCCGAGCGACAGAGACAGCTGCAGCGGATGGGTCCTCTGAGCCAAGCCGTAGCAGGGCGTGGTTTGTACACGTTGGACTTTAGATTATTATGTACCTTTTGAGGCCAGTCATCCTGTGGCCATATGCATAGATGCATGTGAAATGCTTATACACAGATACAGCAAAACCTCTCTACACCGACCCCTCCACAGATCGACCACTCCCCTATAGCAATGGCTTTACTTGGGTCCCACCAATACCATTGTAAGGATATTCTAACTCTCTAAACCGACCACCTCCATAAATGAACCACTTAAAGGCGGTCCCATGGTCGGTCGATTTAGAGAGGTTTTACTATGTATATATATGTTTACAAGGACATGTTATATGGTTCTAGGTAAATATTTCAATTACAGATATTTGTAACAATGTATTTTGCATAAGTATAAACTTTAATGTAATGTAAAATTAGCTGCTCTGGTGGAAGATCACCCCTTGGGGAAGTGTTAGTACGTGTCTGTGGTTAAATAAAACTCAACCTCAATTTGAATTATGTATCATGGTTTTGGGAGCATTTTATTATATTTTTAAAGAATAATTCATCATGACAAAGCCAATTTTGAGCACTTCCTTAAGATGTGTTTTCAACATTTGAATTCAGCTGTAAGAATTCTGATTCCACTATGAAAATTCTGTTCAAAATGCTCCATCAGCATTCTTGGCCTCCTAATAATGTTGTACATAGCTTGTCATTGCTAGAATGTGGTACTTCTATCAGAACAAACGTGCTCAGGTGGCAGCTTTCTATATAGGAGATCATGGGTTTGATCCCTGGCCGAGTCAAGCCAAGGTCTTACCAAAGTATATGCTTGCCACTACCTAGCCAAGCGCTCGGCATCACGATAATTGCTTATTATTAAAAACCAAAACTCCAGGGTCATATCGGACAATTATCCAGTCACGTGACCAGAAAGCCAGCCAACTGAGGACCCATCGTCACTTTTATACAAACCACATGTCACTGTGGATAATCAACCTATATATCGACACACACAATAAGCACACATGCAGGATCCAAGTTAATATGTGCATAAAAAGGGTCATACAATACATAAGTATCCGCGCAATATTCTGTCCCCTGTCATCCAACCTCTCAGATCATATTCTTATTACATGTGGCCATGCATAGATACAAAACATATGACGAGTATGCCTAATGTGTGACAGGTTCCGCGTTATTAAATATATTTCAAGAGGCTCAGGGCCGTAGCTAGCAGGGGTGGAAGGGGAAGGGGAGTCCCCCATCCCCCTGCCACCAAGAAAAAACAAAAACAACCAAGTGTGTAACCTATCTGAAATGGTTGGAAATGGTATATCACAGCCTCTAGATTTCAAATTCTCTTGGTGGAGGGGCTTACCCTTAGACATCCCTAGTGCCTTCTGCCTCAGGCCTAGTCAGGTCCAACAATTTATTTTTTTCAGGGAAAACAAAAATGTGTAGCTATGGCTTTTGAGACTGTAAGCCAAACCACATATCTTGAGAAATGTTAATCTGTCATCAAAACTCACCTGTTTTTGTCATTGTTAAAATATTTTATTTAACTGAATGCATTTGTTTTTACCATTGGACAATTTGTCGATAGAAAGCCCAAGCCTACACTTTTTCCGACCCTAGGGATTTGTAACCTCCCACACCACATAGACATGGTATGACAGCATCTGCCCTTTGGTGACGCTGTAAGTTATACACAGCAGTGGAAATCCAAATTGGCAGAGGTGAGGGCACAGGGAATCGAACCACCAACCTTCATATAAGGACTCCGACCTAGAAAACAAAGTCAGAGATTCAGCCACTTCTTTGCTAGGGATTCACATCCTAGCAGCATCTAAGATCATATCAGAATATCTAAGGGCCTACTATACGTGTGACCATGCACACTCATTGCAGCCCCATTAGGAGACCAGGCAGCAGGCCCCATGACCCAATTATCACACTCAGTCCCACTATCCTACTACCAAGAACAAAATCCTGTCCTTGGCCTATCCTATTAATGCCGAGTGTTAGGTTAGGCAGCGACAAGTTTCAATTTTTTAAGTCATTGGTTTTACTCGTGCGGGATTTGAATGTAGGAAATTCACCATGGGAAGCCAGAACTCTGAACGATTCAGCCACTGATCATGTGACCATGTTTGTGAGAAGATAGGCCATGAGCTTTAGGGAAGCACCTCTGCAAAAAATAGAGAAGGGTGAATTGATCAGGGATGGTGAAGTAAATGCCTGCAAAACATAGAGAAGGCTGAATTGATCAGGGATGGTGAAGTAAATGCCTGCAAAACATAGAGACGGCTGAATTGATCAGGGATGGTGAAGTAAATGCCTGCAAAACATAGAGAAGGCTGAATTGATCAGGGATGGTGAAGTAAATGCCTGCAAAACATAGAGAAGGCTGAATTGATCATGGATGGTGAAGTAAATGCCTGCAAAAAATAGACAAGGCTGAATTGATCAGGGATGGTGAAGTAAATGCCTGCAAAAAATAGAGAAGGGTGAATTGATCAGGGGTGATGAAGTAAATGCCTGCAAAAAATAGACAAAGCTGAATTGATCAGGGATGATGAAGTAAATGCCTCCGAATCCATAATTGGAAAACATTCCAAATTTTAACCTGAAGCTAACTGCAGGAGGCGAGAAAACAAAAATGGCCACCAATAGTAGTAAAAATTGTGTTTCGGGGATAAGTTATCTTTAACAGACCATTGCTTACCACTTGATGAGGGTTTTTTTAAGGTCATGAAATAACTTCTCCAATATCTTTTAATGATTTCACGTCATCAAGAATATTTACTGGTTTTATTAAGGTCCGTCAAAGAAGAAATATACACGTTTTTACCTACAGCTCAGTGAATAGAAATTAACATTTATTTTCTCTATTTTCAGCAAATGCGGAATCTTAGTGAATGCATGATAACAATTCTGTTTCATATCTATTTTATTGATAGAGCTGTTAATAATACCCAAAGATCTGATATATAAAGAAAGGCTGAAAATTCTTCATCTGGCTAACCTCAAATTCAGAAGACTATGTGGCGACATGACACATGTGTATAAATATATGTATAACCTGTATGACACATGCTGGAGAGACATGATACCCATTGCAGGGCAGTCATCAACTCATGGTCATCAGTTTAAGATCAATAAAATAAGAGTAAACAATAGGATAAGAGGTAATTTCTTATCACAAAGAATAGTGATTGACTGGAATTCTCTTCCACAGGATACAGTGACAGCACCGTCAATTAATGCAATTAAAAGTAGGCTGGACAAACAGTGGGTGAATCTTCCCCATCTCTATAAAAAGCTGATGAATATTATAAGGCATCTATGGATGTTTTTGACTGATATTACCGAGAAAGAACAATAGGAGCAGTGGAAAGGCAAAGCTTTTCATTCCCACCGTATACGATATCTAGCTATCTAATACTACGCAATAAGGGAGGGCTTACACTGTCACCTAAGGCCGGGATACACAAGACCCAGCTCCCGACCCGTAACACCACAAGGGACCCGGCGCCAAGCAATAATGTTAGCCTCCTGAATACTTTAACCACCCCGCCTCCGCCATAAGCATATTCAGCGCTATACGGAGTGACCCAACCAGCCACAGTGCGACCCAACCAGCCACGGTTGAACTCGTTTGAGCCCGTTTGAACTTGCCGGAAATAGACTTTCCTATTCTCGTCTTTGTGAGAACTCAGTGAAGTAGATTAGCTTTCCGCATTATTGATAGATTATAGAAGAGAAATTCTTGATAATAAACATTAACTTTGTTATAACTATAAAATGATATTTATTTCAATTATCATAATCATGTGTTGTGTTCTTTTTTTATTGCAAATGGAGGCCCCCATAAGGGGTGGCCATTTGCAATCGAAAAGAACAGCTCTGATTGGCTCAAATTATGGAAAGATCCCATTATTTTTTTAGTACTTTCTTGTTCAGACATTGGTACACATATATCTGTTTCTTGTGCACAGATTAAATTGTTTGAAGTATATTTGTAATTGATCTACATTGATTTCTGTTTAAATCACACAATATCACTACTTACTGAATGGGAAACTCATCCTGCAAGGGTATGCTCAATATGACCCAGTGGTCAGCCGTTTTTGCTCCGTCGCTGTGGACCCTTCTCGCCTCCGCGCCCACCCACACCTCCACTCCATCGCAATATTACAATGGCGGCAATTGACTAGACTGCATATCATCTAGTCTAAGTTTAGCGACATCTGATGAGTTCAATTTGATTGTCATTTGAAACGATCGTGACCTGGTGACCACTTCAGATTCTCATGTGAATTTCAATATGTATATATATATATATTCTTTGTTCAATATATATATACATGTATATATATATATATATACAGTACAACCCCGTTAAACCAAGCTCGGTTAAACCAAACGATCGGTTAATCCAAACTTTTGTTGGCGGCCCAGCATAATACTACCATTTATCATATAAACAAGTTGGTTAAACCAAAGTCGGTTAATCCAAAGTATCGGTTAATCCAAACAAGATTGTCGGCCCCAGGCCATTTTCGGTACAGTTAAAGGAAACTTTCAGGTGGTTTTAAGGTCATCTGAGACTTTTTTATATGATAAATGGTAGTATTTTGCCAGGTCGCCGAAAAAAGTTAAACTGTATATCCATAAAAACCAATAAAATCATAGTGTCCACATACATTGTACATTCATAATGCACCCCCGTTTTTGCCAAAGCCAAGGCAAAGTCAAAGCTTGGTTAAACAATGATCGATTAATCCAAACAAATTTCTAGGGTCCCTTCAAATTTGGTTTAAAGGGACCAGCTATAGCTCGCTGGGACACTGCTCGTACTCCGACAAATGCTCTCCAAGCACAATCTTGTTTAGTTTTTATGTTTAAATGAACCAAGTATGTGTGGGGAGAGTATGGGACCAGGGCACTGCTAGTCTGAACTGCAAAGGCAGTTTGTTGTCTTCAAAATGGCCACCCCCATAGGCGGCGGCCATTTGCAATGCAAAAGCTGCGCTGTGATTGGCTGAAATTGTGCCGGCAACAGGCTCACACAGTAACAAGATTTGCTGGTTCCCAGTATGGGCGGCAATAAATTTCAGACCGATTACGTCGAAATCTATTGAATGCGATCATATTTAACAGAATTACATACTCAAATCGTGAAATTTAATTAAATTAACCCTAAATTCGAAGCGTTATTAAGGCTACCGCCGCATTGGCGGCGATATTAATAGTTATATTTTCGAATCAACGAATGTAATGTAAACAAATAGCAGTGATCGCCGCAACGTGCGAAAATCCGCGCATGCGCAGAAGCCACGACAGGCCGCTGGTGTTTTGGGGAGTTTTCAGTCGCTTCAGAATTTCAAATCGAGTTCGTTTGTTTTCCACGCGGCGGATAGCTGGCGACTTTAACGGGGGTTATACTGTATATATAAATACATGGAAATATCATATTCTTTTCATGGAACCAAAATGACAAAATCAATTTGACTACCTTTTCACGGGTGAATAACCTTTACTGCAAACATTGCGTTAATGAATCACCAATCAATTAATCCAATTTCAACACACGTAGCATTTTGAATGTCAGTACTAAAACGTGGTATATAACTTATTTCATGTCATAGACCAGACAGGATGGTACAATGAGTTTCAAGAGCGTCCGTCTCCCGCATTGGTAGATCGTGGGATTCGAACCGACCGGTTCGAACCCTGGTCCAGTCAAACCAATAACTTATCCTATCCAGGCGCTCGGCATTATTAGGATAGGGCAAGGACTGGTTGGCTCGGTGGCAGGATGATATGACAGTGGGACAGCATTATAAAGTCGACATGAGTGCGCACTGTCACAAGCCGGTACCCGTCCCGGTATGACCTTAGATGTTGCTAGTACGTAAAGCTCCAACAATCTAACCTATTTCATGCCATAAAGAATTTGAGAAATTGTGGGTTTTTTCCCCATTCCGTTCATGCTGCTTCAGTAGTCTGCGCATGCTCTGTTAGTTTCATATTGCACGGTTGATTATTTTCAATGTGTCTCTTCCCGTTTACACAACCCAGTTCCATTTGTTCTGGATGTCACATAAGGAATAATTTTCATTTCGAATGCAATGAGGCATTTAATCACTAGAGTATATAGGCTACGATAATTTTAAAAAACATGGTTGTCTGAGTGGAGTTGGCATTTGCTAAACGTGGCATGGCGCTGATATTTGCATATTGGCGCGACAGCTGTATCCCTGTGACGTCATGTCGGTGGCTCGCTACTCATTGTGAGCGATAATAACAGAATTATCAATATGTGAAGCCATACAAAGTCCTAGTTCAGGGAGAAGGGTCCACAGCGACGAAAGGAGGAAAAACGGCTGACTACTGGGTTATATTGAGCATACCCTTGCAGGAATAGTTTCCCATTCTTTGAGTCCTGATATTGTGTGATTTAAAGAGAAGTTGATGTAGATAAATTAAAAATATACTTCAAGCACTTTAATCTGTGCAAAAGATAAATAAATATGTGATAATGTCTGAACAATAAACTAGTCAAATAATATGTGACTAGACTGCTAGCTCTGTGGAGGTCTTTTTCTCCTGGCATTCATTTGCTGAGGCAGAGGCATAGAAGTTTTCAGCTATTATCGCTCAGTTTCCAACCTGGTCCCCTAGCCTTTGTACCGGAAACAAGTTTAAACGGGCTGAAACGAGTTCAACCGTGGCTGGTTGGGTCGCACCGTGGCTAGTTGGGTCGCTCCGTATAGCGCTGAATATGCTTATGAGTTCAGGAGGGAAGATTGTCTGAGGCATGTGTGAATGTGGATATTTTTAGTGGGAATGAAATGCATCTTTGAAATGCCTTTTGGGTTTATTTATGTTATAGCAATCGATATTTAGTCCGAGCAGACGATATATTCAAGTGGGTTGTCATTGTGATACGTAGGCGGTGGCATCTACTGGAAGACAGGAGGAGGGGGTAAGCCGGTGGAAGGAGGAGGTGGTCGGGTGGGCTGTGGTGGAGGTGGGGGCAGAGGTGGAGCGGGGGTGTGACTGTGTGTGGTGGTGGGGTGAGGTGGGGTTGAGGTTGGTTGGGGGGGTGTTCGGTGGGGTGGTTGGTAGTTGGGGGGTGGGGTGTGGGTGTGGGGTGGTGGGGGTGGGATGTGGTGGGGGTTCAGTGGGGGTGGGGATGGAGAGGGCCAGCAGGGTAGGGTTGGGGTGGCGGCGCCGGTGGTAGGAATGCGGGTGGGGGTGAGGTGGGGTTGAGGTTGGTTGGTTGGTTGGTTGGTGGGGGGGGGGGGTGTTCGGTGGGGTAGTTGGTGGTTGGGGGGGGGGGGGGGTGTTCGGTGTGGTGGGTGTGGATATGGCAAGGAGGGTGGGGTGTGGGTGTGGGGTGGTGGGGTGGGATGTGGTGGGGGTTCAGTGGGGGTGGGGATGTCGAGGGCCAGCAGGGGGGGGGGTGAAGGTTCAGTTCGGTGTAGTGGGGCTGGAGTGGGAATGGAGGGTTGGGTGTGGTGGGGGTTCGGGGGGGGGGAGTGGCGGTGGGAATGGAGTGTATGTGGAGGGGGGTTGAGAGTGGGGTGGTTGAGTGGGGATGTGGGCGTGTGGAGGAATGTGGAGTGAGGGGGTGGATGTGGAAATGTGTGTTCGGGGGATGTAATATCGCCCAACAACCTTTTCCCTAACCACCACATATCAGCTCGATGCAGACTGAGTGGAATGGGAATTAGGACAGACTGTGATAAGTGAAGCTAATTCGTGAAGTCCGACCATATCGTATCAACCATCAACATCAGTCAGTAGCAAGCACCTTTTTGTTTGTTCTTTTTCGTAACCTACATTCGTAAACTACATTCAGCTTCCTGAGAAAACAAAGTGTTAGATTGAACTTTATTTTTAAAGAGTGTATTTTTAACTTCAGCTCATTCAGCAACCAGGAGCTCAATTTTGTTTTTGTTCGTAAATAGTTTTATTCATCTGAATACATATTTTGTCAGTGCCGGGGCACTGGTCTTCCATCCGTTGGAGTGATCACATTTGATTTGTACATAGTGGAAGTGGAATGTGTTGCATTGTGTGCAGCACAACCCATTCTGAAGATAAAAAGAAAGTGGGGGAGCAGCCTATGCTGTACAGCATAGGTACTCATCATTGTGCAAGGTATATGCATCAAAATAGAGTGTGCAGTAATGTACACTAGTGGTTAAATCATATGCTGTGTTTGTATATCAGTTAGATTTGGTTTTAATGATGGTTAGTCTTTTAATAGTGCCATGTTGTGCATGTATAGTGGTTTGTATTGTGTGCATTGCTGGTTAAAGATGTAGTTATTCAATGGTGGTAGTGGGTCTTGAATGTTATTATGTCATTGCCTTATAATAGTTGTTTGTCAAATGTGGATGGTGGGGAGGGGTCTATGGGCAGGGGGCGGACGGGCATAATTGATCTTCCTCCCTCAGCCGCTCTCACGTGCGGTGGGTGTGGGTGTGGGTGTGTGGGTGCGTGTGACAGGGTGTGGGGGTGTTGCGTGTAGGCAGTGTCAGTTCCATTACATCAGTGACGAGCGTGTTTTAGCCCGAAATACAAAGTGACGGCGTTCGATGAACAGGATTAAAACCGACCTGTTAATGTGAGTAATGACATGTGGCGTCCTGTCAGCATTGGTTTAATTGGCAGTTATTAGTAAATGAGTTTAGTGGTGTCTGGTGGCCAGTATTTGTATTGAAGAGTCTTATAGGTGGCAGCACCCCTTCATACCTACATCACCCTCCCAACAAACATTGTGTACATTTTAGTTGAGCCGAAACTGATGGTTGTGCAATTCACAATACAGAAGACTAAGTGGTATATAAGGTTTCTTTTATTTCATGGCGAGTTTAAGCCGCACCTCACACCTCACACATCACAACTTCATCATCATCATCATCATCATGCTGTCAGTCGGGATGCGACAAATACTGCTTTCATTACTTGACTGCCGCTCTCCATTTAGCTCTCTGCTGTGAGAGTGATGTCCATCAGTCATTCTTAATGTCGCTCAGCTTCAGGTTTCTCTTGATGGTATCCTTGAACTGGAGATGAGGGCGCCCTCTCTTTCTGAAACCAGAAGACAGTTGAGAGTAGAGGATCTGCTTTGGTAGCCTGTCTGATGACATCCTCATGAGATGTCCAGTCCACCGGAGATTCTTTTTGATCAGAAGATCTTCCATAGAGGGCAGCCCTGTCCGTTCAAGTATTTCCTTATTGTCATTTTGTCCTTCCAAGTTAGTCTCCTGATCGAAGGCAGAAGTCAAATCATGAAGGCATGAGCTTTTTCACCTGTCATCTGTACACTGTCCAGGCCTTGGCTTGGTATGGTAGGGTTGGTAGCACGATTGCACAGTAGATCTTGCCTTTGACCCACATGGACACATGGTGGTTGTTCCAGAGTCTCTGGCATAGTCAGATGAAAGATGTGCTAGCCTTGGCCATCCTCCTCTGTATTTCAGCATCAACGCGTCCATCACTTGATATAGTGGTTCCGAGGTAGGTGAATTCTGGAACAGAGTTCAGCTTGTTTCCGTCAACCATGTCATCCTCCTCTCGGGTTCTTGTAGAGTTGGGTTGGTACAGCACCTCTGTCTTCTTGATGTTAATCTTCAGACCAAACTTCTTTGATGCATTGGAGAAAGTGTCCACTATTTTCTGGATCTCATCAGCAGAGTGGGCAACCAGTGCACTGTCATCTGCGAATAGCAGCTCTCTCACCAGTATCCGAGTAGTCTTGGTCTTCGCTCTGAAGTGTGTGACATTGAATAGGTCAGCGCTCTGTCTGGACTGTATATAGACGCCATCCCCCATGCCTTGGAAAGCCTCATCGAGCATTGCTGATAGGAAGATGGAGAAGAGTGTGGGGCCAGTACACAACCTTGCTTGACCCCATTGGTAACCCCAAACGATTCTGAGACTTCCCCTCCAACACTAACATTCATCATCATTCCCTTATGTAGAGCCTCGGTCATAGTTGTGAACTTCTCTGGGCATCCATACTTCCTCAGTAGCTGCCATAGCCCAGTCATCCCGACTGTATCGAAGGCCTTAGTGAAATCGACAAATACCATGTACAGTGGTCGGTCCTGCTCAATGCACTTTTCTTGTAGCTATCGGAGACGGAATATCATATCCACAGTGCTCCGGTTACCTCTGAAGCCACACTGTGTCTCCGGAACTACATCAGGTGTTATGTGAATAGATAACTTACAACTCACATATCACACCTCACACTCACACCACACACCCCACATCCCATATCTCACACACCGCACAGTGCACACCCCACACCCAAACCCTCACACCCCACACCTCACACCCCACACCTCACACCCCACACCTCACACCCCACATCTCACACCTCACACATCAAACTTCACATACTCACAACTTACACCTCGTATATCCCATATCTCACACCTCACGCACTCACACCACACCCACACCTCACACACTCACTCCCAACACCGCACACCTCACACCCTACATTATAATTCATCAGCAATCATCAGACACAGAATGAAGCTTATTTCATTTTAGGCTCAGGCACTATACAGCAGTAAAGCATTGCCCCCTGAGGTTCAGTTCTATTCTCGTCCATTATAGTCCAATATCGCCAGGCAGCAGCAAGCATAGGGTCGGCTTTATACTGGGTACCCTGGTCCACTCAGTGCTTTTCACTACTTGTGTACAGGAGTAACAAATATGCACAAGCCCACCCTCACATCACCCTGGTGATAAATTAATGGCAGACACCGTTATCGGCAGAAGCCGAGAGTACTCTGTGGGAATTAATTCAACTCAATTCGCTGACTTCAACTTGATCTTGCCGAATCTAAAGCCGACACTGGATGTAGATAAACGTAGGGATGAGGGCGTTCACACAAGGGGTTACCCAATAGCCGACTTCCACCACCACACCGCCCTCTATCGGCAATAACAAGAACTGATGCAGTTCACCATGCATAAAATTCTCTGTGGAGAATGCCTCATAGATAATGTCCACCACCATCCCGCCCTCTGCCGGCAGTGGCAAGAACTAATATTAGGTACTTCAAAGTATGGTGTCCACAGTGTGAAATTTGACATATTTTAACCCTTTTTAAAACACTTCAATCTCCACACTAATTCTGCTTCGTTTGAAATAAGAATTATATGAAATTAAAGCTTGTTCTTTTGTCTTTTAGTTAGCATTATGAAATAAATTAGAGTCAATGGAAAGTTGTTTGTGGGTACCATCGGCAGCTCTGTGCATGCTCGCCGAGTTTGTTTTCATCCAGTCTGAGCTACTCCCTTCCCTAAAATTGATATCTTGGTGAGGAAAGTGACCTGAGCTAAAAATAACCACCAATGAAAGACAGAGAAGAAACTAGGCTTCATTAGCATATCAAGCATGGCTGTTTTTAAGTGGGAAATTTGATTGAACTGAAGGAGTGAAAACATTATGACATCAATCCTCCTGGAAAATTTATGAGGATCGTGCTGAAAATTATATCATCAGAAAGCTGAAGTCTTCCTCTACCTAACCAGAACAATATTTGGTTGAGCTTTATATCATGCTCATCAAGGTTGGTCTGAGAAATCACTGCTGCAAGAATGTGGCTATCATCAGCTCGCGATGGCTAAAAGTGAATTTTGTCTTTCTTTCTCTGATCAGTTATAAAATGATGTCATCATGTACAGCATTCAATTCTGGTTATTTTGGTATAAAGATTGCAGTGATAGGAAAATTAGAACGGGAGTTATGTAATTTTTCTTAAATTTACTGAATTTATTATTGGTGGGTGCTGGAAATTAAGGAATTTAGCAAGTTTGACATGAAATTTCAGAAAGAATACTAACAGTGATGGTCTGTAAAAAATTGAGCTTCTTAGTTGTACTATAGAGAATTAGATTCTTGAATATTGGACAGATCATATACAAAATAGCTTCCAGATGGGACCCTAAAAACCAATAGTTGGCTAATTTGGAAATGTGCACAAATCGGGGTAAAAAAAACAATCTTTAAACATTCATAACTTTGCAGCTATTCAATCGATCTAAATTATTTTGATATCCTTGAGATCCGATTTAAAAGATCTGTAAAGATATATAACTTGTAATACTGACCTATTGAAAAAAAAATCACTTTGGAGTACCTACTAATATTGTGTGTAGCAGCTGACCGTGCATCATACTCTGTTGATGAGATCTCGTAGAGCATTTTGGCAATTTTGTTTACGAAGCTAATGTTGATGGGTAGCCAGCCATGTGCAAACGGTTTGAGGCATTACATCCTAGCAACAGTTAAGGTCATATCCGGACTGATACTTACTCGTGACATTGCACACTCTTGAAGATTTCATAGCGTTGTTTCACTGAAAATATTGGCTGCCGGAATCATGGGTCAATATCCCACTCAGTTGCAATACGCTGATACTGAGCAAACCAATCCTTGGCCTTATCCTAATAATGCCAAGTGTCGCTAGATAGCAACACGTTTCTATTTTGTAAGTCATTAGATTGACTCAACTGGAATTTAAATCCATTCCAGCCTACAGGGAAAACCATGTCACTATAGCCCTGTTCACACACGGGCGTTAAATCGCCTCAACTAGTTTGCCTTGTCTAGTTCGCCTCACATTGGTTGTGTGGATGCTACGCTGAGGCGGATTAGGGCTGATTCGCCTCAACTAGTTCGCCTCAAGTAAACCGCCTAGCGAGGTAGTCTAGATGAAGCGAACTAGGTTAAGTCGGCCCATCTTGCCTGTGTGGACGGTAGCGGTTTACTTCAGGCGGCTTAAGCACATCACATGCATGCGCAGTCGAGACCTGAGTTTGTTGATTTTCCGGTCGATCAAAAGCGGATATTAAATAATTTGGTCTATGATAGAGCTAGCTGTGCACATATATTGTTTTCATCATTTATTTTTAGGGTTTCACTGCCCAGCACAAGTGTTGACCGTTCCAAAATAATACGATTCAGTCGATACAGATCTAGGTCGAACCCACACTCTCTCGTGGTGACGTCGACTAACCGAAACTGGCGCTGGTTAGTATGGACGCGCTCATGCGCAGATATCGATTTCCGCCTTAAACCGACCCAAGTACTGCCTGTGTGGACACAACACACATTCATGACTAGTTCGCCTCATCTAGTTCGCATTATCTAGTTCGGCCTAAAGTTGTGTGTGTGAACAGGGCTTACCTCTTACCAATTTAGCCACTCTGTCTAGTCTCACAGAAAAGGCCGATTTGTTTATTAAATGATGTTAGCTTTTAAACTACCAACCATCTTCATCAGCCTGGTTAGCTCAGTCGGTAGAGCATCAGACTTTTAATCCGAGGCTCAAGGGTTCGAGTCCCTTAGTGGGCGTAGTTTTCATGGAGTAAGTGTTCATTTGTTTATCAATAAATCCTTTGCGCCCAGGAAAAAAACAACCTGTTAAATCAAAAATCTGGAAGCAAATGGCAGATGATAGTGGATCTCGCGCTCCCACATGAAAGGGTCGAACTGGGGTTTGCCGTCTCTGCAAACCTGGTAGTCCAGCCGTTCAAACCCGAGCAACGAGCGGAATGACAGTGCCTGCCAAGAAATAATATATATAATCTCTTTCATATTGTGGCGTTCTCTGTGGTGGAGTGGTTAGAGTGTCTGACTTTTTTCTAGGTCAGACTCCTAATCTGAGGGTCGGCGGTTCGATTCCCCGTGCCCCCAGCTCTGCCAATTTGGATTTCCACCGCTGTGTATAACTTACAGCATCATCAAAGGCCGGTTGCTCTCATATCATGTCTATGTGGTGTGGGAGGTTAAAAATCCCTTGGGTCGGTAAAAGTGTAGGCTCGGGCTTTCTATCGACCAGCAGTGGAGTGGGGAAGACCAGTCGTCTGTGACTGGGATTTCCCCTACTTGGGACAACTAAAGTACCAAACAAAAAAAAAGAGAGACAAATAAGTGTTCACACTTCCTGTCTACCATTCGCTATATCGCTATATCAGTAGCAACTGAAATGCTGAAGAATTTCAACATATGCGTATATATATTTAATTAAGGACTGGAGCTAGTAAGATATGGATTTCATCAGACTGGGCATTGCTATGGATATCACCATAGAAATTATGTTATCAGTCCGACATACGCTTTTACCGAGGCTATCCATGTATTAAGCCCGATAATACACCACCTGATAGTCCGCGCATGCGTGTGACCTGCTCGGGCAAGACAAGGCTGCTGCTACTTTCTACTTTAAAGAGCCACTTACATGACCGATGTAATTTCACTTATTCACAACCTGATCAAACCCACCACTTGGTGCGCTGGCTGTTCTCTTGGTTAAACAGGTGCTATATTATATGTATAAATGTATATATGAATGTGAAAGATGTGTGATGATGGTGATGCTGATGCTGATGCTGCTGATGATGTGTATTTGTTCATAGCAATTTCATATTGATGTGTATTCATACTTACCTATCTCATGTATAATATAATTGTATGTGTTTACATGTGAAACACCAACCAGCAGACGGGCTGATCAAACCCACCACAAGGTGGCACTGCAAAATTTACATTACCATGGGAGAGATAGGGACTGAGCCCTCGTAGTATAATAGGGTCTTTGATAATATCCAAACAACCATGGGTGCGACTGCAGCGATGTCTGTAATGTAATTCTGAACTAAGAATCAACACGCCACCTCCTAAATTATTCGGCCGAGAACTCAACCATTTTGACTTGGCAGCAGATGATGACTAACATATTCTGCCTTCCCAACTGCCCAACAATAACAAAACTAGAACAGTAGGGTTAAGCATATCGGGGCCTCATCTTCCATATATTCCAGCATATACGAAACCTAAACTTAATAAATTCCAAATATATACTGCATTGATTCTTGTTCGTTTTGTTCATTTATATAGTGTTCCATTCCTGGAGCAATAGCACCCTCTGTGGAATTGTCCTCTAAAGGCCCTCTCACATTACGGTGTATGGAGGGCCTATCGTGACCTTTGGTGACCAATCGGGTGTTTTTGAGCGTATGCGTAACCTATGAGGAGCGTACGAGGAGCGTACGAGGAGCGTATGAGAGCGTACTGTGACATTTTTTGACGGTTTTGATTGGCATATGGAACCTATGCGTAGCGTATGCGTAGCATATGCATAGCATATGCATAGCGTATGCATAGCATATGCGTAGCATATGCATAGCGTATGCATAGCGTATGAGCGTATGAGTAGCGTATGAGTCAAGATCGATGTCAAGACCTATGGCATACGTTTGGAATATGCTGTGCATACGCTGTGCATATGCTGTGCATATGCTGTGCATACGCTAGGAGTATGCTCCCATACGTAACTCGTAGGTTATGCGTATGCTACATACGCTAGAGATATGCTGGTGATGCTAGTTGAGCATATGAAAAACCTACGTTGGCGCACCCCTAGTGTACGAGGAGCGTACACCGGCGCACAAGGAGCGTACACCAGTGTATGAGTAGCGTATGAACCATACACTCCCATAGGTCGAGATTTTTTTAGCATGCACAACAAAATTTGGACGGACGGACAGGAGAAAGCATATGGCAGTGTACAATGGCATAGGCCGGCATAGGCCAGCACATGATGGCCTATGTGTAGCATATGCGTAGCATATGGCGGCATATGGTGGCGTATGCTGACGTATATCACGTAGCACGCCTACGCCGCCATACGCTCCCGCAAAAAACCCTAATGTGACAGCCCCTTTATTACTCACAGCACAGTGATGATAACAGCGCGGAGTGTTGACGTGCGCGGACGGATTTGGTTGCGTACATAGAGGGCGCCACCATGCACATGTAGTTAGGCCAAAAAGAAAAATATTTATGATTCCGATTGCAGGGAACAATTTATTTGGGTCAGTTGCTAGATAGTTTTTTTTCTGGGTTATTTTTTGTAATTGTCTGTCAAACCACACACTGCAAAAAACTGCACTTCCATTTGTCAAAACCATGTCAGAGTGCGATTAAGAAATGTTTTTCTCAGAACGGGAACAAAATCGAGTCGGGGGTTTCTATCAGGGTCGGTCGCCAACCAGAAATATCAATTTTTGTTTGGCTTTCCCGGCGTGCCCGCAAGGTGGGAGGGTGGATGCGAAGAAGATAGCCAATTACGGGAGACCTGAGTGGCGCCACCTACACGGACATCCACCGCCGTGCAGTCAGGTGCGAGTGGAAAGGTATATTCTGGGTACTATTATATCCGTTAATTAACCAGAGGAAATTTCAATCACCGAGAATTGGTCTTCCTCATTCGACTACTCTTTGGGTTTTTCTTATAATGGGAAGCACTATGCTAGCTAGCTACAAGTATAATTTGTTAAATCATCGGTTTGACTCGGTATGAATTTGAATCCCATGACATGTGACACATTAGCGGGTGCTCAACTCACTTGGCTCTTTGATTATCCCCATTAACTAATCAGTCGCAGACTTAGGAGTATAGCACACAGTAGGGTATGCAGTCGCTTTCATCAGTGCAAAGTCTGATATGTGTCAGTCTGTATTATTGTGCTATTATTGCAACACCCAATAGGTTTGACTTGGCTTGAATTTGAAACTCATGATATGTGACACATTAGCGGGTGCTCAACTCACTTGGCTCTTTGATCATCCCCATTAACCAATCAGTCGCAAACTTAGCAATATAGCACGTAGTAGGTTATGCAGTCGCTTTCATCAGTACAAAGTCTTATGGCCCTGTCACACTATGATGTAATGCGGTAGCTTAAGCCGACGTAGGTGAAATTTGGCCAATAAGTTGAGATACGTTGAGTTACGTCGATCTACATTACTTGTTCATTAAGCCTACATCGAGATACATCGAGTTACATTGAGTTACATCGAGTTATGGCGAGTTAAATCGAGTTACATCGAGTTACGTTGAGATACGGTGACACACGTCAAGGTTTTGGACATACGCAAAACTTTCAACGTAGCTCGATGTTAAGGCCATTACGTTGGGTTATGTTGGGCTTACGTTGCGCTCATGTTAGGCTTACGTTGAAATATGTTAGACCTTCGTTAGAGCTACATCGGTCTACCTTGAGCTACGGCGACTTACGGTAGACTGACGGAGAGCCGGGAGGAATGGGCAGCCCACGCGCTGACAACATGGTGTTAACAGATCTCAACGTAGGTCCAATGTGTCTCTGACGTGTGCCTAGCATTAGTGTAACGTAAGTCTAACATATCTTGACATATTCAACATAGTTGATGAATGGCTGGTACGCGCGTAACATATGTAATGCGCTCCAACGATCTTCAAACGTAAGCGAACGTGCTGTGAACGCGGTGTGAACGTTTTGTCTCAGTGTCCGTACGCTGAGCACGCTGGACTGTCGGTAGACTGACGATGCTCACTGGCGGGCCTGACGTCGACTCACCCTACGAATTACGCCAGAGTCACACATAGCTACGTTAGGGTGGGCATAATTTTGTGAGTCCTACGCTGAGCCATTGCTAGGGTTTCGCTAGGCTAACGCGGTGCGCACTGGAGGCTCGTTAGCCTTACGTTGGGCCTTCTTTTTTTTTATGTTCTAACTCGTTGAGCCACGTTACAACTACGTTGGACCAAAGTTTCGCCTACATTCACTATGTTGCCCTGACGTCCAATTTGGCCCTGAAACGCAGAGCATTTAGACGTATCTCAACGTAAAAAAAGTGATTTTTACGTCGCCCACTCGCTGGCCTGTTACATCGTAGTGTGACAGAGGTATTATATGTGTCAGTCTGTATTATTGTGCTATCATTGCAACACCCAATGGGAACACTATTCAGTCAATCCTATGCCACAAATATGATAATGCCAGAGCAACAACAGAGACCTACCATTAATACTGTATTCTAATCATATAATTAAATAAAACTGGGAAGTCAGATAAAGGCAACAGATTATAGAAACTAATACATTTACCCAGATTTGATTCTACGTTGGCACCTTAGGTAGTGACGCAATCATTCATCATTTATTGTCTATGGGACACTAAGTTAATTTAATACCACCTGTCACTGTTGAAGCCCATGGTGTACAGCATCTTGCTGGTTCGGTTACATTTAATTTAGATTATCTTCCCTTCAAATAGTTCCAACGGTTATCCTTTAAGATTTGGTTGTTGGAGTGTTACGTCCTGGCAACATCTAAGGGCCGACTTGCGTACCGCCTTGCGACAGTGTGCACTCTGGTGATGGTATAGTGCTGCCCCACCAGGTGGCCAGCACCATGACGCGATATTCCACCAATCAGTGTGGTCAGGTTTAAATCGCTAGGTGGGTGATTGTCTTAAGTTTGGCTTAAGGCCTTACCTCTCCCGCCCCGTCTCAAAGTACCCACTGTTACCCATGTTATGCTAACATGAACCATTATAGCGAGGGATAATGCTAATAATGGGATATGGGTAGGGTGGTCTATGCAATAGTTGGGGGCGGAACGGCATGTGCCAATCCACAAGCGTGTTGGCTGGCTTCCCACATGTGTCGTTGTCAGGTGGAACCGTGACTAAATGAATTCAAATGCTTCCAAAATATGCATGTCTCACTACTTAGACTGGCACCTTGTCATTACTAGGATAGGGTAAGGACGGGTTTGTTCAGTATGCGAATAATGTGATTGAGTTGAATATCAGGTTATGGTACCGCGGTCCCGTCTCCCAGTAGGGCAGCACTATAAAGTAGACATAAGTCCACACTACACTGTCACAACTTGGTACCAGTCCTGAAATGATGCTGGGTGTTTGGGCCGAATAAATTAAAAATTGACGATCGTCCCTGCCCGTGCCTGAAAAATCGCCTGCCCCTGGTCGTATTTTATTATATATTTGTTCTTGATATTGACTTTCAATTTCTAAATGAGAATACAGTTGTAAAATATTCCGATAAAACGCATTGGTGGAGAATGTGAACTGGTTTATAAAAGATTACAAATGGTCTATAAAGGTAAATGGTCTATAAAGGTAAATGATGTATAGGGCCAGGTGCGTGAATGTATTTATGTAGTTGCTGGTGACTCTTTACTTGTAGTTCATAGTCATTGTGTATTAAATAGATATTGTGAGAGGGGCACTATTGTTAGTGTGTCAAGAGCTATACTCACTACCCCCTCCCCCAACTGTTAGTCACGGATCACCACACGCACACACAGCAAGGCAGGTGCAGGCCAAGAGCCACAAGGCACGGTGGTGGGTAGATGACAGTAGCCATGGCAACACAAGAATGCTTACTGTTCATTGATGGACCTAGAAATTCTTATTGTTCAATGGAGAGCATGGTCAGGTGGTATGCCATATCAGATCCATGTACCACTATATAATAATAAACCGGAGGGTGCAAGCTCTCACTTTACCCACTCTTCTTTCACTCTTTATACTCTTCCATCCTCTCCTTGCCTGTATTGATTTTCTATTAGCCTGCCTACATAACTACAGCTGCCAGACGACGTCTTTACACAGTGTTCATTGTTTGACTGGAAACATTGTGATTTGCACATAAATGACATGTCATCCTTTGATAAATCTAGTGAGATCTAATATTTTGTTGTTAATCTTGGAAACAAATTAAACAAATACAATCTGCGCACCCGCCTTCCCACACACCCACCCAACCCTTACTTATGTGATCAAAAGGATGATCGCCAACTTTTTTTTACTTTGACCTTGTTAAGATGGTAAAACCCTAAAAGCAAACAAACATGTAGTTGAGCAATTCTGGGCGATAATATAGGCGTCGTGCATAGCTGCTACCATGAGGAAGAAGGTGGCACTAGTGGCAATATCAGGCTTTAATACCTCTCCACTCTCCATTGGGGCCAGTCAGTGTCAGTATACTGAACACTAAGAGCGCCTCCTGGCAGCTTATTTCTACCATAACTCACACACTCTCACAGCACAGTGCAGTGTAGCATCGATAGCATCTGCTTGGAGCTGGTAAGCTGGAAATAACTGGATCGCAGATAGATAAAGGATTCACCCGGTACTCGCAGTCGCAGTACACAGGTGAATACCAACCCTATATAAAAACGGTCGGAAAAAGCGGGTTAAGGAATTGAGAGCCTAATTTCACAATCTAAGAAGCAATAATTATTCTTTACATATGTCTTATTGATAGCCTGCTACCTTTGAGTTGAAAAATATAATATAATATCTAGTTTAATAAGATTTAAAAGTGAAATTGACGGCATTCTGCAGCCGCCATCTTGTCTTTTTGCATTCTCTCCCATTTCACCAACTATGTGCCTATATGGGTAGCCATTTGATACTGGAGCCACAGTTTCTACTTCATGTTCCATTCTAAACCTATTTTGGCCAGTATTTCCACTATGTTGTCCTTCACCCGTGTACTACAAGTACTGGGTGAATCTTTTATCTAGATCGCAGAGTGGTTATAAATCAACATTCACAGGTCACTCAGTGTCTTATAATTAATTCATCGTCATCATCATGCTGTCGGTCGCGATGCGACAAAGACTGCTTTCATTACTTGACTGCTGCTCTCCATTTAGCTCTCTGCTGTGAGAGTTGCGTCCGTGAGTCGGTCTTAATGTCCATTTCATGAACGCTGCCTGCAAAAGTGTTGAAGTGCTGCTGGCTTTTGCAAGTTACCAGCGGCACTCTCTCGGGGAGCAAATAGAGGTTTGACACCAGCAAGAACATGTCAAGACAGGCGCAAAACTATTTGTCCCTGCAGTGGCTGGTCGGGAGATGTTGGGCGTTCCATACATCAGCTGCCCTTAATGCTGCCACAGTGACATGGTTTTCTGTTTAGGGTTTGCTCCCTTAGCCTTCGGTTCTGTCAAGAACCTGTACCACAAGGCAGTGGTTTACAACTCTGCAGGGCAGGGGCGTCAAATTCCCTGAGCTATAGCTATACCTGCAATACCTGCATACCTTTATCCATCACATAATTAATTATGTGATGGATAAAGGGCTTATTTGAATATTGTCGTAAATGTAATTATCCTGCTTCTCTTGTTATTGTCCTCATATATTTCCCTTGTAACCACCTGATGATGTGTTCATTGTTTGGGATACTGGAGGTTCGCATGCAGCCTGGAGGACTGGAGGTCTGCTCCTAAGCAGCTCCCTTCCCCTCCTCCCCTCCCCTCCAGGTGGCGCATCTGCTCCCTGTTTATCGGCCCATTTCCCCTGAGATTTTGCTGAATTAAATTGTACTGTAAGGTCTTAGGCCAGCCCGAGTATTAGGCTCGATCCATATTCATCTTGTTGTCTCCTTTCTTTTGGAATCAAATAATAATGTATGATTCACCAATTTGCTGATGTCGGAGTACACAGTACGGGCGTGGCAGGTTGTGGGGTTCGACACCTGGCAACAAGTCCAACCAATGACTTTAAAAAAACGGGTATTTGTTGCTAGCGAGCAAGATGCTTGGTACTTTGCAAGATAGGACAAGGAGCAGTGGAATGATGAAGGTCAATTGTTTGCCATTGTAACTTCCTCTGATTATTTTTAATTGCACAGTCCGATGCTTTGAGGCTTCTGTCATTTTTCTGGGATAAATACATTCAATTGATTGCTACAATCTAAGTCACTTCGGTTTGAAGTAACTTTTATTTTAGATGGCTAAGTTTTGAAATATTTGAATTGCAAACATATCAAATTATTTTTGGCAAGCACACCAAAACTCTAACACCATAGGCTTCAGCAGTAACAGCTTCTATTAAACTGTCCCAGTATTCCCTTCTATTTGGCAACACATGCTTAGTAACTGCCTCAGTATCTAGATTAGATAAGTAGAAGGAATCAATATTCTAGATAATCTGTTCAGTTTTGAAAAGTTGATGCTTCAATACAGCTTTAATGAATATAGCAGAAATTTATAAAAATGTATCTTGATTATGAGATAGTAAAGCAGAATCGACCCTAAGTGTATTTGACAATGCAACCATTTTCTGCAAGAATGTTAGAAAAAACACATGATTCTGCTAATTGATAATAGAATAAAGTAGTTCTCCTTTTCCGGAAGTCAATCCCCATCAGGATTCTAACCACAAATGGAAATCAATGCATTTCCGGTGTTCGTAATTAGCAGACGAACCTAACAAACCATGTGATCACCCACAGGAACCGGAACACAATATGGCTTCCATGTAGCGATAAAAGAATGCTAACGAAACCAATATAGAAGCAATCACAGCGTTACTACATCACGGTTCCCATTAATGGGAATGAAGGCTTGTAGTACAGTCAGCTCTCATTAATCCGAACAAAGGGTGAATCAGGACAGCCTGTTATCGGAACAAAACATCCATGAAACAGACTTCTTCCAATACGTTTCCTCCTTCTAATCCTGCTGGGAGAAAAGTGATCTAGATTAACAAGAGTTGACTGTAATTACTAGATGTATTCATTACACCTCAAGTCTTCCATAGAGAATCGCGCTTATTATCGCTCTGCCCAAACCATCTTCGTATTGTATTCGGTAAATGGCTTTTTAATTGCAATAACTGTTTGGTTGACTGCTATGTGCAGGACATTTATAATTACTCCAGATGACCGAATGAGTTTAGCATCACTTACTTCCCTTGTGGCAGGCTGTTGGTTTGAACCCCAGCTGAGTCAAACCAATGCTCTAACATTATATTTGTCGCTACTCAGCCTGGTACTTGGCATTATACTGCAAGGAGCAGTGGAACTAGGCAGATCAACTATCTGCGATTGTAACGTCACCTACTTAAACTTGTATCGATTTGAGTTTCTGT
The DNA here is from genome assembly GCA_030323885.1 of Branchipolynoe longqiensis. Classification (NCBI taxonomy): domain Eukaryota; kingdom Metazoa; phylum Annelida; class Polychaeta; order Phyllodocida; family Polynoidae; genus Branchipolynoe; species Branchipolynoe longqiensis. The sequence continues at coordinate 24,373,451 of CM059195.1, read as the reverse complement.
CATTTTTCTGAGGTAAATATATTAAATTGATTGTAATAATCTACCTTACTTTAATTTGAAGTAACTGCTATTTGAAATGGCTAACTTTTGAGATATTTGAAGTGCAAACATGCAAATTTAATTTTAGCAAGCACGCCAAAACTCTGACACCATAGGCTTCTTCAGTCACAGGTGCTATTAAATTGACTCAGTGTTCCCTTCTATGTGGCAACAAATGCTTAATAAGCGCATCAGTATTTCAGTTAGATATGTAGAATCAAAGCTAGATCATTGTCTTGATTTTGAAAATGTAATGCTTCATCGGACTATGCATCTTTAATCAAGGAATTGAAACAATAAGGATATTATCATGACAATGCAATATGAGAATCACCAGTTCAATTGATGCGTGGCAACTGTTAACCACTAAAGATGCGTGTTCGTGAGGTTTTGTAGGAAAATATACTTGCATCATTGTGGGTCGCAATTGTCAAATTGCGCTTGATTTGGCATGGAATAACAAGTGAGTCCACCTTCCATGGGTCACCAAGTCTACCACATTCTGATTGGCTGCCGCACACTCCACTCTGTCTGCCATCACAGCCCCTCCCATTCCCACCACCCGCGCAATGCTGCCTCACTTCCCGGTGAGCTAGTGGCGCAATCAATCATTTTTGCCCACCCATCAAAATATTGGTGATTTGTAACAGGCAATTTTCCCCACCCACCCATCAACACCTCGCTGACCTTTAAAACTGATTTTTTGCCGACCAGTACGTCAACACCTTGCTGGCTTGTAGGAATTATGTTGTCGGCCCACCCGTCAAGACGTTGGTGACTTGCAACAAAACTGTATGCCCACTCACGTCTCAACCAACACCTTGCATACTTATAACAAAAGTGTTCGCCCTCACACCCGTCACCACCTTACTGAGGTGTAACAAACATTTCCCTCACCCACTCATCAACACCTTGCTGACTTGTAAAACAGGTTTTCGCCCACCCACCCATCAACAGTTAGTTGACTTGTAACACACTTTTTCGCCCACCCACCCATCTCCACTTTGCTCGCTTATAACTTTCTTATGTTTCCTATGTACTCTATTTCCACTTCAGGGCTTGCTTGTGGTTTCATCTGAACCTGTGTTATTAAATAGCCATGTTACCTTCACAACAGCTTACTTGTCGTTGTTCCAACGAATTAGATCCTGTGGCATCCATTGTACTAAACATTAAACATTCAGATGTTAGTAATGAACTATTCCGATTCAAATACATTTCCAACAAATGCTCCACCAGTTCTTTTTTTATGGTAAATATGCTGATTCCTAAGTTCTTTTGTCAGTGCCAAACCACTGGTCTTCCAGCCATTTTTCACTGTTGGATTATTTACACCAAAATGGTATATAAAGTGATGTGTATAAGGAGAGCTAACAATAGCTGTTGAATACACAATGTGTAGTATATAGCACAATGGAATTATGATGCCTACTCACAAGTTCCATGACAGTATGCCAACACTAGTGCCATATTACTACATCAATATTAGATGAATCGATGTGGAGTATCTTCACAGTATTTAGAATGTAAGCAGAAGTTATCCGGTTTGAATACGGGCAGGCTGGTTTTCTTTGTTTTTTTTATTTGTTAGGAGTTTTCAGTCGCGTTGGCATGCTGGTGGCTGCAAATCTGCAGCACTGTATGGGCACCGCCAAAAGTGGTCCCATGCAGCCGAGAGTTGGCTTCTGGTGGGTAGTACTCATAGAAACGAAGGGTGGGGGCAAGGGGAGAGGCGGGCGGGGCAGTGCATGGGGGGGGGTGGAGAGAAAAAGGTAGTCCAGGAGGCCAACCCCAGCCTTCGGGGAGGCATCGCTTTCTTTTGACTGGTCAAGTTGGATATACAACCATTAACTAGTTTTCTTGGATTAAGTAATTTAATTGTAAGGGTTAAAGGCCAGTCCCATACTAGAAAAAAGAACCCATGGGAGTAGTGTGTGTGTGTGTGACACCCCATCCCATCCAGGGCATAGCTAGTCCTTTAACGATGTGTACTCCTAATTTTGGCAGGGGTTTTAGGGGGCCGCTTAAGCTTAAGCTGGTGAATTCTACACATGTTAGACTTGAGTTTTCGACACTCCGGACTACTACATGCCTCCTCTCTCTCTCTCTCTTTATTATTGTTTATTTTTTATTTTTGTTGAAAAGACGATGTGGACGTTTTGGCGTACGTGCTTACGCCTAGCTACGCCCCTTCCATCACCCCCACCGCTGCCTTCAAACCCAACTGGTCTCTGCCATATCTCGCAATGTATCTGGAAAAGTACACCAGAATTAGCCAACTCCTTGTCTTGATATTAGATAAATATGTTTATGAATATGCCTTTGTTCTTATATTGGGGTGCTACACCCTAGGAACATCTAGGATAATACCGTGACAGTTTTGAATAATCAATGTATACAGGAAAGGATGTGGTGGCCGAATTGGTAAGAGCAAAGGCTTCCCATGCGGAATGTCGTGAGTTGGAATTCTAGCCAAGTCAAACCAAAGACATACAAAATTGATACTTATTGTTACCTAGCCCATTGCTAGGCATTACTAGGATAGGACAAAGAATGGGTAGTTCAGTATAAGGATAATATAACAGAGTGGATGGTAGTCGCAAGTCGGTACCCATCCTGATAGGATCATGGATGTTGCCAGGATGTAAAACCCCAACAAGTAAGCATTCAAACAGTAAATCCAAAGAGTTATATGGTTTAAAATTCATTGTTTTCAATGAGGTATCAATCATGGCTTCAGTTGCACACTTGTTCAATCCAGATAGTCCAAACCATTGGAGACAGTGAATGACAGGTCAGTCACCATAGTAACAGTTCATTCAGTATATATGAATATCCACAATATAAACCAATCAGCTCAGATTGGTGCCCTCTGATTGGTGGACACAGGAGCAGACTACGAACAGCAACACTGGAGGAAGAACCACGTGACCTCCTGAAGTAGGACACTACCCCAAATTAAGGGTGCTGGAAGATAGCCAAGGTCATTCTTAATTTGTAACTGACCTAATTTGTATGTTTATATAGGCTAATGATGAATCATACTTAGATGGATGATTTGTTATGTCATGAGTCTGCTTAGTCTTTCCCCAGGGTCTGGGGTTCAAATTTGACGAAATAGACTTTGCCTGAATCGTGGTATTCCATGTGTCAGGGAATACTTTGAAGAGATGGTACATACATTAGAATAGAGCTAACATTCCTGCCATTCTGGAGTAGGCAGCCTAACCTAGCCTCCCTGATGTAATAGCCTACCCATGTGGTATTTCATCTAGTAATCACTACACTCGTCTCCTTGGAATGGAATGGTACACATCATAATTGTAATTACTAACTATATTTAGTAAACTATATGAGGTGGTACAGCTGGACTGTACCACCTCATATAGTTTACTAAATAGATTCTATCAATTATTAATGAAACTTTTCTTTTTCTATTGGAATTTGTTTCCCTTGACCAGAAATATATGATTGTGAGCTTTCTAATTTAATGAGTGTCTATTGGCACATAATTGATTGTCTGCTTTTACATGTAAAAGCGATGGTTTGAACAAAAAACTAACATTTCTTGCCATGAATATGGCCTATGCTGCCGACACGGCATAAACTAACCACCAATCAATCAATCAATCAATCATAATTACTAATATCCACGTAGCACAATTCCATTATCTGTAAGTAATGAAGGTCCAACACCAACCATACAGTGCTCAGCGTGAACAGAATCCTGGTCTAGGGACCAGTTTTGTGGCCGTATTGTAAGCGTATCGAAAAAAAATGGGGACATCATGCCTAGAACAGGATTCGAACCCATATTTCTGCCATTGGGTTAGCATCCTAACCATTACTAGGCCGGGATGCACTGCAGCTACGCATACCTACCTGTGTATGTTGTATTTCACCTGTTACGGTGATGGCAATCTAGTCCACATGTCTAAATGAAAATCTGACCTTTTCAAGAAAACACTCGGCTAATTGTTAATACCACAGCCCGCTCGTTCCAGCAGAGATGGCTTGGTCCCGTGGGAACCAGCTGATATCCCATGATCATAATGCTTAGCAAGAACTCATGGAACCAGTTAAAGCTGCATAGTCGGATGAAAGCGTCAACTTTCTCAGACAAAAATATTTACCTGGATTTGATCTAAATATCAAGGATTTGATCCAACAAATCCTGGATTGGGTCGCACAAATCCTGGATTGGATACTATAAATCGTCAATATGATCCTACAGATCCTTGATTTGATCCTACAAAGCCTCTATTTGATCCTACAAATCTGGGATTTGATCCCACAAATCCTTGATTTGTTCATTCAAATTCTGGTTTTGATCCTACAAATCCTTGATGTGATCCTAAAAATCCTTGATGTGATCCCCCAAATCCTGGATTGGATCCCCCACATTCTCGATTTGATCTACAAATCCTCGATTTGATCCTACCAATCCTCGATTTGATCCTACAAATCCTCGATTGACGAGCCCCCCTTCGCCCCTTGTTCTCAGACCAGCCCAATGATGACGCGCCCCAAGAAAAACACAGATGACAGGCGCGTCATCGTTGACCTCAGCTGGCTTCGCAGCGCGAGTGTCAACGCAGGAATACGGAGGGGGTTCTACCAAGGTAGGCCCAGCTCCTACTCGCTCCCTAACGTGACGAATGCAGCCGATGAGGTGGCGAGGCTGGGCCGGGCTGCTTCCTCTGGTGTGCCAACCTAGCACGAGCATACAGGCAGCTCAGGACCTGCCCCCTCTCCACCCCATTACTTGGCATTACCGTGGGGGGGGTGTCACTACACTGACATTGCGCCACCTTTTGAATGTAGGACATCCTCCATGGCCTACGCAAGGACCACCAACGCGGTGGTATATCTGCTCCGCAAGAAGGGCCTCGATGTCCACTGCTACCTGGACGATTTTGTGGGTGTGGTAATTAACAAGCAGGCCGCGGACGAAGCGTACATCGACTTCATCCGAATCACTGACCAGCTAGGACTGGCGCTCTCACCTTCCAAATGTCAACCCCCGACCAAGGACATTGAGTGGCTTGGCTTCTACATATCAGCCACCCGGATGACTGTCACTATCCCACAAAGTCAAGCTGCGCAGCTCCAGCACATTGCCAAGTGCGTTGAGCCTGCTAGACGATTCAAGTCCAGGATCCTTGCCTGCTTGCGCGATGCCCCCCAAACTGGAAAGCACGACATCACATGCAAACTGAAGAGTGATATAAAATGGTTCCTCCAGTTCGCTGCCAACACGAACGGCATCGTCCTCCTCAAAGAGTGCGAGAAGCCAACATGGACGATAGAGTGTGACTCGTCGATGAAGGCGGGCGGGACCTTCTCTGAGTGCCACTACTACTCCCACACCTATGACGACTCCATAACCAACAACTATACCAACATAGCCCACCTCGAGGCCACAAACCTCACTGTGGCGCTCCACAGGACTACAAAATTGTTGTTAACACTGACAACGCTGCCAGCCAGCAGGTTCTGAGCTTGGGTGCCGGCAAGGATGGGTCCTCACTGCCTGTGCACGCAAAATCTGGCTATACGCCGCTACCCAAAACTGCCAGGTGGGCGTGGCCCACAAATCAGCCAAGGACCTGGTCCTGGCAGATGCCCTCAGTAGATGAGCCCATGACCCGTTCGCACATGAAAAAGCAGACCGTATGACCAAAGCAATGAACATAACTTAGATACATGTAACGTTTGATACTGTATTCACTCCAGACCAGTAGATAACCCGGGAACATCGACTAAATTTGGCTCTCTGTTCCCCTGGTTATCCCGACCACCTACACCCCAAAATCCTGGAGGTCTACTTTGCTGGGCTAGCAGTCGGCACCTGGAGGAACAAGGCAGTACAAAAAAGAAGTACCTCCTGTTTGCCTCCTCCCACAACTTCAGCCCGCTGGCCCGATCCCAGTATGACCTCTTGGCATATACGCTCCACCTCAAGGACACCCTAGCAACACCAGGCACGGTAATGAATTACCTAAGCGGGGCAAGAACATGGGTCCTCCTGCTGTCCGGATCCTCCATCGCATTCGATAGCTACCCCCTAGCACTCATGAAGAAAGGAGTGCAAAAAATGCCCAACCACACCAAGACAGGCAGAGCCCCTCACCCCCGATGACGTCGAGGGAGTGGTAGCCCAATTCACCAAGGCCGGCCCAGACCCTGCCGTCCTGACTGTGACCCTCCTACTGGGATACCACACGCTCCTCAGACAAGGCAACTTAATTCAAACAAAGTCACCCAATGACCCAGGACATGCCATCAAAGCCCAAGACCTCCTCAGGACCGACAACGGTCTCCAGGTAGTGGTCACCTCCACAAAGACCCGCTGGAGGCTCAACCAGAGATACACCATCAGCCTCAAGCCATCAGCCGGTTCCCCCATCTGCCCAGTTGCCCCCTGGGACCGATACAACCGCATCCGGCGGTCTCCAGCACCCGGTCCTGCCTTCCTGCTAAGAGGAGGAGCCCCCTTCCAGCCCCCCACCCTCCTGGATGCACCCAGGGCGGCTCTGGCCACCCTGGTCCACGACAACCCTGGATCCTGCACTCTACACAGCCTATGCAGGGGCGGGGCCCAGGCCATTGCAGCAGCAGGAGGCTCGATACAGCACATCATGGAGCTTGGAGCCTGGACCTCCTCAGCTGTACACCTCTACGTCCCCCAGGACCTGGTAAGCGGCCGGGACTCGAACCCTCCCGTAATTGGCTGAGGGTTCGATTCCCGCCCGGCCAGATCATTGAGACAGCAGGGAAGTGAATTGATGATAGGGTGGTTCAGGTTGAATCGGTGATTGGACTGATACTGACCCACGTTGAAAAATATAGAAATATAAAACCACTATAACCGAATGATGTCTCCACCTTAATAAATTATCAGGATAGTGTGAGTCGAATTGTTCAGCTGTAAGTCAATCAGCTTCTTGTTTTATCCCAATATACAAAGCTCATGGCGGTCTTTCATGCATGCTGACCGGGCGATGTGGCCTAATTGGTAGAGCGCGGGCCTCGCATGCGGAAGGTCGGGAGTTCGGTCCTCGTTCGAGTCAAACCGATGACTTACAAATTTGATACTTGCCACTTCCTAGCCTGGCACTCGGCTTTAATACTATAGGGCAAGGACTGGGTAGCACAGTGACATGATAATATGACTGAGTGGGATATCGGGTCATGGTGCCAGAGCCTGATTTCCCAGTGGGGCAGCACTATAAAGTTGCCATGACTGCGCAATGTTACAAGTCGGTACCTGTTCTGATATGATCTTAGATGTTGCCAGGACGTGAAACTCCAACAATCAACCAAGTCATGCATGCCGTTTTATTGCAGTGATCCTCCCCCCCCCCCCCGCTCCCATATCCTATCCGATAATAACCTCTAATCGGTGGCTTTCTACTTGCTCGAATTAGCGTGAAATGAAGGACATCTGTGGCGATGTTATTTGAATAAATAACCGGAAGTAGCGAGAGTCACGTGACAGTTGGGTAGGTTTTCATGTGGACTTTTACACTTTTATTTATTGTAATATGGTATCTCGAGACCTTCTGGGTTGTTTATGACAGGGATCGTAGCAAATCAAACAGCAATATTTATCATTATTGCAAATGTATTCATAATGTATCATTCATAATGTGTCATTAGTTATCATTATTTGGTGTGCCATATTGCGATGGTACTTGTAGGTAACTAGCAGAAATCCATTGTGCGATATTCCGCAAATTGTGTATTTAACAGCTATCCGTAGGTCACTTCAATACACCATTACATTTACCATTTTGTGTTTAAATAATCCTGAATTGAAAATTGGCTGTAAGACTGGTGCATCGACACCGACAAAAGAACCTAGTCAGCAGAAAATGCAATTAAGGAAAGCCAGAGCAAATTATACCTGATTATGTAGCGTTGTATAATTAGACGGTTTTGAGTTATGGCCTTTACACTTTTTAGTTAAGTATGTTAGAGTTATTGCTCTAATCCCCTTTAATCTACGTTGATGTTATTTATATTTTAGAGGAATGACATTCCATATATTTGAAGTGAAAATGTGCAAATTTAATATTTGTTACATGCACAATTGATTTACCCATTTTTGAATGTAGCAGGATAACCCAGGAACATCAAACTGCAATACAGGTTTAATGAATTTACCCTGGTTCCATTTGATTATACAGAATCAAATCTAGGTAAGTGTCTCACGTCCTGATAGTATGACCATAGATGTTTCCAGGAAGTAAAATTTAAAAAAATAACAAGGTAAATGTCTGAGTTTAGAAAATAGTATAGTTTTTGACGGATCATGCAGCTTAAAAAAAAATTTGTTTAAGCAATAGTGCCTAAAGACTGACAAAAGAAATTGCTCACAGCACATTGGTTTAAAAAAAATTATATTGGCTATTGGACATCAAACTAATGGTCATTCTGACATATTTCTTTGGAGAAAACCTGATGCCGGCACATAGGCTAGTCTTTCCGATAAGCAGCAAGGGGTCTTTTATATGCACATTCCGACAGACAAGACAGCACATACCACAGCCTTTGATGAACCAGTTGTAGACCACTGGTTGGAATGGAAAAATATCCCAAACTGCAAATGGGTCCGCTGAGCAGGAACGATCTGATAACTGACCGCTTCACAAGTGGACACGCTACCGGCTGAGCTATGTCCCGCTCACCCCAAATAAATATGGCAGAAACAACTTAAAGTGATCGTCATGTGCAACTTTAATGTCTGAGATTAATATTGGTGTTGTCATATGACTCCATTGTTGCCATATTCCTGTGCTACTTCCAGGTCCCTAGCAGAAATCCATCGTGTTATATGCCCTAAATTGTGTATTTAGCAGATATCCATAGCTCACTTCAATACATAGATATTCTATATAACATTTTTGTGTAAATAAGCCTGAATTGAAAATTGGCTGAAAGACCGGTGCTGCTCCGCGGACAAAAGAACCTAATCAGCAGAATGAAATATATTCGCAACGATTAAAAAACAAATTAAAGTGTAAGTAAGTCCCAGATGCTCCCAGATCTGAGCTCTCCGAAGATTAGAGAGGGTGGTCCTATACCCATCCCCCCGCCCCCCCCCCCGCCCCCCCACCCCCGAAGAACAGAGAGGTTGGTCCTATAACCAGCCCCCCCCCCCCCAAATCCCCACCCCCAGCCCCGAAGAACAGAGAGGTTGGTCCTATACCCAGCCCCCCCCACCCCCATCCCTGAAGAACAGAGAGGTTGATCTTATACCCAGCCCCCCCACCCCCAGCCCTGAAGAACAGACAGGTTGGTCCTATACCCAGCGTCCCCCCCCCCCCGAGTCCCCCACCCGAGACGCTACTGTGGAAAAACAACCAAGGGACTCAGGAAAGGGATTAGGTATCTGCGTCCATAATGGGGGTGGGGGTCGATGGCCTCCCTTGTCACGTGACAAGCTATCAGTCATACCCCTGTCACACTACGACGTAACGAGCCAACGTAAGTCTGACATGCTCAAGTTTCGTCATTACGTTGACGTATGTTGGGTTACATTATGATCACGTCAGAATGATGTTAGACTGACATCGTGCTACATCATGTTACGTCGTTTTATGTCGGCATGCGTCAAGGTTTTGAACCTGTTCAAAACTTTCGACGTAACTCCAATGTAAGGGTTTACGTTTGCCGTACGCTCTGTACACGTTCGGCGAACGTCAATGACGTTAGACGGATGTTAGTCAAATGCTGCTCACTACGTTGCACTATGTTGACCCACATTAAAGCCGGTGGAAACGTCCACGCGGCATGATGGGAACGTGAGGAGAACGTACGCTGAACGTACGTCCAACATATGTTCAGCGTTTCGCCACTGTGTCATGACGTATGTAACGTCACATAATGTAATGCAAAGTAGTTCTGGTGATGTGTGTTGTTATGATTTATTTAAGACAAGATGGCCTCCAACCACCAGAAGTAGTTCTGGTGACTAACACCAGTTGTGTATCTGGACATCTTCCCCCTCATAGAACAATCTGACTCTACACATCCATTTAGTTCTGAACACAACGTAGAACTGAAAGATACAGATAATGTGACAGTTTACCATCAAAAGTATATGCATATAGAGAGATATAACAAAGATGACATTTGTTATCTACAGATTTAACCTGTCTACCGGTCTAGTGATTCTTGAGGATCGCCTGATCTCCTTGGTAACTGGTGTTCTGACTACTTCCCCCCTGACCGGACTAGTTGCTTCTGGATCCTGATCCTGTGGACCTTCACCCACTGCCTCACTTGTGACCTCCTCTGAGCTTTCAGTAGGAGAATTGCTAGGAGCGGTCTGACTAGGCAGATCACTGTCCCTGACCCCCTTCAGTTCAAACCTTTCATTAACTTTCAAGAGGTGACGCCTATTGCGTCTTATGACATTACCCTCTTCCGTCTGAATCTTGTATGACCTGGGTCCCACCTGCTCACTGACCCGGGCCGTCGAATCCCAATGAGTACCTCTTACTCTGACTACATCACTTTGACTCAGTGGGGGTAGGTCTTTGGCTGTCTCATTGTACTTTTCTACTTGTTTTTGTTTTATCTCTTCCTTTCTGCTCCGCTTTTCAACACCCTTGTATCTCTTATCCAGTCGTGGTATTTTCCCGTTTAGCTTACGCCCCATTAACATCTCCCCCGGTGACATGCCTATCTCTCTGGGGGCCATTCTATAGTTTAGAAGGGCCAGGTAGGGATCCCCCCCACTCTCTTTTGTCTTATTTAGTAGGGACTTTATTATTCCTACTCCCCTCTCTGCCTGCCCGTTTGATTGTGGATATCTGGGACTTGATGTTCTATGTTCAAATTGATAGGTCTTTGAGAACTTCTTGAATAACTCAGAGCTGAACTGTGGACCGTTCTCGCTAACCACTCTTCTGGGTATACCATGTCTGGCAAACATACTTTTTAAGTGTGTGATGACTGTATCAGAGGTCGTTGAGCTCAGCATGGCTATTTCGGGATAGTTGGAATAATAATCTATGCATAGTAGATAATCCTTTCCCCCCCAGTGAAATAGATCCATGCCGACTTTTTCCCACGGTCCCCACTTTATTCTATCTTCTTCCCTGCTGTGCGTTTCTTTGGCCTGTGCCGGCCTGTACATCTGACAGGCCCCACCCTTTTGAACACTCCCTTCTATGTCATTATTGATGGTAGGCCAGTATATAGCCTCCCTTGCCATCCTTTTCTGTTTGTCTATGCCTAAATGGCCCTCATGCAATCTACTTAGCATTTCTCCTCGAATACTAACTGGTATCACTATCCGGTCCCCTTTTAGGATAATTCCATTTATCAGGCATAGTTCCTCTAGGAATGGTGCATAAGCTGGACAGTCCCCATTGTTCCACCCACTTAACATGCAGGTCTTTACCGTGGTAAGGACGTCGTCCTTACATGTTTCTACCGCTATTTTATCTAGCTGTGCCTGGGTGGCTGAGACTGAATTATATATCATGTCTACCTGGGCTTCGACTTCTGTAGCTACTTTTATATCTTTCTCTGACCTAGCCCTGCTGGCATTTGCTCGGGACAGGGTATCTGCAAGGTGAAGGTATTTTCCAGGGGTCCACCCCAGTACATAGCGATATTTTTGCAATTTTAACATGAGTCTTTGTATGCGGGGAGACATGTCATTCAAAGGTTTGTTTGAGAGGGGTATTAGTGGTTTATGGTCGGTCTCCAACTCCACTTTGTCCAATCCATATATAACAGTGAAATTTTTCACAACCATACGCAAGCCCCAGACACTCTTTTTCTATTTGAGCATATCTTTGTTCACACTCCGTCAAGGATCTGGCCGCATAAGCCACTGGCTTCCAATCCTGGTCATGGCACTGAAGCAAAACCGCCCCCAACCCATCCTTAGACGCATCGGTTGATACCTTGGTGGGAAGCCTTGGATCATAGTATGCCATGACAGGCTTGGACGCCAATGTGGACTTCAGATCTTTCCATTCGGCCTCATGCTCAGGACCCCAGAACCATATAATTTTCTTGCACAGTAATGCCCTGAGATGAACACATTTGTTGGCGAGATTTGGGATGTACTTCCCCACATAATTGATTGAGCCTAATGCTCTCTGAACATCTTCTTTACAGATTGGTGTTTCCATGTTTACAATTGCTTCAATCATATCTGAGGATGGGCTAATCCCCTTGTCACACAATGTCTCCCCTAAAAATGTTATTTGTTCTTTGTTAAGCTGACATTTTCCCAGTTCATGTTTAGTCCATACTGTTTTATTCTTTGTTTCACAGCTGACAGTCTTTCATTGTGCACTTTTTCACTGGCACCCCACACAAGAATGTCATCCATGAATACCCTCACGCCCTCTAGGTCCCCAAACATTTGTTCCATGGACCTATGAAACACTTCAGGTGCAGAACAAAGTCCGTATGGTAGCCTGTCATAGGCATATCTTCCGAATGGTGTATTAAAGGTGGTGAGGGCCTTGGACTCATCTGACAGCTTTATCTGCCAGAATGCTTGCGATGCGTCAAGTTTACTAAATACCTGAGCTCCATTGATCTCCGCAAAGATCTCCTCCCTTGTAGGCAGCTGGTAGTGTTCGCGATGTATGGCCGCATTCAGATCTTTTGGATTTAGACAGATCCTGAGTCCGCCATTTGGTTTCTTTACCACTACCATGTCACTCACCCAGTCTGTAGGACTCTCTTTCTTCTGGATCACACCTATTTTCTCCATTCTATTCAGTTCCTGTTTCAGTTGATCCCTTAATGCTATAGGGACACGCCTGGCTGGCCTGATCACTGGTCGGGCATTTTCCTTTATCAATATGTTATATACAAAGGGAATGGATGACAATTGACCCTGTGTGTCTGGCACTGTGTACTGTTTGACATCCTCCACTAACTGACTGTCCACTCGTCCTTGTATGACATGGACACGTTTCACCAGGCCGAGTCTCTCACAGGCTGCTGCACCAAGAAGACTAGGGCCATTTTCAACAATTACAAACATTACTGGATACGTCTTCTTCTTTACAGTTACTCGCAGCACAGACGAGCCCCTCACCTTTATTTCAGCATTGTTATAATCGGTCAGGCGCACATTTGCTGGTTTCAGTTTGGGTCTGTCTCTCAGTTTCCTGTACTCACGGGCATTCAGGAGATTAGCACCAGCTCCCGTATCTAACTTGACCTGAATTAACGAGTTGCCAACCTCTAATATATGGACCCACTGACAGTCTTTGTTAACACATACCTCATTGACACTTGCCCCTATACTCCCGATAAACACGTCTTGGTCTGAGCCATACTCTCCTTCCTCTGCCTGTTTGCTGTTGATCACGTTCACTTTAGTGTGACACAAACGTGTGTAGTGACCTCTGAAGCCACATTTTCCACACCTCTCTCTGAATGCTGGGCACTGTCTTACTTTATGTCTGGTCGCGCACCGCTTACAGTTGAATTTGACATTGCCGCTCTCACCATGAGGTCCCGCTGTGGCTTCCGCTCCGCGCAACTCGCTGTCACTCCAGGCTCCTTTGTTCCTACTGTCACTGCTGCGTCGGTTGCTGTCATACCTCACTCTGACAGCACCTACCGGCTCCGTCTCCACTGGGTTGATGACTTTCATGTGCGCTTTTGTGGTCTCGGCCGCTTTGCACATGATTATCGCCGAATCCAACGTTAACCCCGAGTCTCTCAGCATTTTCTCTTGCAATCTTTTGTCTCTGATGCTGACCACTAGTTTGGCCCTGATCAGTGACTCTAATAGATCCCCATACTCGCATGTGGCTGCCTTTAGCCTGACGTCGGTCATGTACGCATCAATCATCTCTCCTTCTTCCTGCTCCTTTGTGTTGAACACAAACCTCTCATATATGAGGTTCTTCTTGGGTAGACAGTAAGCATCAAACTTGTGTACAACCAACTTGTAGTCCATATTATTCTCCTCTGGAATTTCCACATCGCCCTCCTTTCTGGCTGGTGCATATTTGAACGTAGGATACACTGCATGTGCCTCCGCTCCGGCAACTGTTAGCAGTAGAGCTACTTTTCTTGCTCCCTCCTGCACATTTATCGCCACCGCATACCATTCAAATTGTTCCTTAAATCTTTCCCATTTCTCCGCCACATTCCCATCTTTCATACGAAGAACTTCAGGTGGCTTTACTGATTCCATTGTCTGCTAATTCCTTTTCACTCCTGGCACCATGTAAAGATCAACCATCATTCTCTGGCATGTGTGTTGTTATGATTTATTTAAGACAAGATGGCCTCCAACCACCAGAAGTAGTTCTGGTGACTAACACCAGTTGTGTATCTGGAGACATAACGTTCCGTGAACGTAATTACGTTGTCCTCTCTTGTTGAATGACGCTATCACTATGCTTTACCAATGTTACGCTCTCGTCAACTACGCTGCATCCACGGTCAACTTGCATACTACGCCGAGAAGTTCAAAATTGTTCACGTTCTCCCTACGCTGATGTTGTTACGTCATAGTGTGACAGGGCCTTTACGTGGGCACAGCGCCGGGCCGACGCGCAGGTTCCTGTCAAGGGGAACTGATACACACTGATGCAAGCGCCACAGCAAGCCAACCGGAAGTTGGCATCATGTTACTTCCGTCGGATGTGTGAGGTAACTTCCAACCACCACCGAGCAGTCACTTCCAATCGGCGGTCGGTCGTAGCAGTTGTAATAGTCGAAACAGTCGCAGTAGTCATACATGTTGTCACAGTCAGAACAGTTTAATTAGGGGTAGCAGCAGTCATAGTAGTTATTATAGTCATAGTAGGTGTATTAATCATATTAGTCATATTAGTTGTATTAGTCGCATTAGTCATATTATTCATATTAGTCGTATTAGTCGTTAGTATTAGTCGTATTGGTCACATTGGTCATGTTAATAGTCATGTTAGTTATATCAAAGACCCTATAATACTAAGGCGGCTCACTCAGCCTGTACTGTGTAATCAAAATGATCAAACCCACCACTTGGTGCGCTGGCTGTTCTCTTGGTTAAACAGGTGCTATATTATATGTATAAATATATATATGAATGTCAAAGATGTGTGATGATGGCGATGCTGATGATGATGCTGATGATGATGGGTATTTGTTCATAGCAATTTCATATTGATGTTTATTCATACTTACCTATCTCATGTATAATATAATTGTATGTGTTTACATGTGAAACACCAACCAGCAGCCGGGTTGATCAAACCCACCACAAGGTGGCACTGTGAAATTTACATTACCATTGGAGAGATAGGGAGTGAGCCGTCTTAGTATTATAGGGTCTTTGGTTATATTAGTCATTGTAGTTGTACTAGTCGTAGCAGTGATATCAGTCGTAGCAGTGGTGGTAGTCATACCAGCTGTAGGAGTAGCAGTGTCCATTTGTCATATCACCCGTGACAGTCGTCGTAGTCGTAGCGGCCGTGGCAGTGGTATAATTCACAGTGGTCATAATTATCATAGCCATCTAGCATTCATATCGATGACAGAAGTGGTATCAGTGATATAAGTCCCAACAGTTGTAACTTGTAGTGGTCGTAGCAGTCGTAGCATTTGTAACAGTCATATCACCCCTTCTGAGATTGAAGCCACATATGTTACCTTCAATCCATGAAAGTTTCATAAAATCTTCAAATTATGCCTTTTTTTCCTGTGTGGGACCCAGACTATTATTTAGTTTGAAAGAACTTTTATTGATATTTGAAGCAAAGGCTTGCAGAAATAATGTCGGCGTACACCTTAAGATTCTGACATCATATGTTTCACAAATAAGAGGGTCTATAAAACAAATGTAGTGTTCCCCTTCAGGTTAATTGTTGGAGTTTTATGTCCTGGCAACATCTAAGGTCATATCAGGACGGTTACCGACTTGTGACAGTGCAGACTCATGATGACTTTATAGTTGGTTGGTTGTTCGAGGTTCACCTCCTTGCAACATATAAGGTCATGTCAGGACGTTGCATCTTGTTGTGGACTTTATATTGTTGTCCCACTAGGATACCAGGCCAGCAGCACTATGACCTGATATCCCACCCAGTCACATTGTCCTGACACTGAGCCAACCAGTCCTTGCTCTATATGAATAAGGCCGAGTGTCTGGATTAAAAGCGACAAGTATCAACCGGGAATCGTACTCCCAACCTTCTTCAATGGAAGCCTGCGCTCTACCTGTTCGGCCAGGACGTCCGATATGTTCCCTTTTATGGTAGAATAAGTGATTGAGGATAACGCGAGAGAAGTGAGGGTTTATAACAGTTTAATGAAGAGATAACACCAACGGTGAACTAAGATCTAAAAGTATGATGGGTTTACATCAAGATACTGGAAAGGGGGTCCATTTAGAAATCAGGTTAGACACAGTCCACACGGGGAACTGAGAGGGCACTCAAGCCTGTGCTCTAAGGTTAAAAAGAAGGTCGCTGGGTGTGGTGACAGCTGGAGAGGAGTGAAGGTCAGAGCGGTGAGGGCAACTGCAGCAAAGTGAGGGAAATTAGACAGGTGACAGTTCCGAAGTATGGTAGGGCGAGTCAAAGGTGAGGAAGCTGGAGGTCTTAGAGTAAGAGTTGAGGAGGGGAGGAAGGGAGGAGGGGAAGAAGGGATGAGTGGGGGGTGAGGGGAGGAAGGCAGGAGGATGGGAGGGAAGGAGGGTGAAGGAAGGAGGGGAGGAGGAGAGGAGGAGATGAGGGGAGGAAGGGAGGAAGGGACGAGGGGAAGAGCAGGGGTGGAGGGGAGGAGTGGTGGAGGGGAGGAAGGAAGGAATAGGTGAGGAGTGGAGGATCGGAAGAGGGGATGAGGGGAGGTGGGGAGGAAGGGGGGAGCCGGGGAGCGGAGGGGGGAAAGAGCGGAGGAGGGGAGGAGGGGAGGAAGGGTGGGGCGGAGGCTATGCAAATGTCCTTCTCGAATCACCCGTAATTATTAAATTATGAACAAATTAGGGCTCCAGTATCTAATTGGATAATAACACAATTTAGCTAAGTGTTATTTATTTAGCGCACTAATCAGCTTTGAAGTCACGATTATTCACACACAATTTGACGTCTAGGATATAGATCAGTTGCTGCACACTACTGGGTTCTCAAGCTACCAAGTCAGTTTCCTGACAATTAAATATGGATGAGATGACGCTCTCTACAACTTGTTTGTTATTGATTTGAGAATCCAAATGTATCATTAGAATCGGCTGAAAGAAAGGTGAATGTTGTTTTCGCGCATATTATTTTAATGATATTTAGGTAAAATTATATTGAAAATAAAGAGATAACAACTAGTTTGCCCATAATATCACAGTATTTCTATGTTGGGATTAATTACTTTAACTAGGAAATCAGTGATGTATTATGTTCCACTGAACACTTTACTGAGGATAACAAAATACCCCAACCATATTTAATGGAAGCGAACCAGGAATGGGAAAGTCATTTATGGCATCATGTCACGAATGTCTGAGCAACACATCAGAATTGTTGGCTGATTCAGACAGGGAGGAGATGCCTAGACAGCCTCTGCCACCTCGCTCCGACTCTCGGCTCGCCCGTCTGTGACAGCCAATCAGCGAGCTTTGCCGAGGCGCGACCTATCGGCACCTTCCGGAACTCGCCACTTCTCCTCTGGCACACAATCAGGCAACAGACTGTGACTATCTTGTTATGTTATAATATACACTGACAGATGGGTTATTTTATAGACACAGACGGATGGATTATCGCTGTACACATAAAGTTGCATAGTCCGATGGGTTTTGAGTTTCTGTCATTTTCTGAGATAAACATATTAGGATGATCGTTATAATCCACCCTACTTTCATTTGAAGTAACTTTGATTATAAATAGCTAACTTTTGAGATATTTGAAGTGCAAACAAGCAAAATTAGTTTTGGCAAGTTTGCCAAAACTCTGACACCATAGGTTTCTGCAGCAATAGGTTCTACTAAATTGCCTCAGTATTCCCTGGGTGACAAATGTTTAACAAGTGAACCAGTATGTAGAATCAAATTGAGATCCTTGTTTTGGTTTTGAAAATCTTCATCGCACTATGCAGCTTTGAGTGTGACGATAATAGAGGGTGCTGGTTTAGGTGTTGTAAAGCCCCAGTCACACATAGCCGGACGAGCCCCGGATTTTGAGCCGGACCACCCACGGACCAACGGCCCGGACTGTCCCGGACCGCCACGGATAATATCACTGTTTTCGTCGATTTTTGCCTCGCAGTCACACTTTCTCGGACCAGCCCCCGACCAGCCCCGGACCAAAGGCCGGACCACCCCAGATCGCCCCTTACCACCCCTGGACTGCCCCCGGAACGGCCCCGGACGAGCCCGGACTGGGCCAGACCGGCCCCTGACTAACCCGGACACGGCCGGACCACCCCCGGACTGCCCTGGACCACCCCAGAATATCCCGGACCACCCCCGGACTATCCCGGACCACCCCTGGACCACCCCCGGCTGTCCGGGAGTGGTCCGTGGCTAGGCCGGGGGTAGTCCGGGACAGTCCGGGGATGGTCCAGGGATGGTCCGGGTCAAACCGTGGCTCAAAATGACTCCGGACCACCCCCAGACAGGCCCGGTCCACCCGGACCACCCCTGGAATAGCTGGATCACCCCCGGACCACCCCCGGATCAGGCCGGACCAGGCCGGATTGAGCCCGAATCGCAAAATCCCCCGGACCGCCCCGGATGTCTTAAGCATTTTTAAACATCCGGGGCCAAGCCCGGATGGCGCCGGATGAGCCACGGATCAGGCCGGATTGGGGGTTGTCGGCACGGACGAGCCACGGACGAGCCACGGATCACCCCGGATCGCCCCGGACCACCCCGGATGGCGGTCCGGGGCTCGTCCGGCCCCTGATCCGGGTATGTGTGACTGGGGCTTTAGGAGTGGGGCCACTGTGCCCATAACAACTTTTACAATGCTGCCCTTTACACTGCATCATGGGAACAGCTATGGATCAATAACCAGAACAAAAGACTAAATAATATTCTGAGCTCAAGGGACTCCCATTTCTCAATATATAACTCCATGTACCGATTGGAGATTCAATGTAACACACCTCTGCTTCTGAAAAGTTGAGAACCATGGTTTATTATTAATTCCTTCCATAACTAATAGAGGCAGTAAAAGAGTAGACAAGTCAGATTTGTGTGGATCGAGCCTATAACTCTGGCTGTCCCTTAAGACCTATCTTTAATTTATTGAACTAAATCGGTGGCGACAAGGGCCGTTAGTAGGTGGGTGAGGCACCACCTGGAGGAAAGGAGGGGAAATAGGGGAGCTTCTTGGGAGCAGGTCTCCCGTTCCCCAGGCCGCACCCCAACCTCCCGTAACCCATAGAAGCAAGGAACATATCAAAAGGAAGGTTTATAGGAGCAATATCGGGATAAGAACAATAAAATACATGAGCATTACATACATAATAATATTTGCATAATTACTTTATACCTCACATACATCTAGTTGAAACTGGAGAATTCAGACCAGTATCGAGCTGATTTGATTTCAGTCGCTATTGTTCCCAGCCCTTCTACGGTACTGTTCCCAGCGCTTCTAGCCTACTGTTCTCACCTCTTCCAGGCTATTGTCCCCATCCCTTCTAGGCTGATTCCCACAGTCTTTCTAGACTATTGTTCCCAGCCGTTCAAACCTACTGTTCCCAGCCCTTCTAGTCTATTGTCCACAGGCTTTCTAGAGGATTTCTAGACTAATGTAATGGCCCATGGCCCTCCGACTCTCACTCGCACGCTCACACACAGAAGAACACCAAGATTCAATTAGTGTACACTTCAAACCATCTGCTCTCCATGGCGTCAGTACTTGTCTGACCCGCCCCCTGACTCGCCAGATCCCACATCGACTCCATAGGTGTGTTGGGGGGGTGGGTCAGCCACACGCAGTAGAGGGCAGCCCAGTCAGGGTCTGCCCAGTGGCTACCCATGCCGCCACCTGGCGCAGTGTAGTGGTACTGCACTGGTGTACAGCGTAGTCTCCGCTGCTACCATGTGGTAGTAGAGCTCATGTACAGACTACTACACTAAGTTGATTTGAGATTTATTTAGCCACAAACATACAGTAAGATCACCAAATGGTTTACCCAGGGCGTCATCTTCCAGCCAAGCAATTATGTTACATAAATGGGGGACATGTGGCATAGTTAATTTGTCCGACACTTGGTGGCGGGTCAGTACTAGTGGGTCTAAACGACCAGTGCAAAACATTTATTTTATTCAAAATTAATAGAAATGCAGAACTCTGACCATATAAATTTAATATAATCTATTCGGTGAATATGTTTTCTATATGTGTACCAAGCGGTTTGTCTCTAGGTGGTGTGGCTTTAGGCTATTTCACTTTTTCTGTATGAAGATTGCTCACGGCCATTGACAATGCATTGAGTTTGCTGGTATGCGCAGTGCAACACGTTTATTTTATTCTAAATTAATAGAAATGCAGAACCCTAACCTTATAAATTCAAGATAATCTATTCGTTGAATATGTGTTCTATATGTGTACCAAGCGGTTTGTCTCTAGGTGGTGTGGTTTTAGAGATATTTCACTTTTTCTGTATGAAGATTGCTCATAGCCATTGAGTTTGCAGTGTGACAGTGTGCAGTTTAGGCCCACTAGTTCAGTGGCGACGTGACCGGCAGGAATTTGAACTAAAAAGTTGGAGGTCCCCCATTAAAGTTCATACTTATGCAAAAAGAATTGCTACCACAAATCTGCAATTGAAATCTTCACCTAGGACCATAATATGCCCGTTATGCATGCATATAATGTAAGCATCAGTTGCAACTGCAGTCACTCATCAAACACCAATTTACACTAACTCAGAAGAGGCAGATTGTCAACTGCTGGACTTTACTCTGAAGCAATTACAGTAACTCACAGCTTGGGAATGACGTCACTGATTCAAAACTAGGTTGTTGCCCCGCTTTGTGTCTTCTCACCTGGCTATCTGTGTTATATGTCAGAGAGGGCATCTTCCGGTGTGACCTACATTACGATGCCGCTATTTTATAGGAAAGGCTATCATACCCATGACATGAACAGGGGTCTTACATTGTCAACGAAGTAGGACTTTGGGCAGTTCCATTTGAAGCTGGCGATATTTAATATAAATCTTGTCTTTGTTTGATTTATTCTTTGGTGAATGGTCTTTCGTATAGGGTACTTAGTCCAGGTCCATTTTCCACTATCTGAAATTCTGAGATCCAAAAAGTTCCAAAGCCAAAGTTGTTTCTTTCCCTTACAATACACTGTCATATTATTGATGGGCTTTATTTTCCCACCTAATCTGAATATTAATTATTTTTCTGGAGAAATATTAATGGGTTTGTTTATAGTTTATTTTAATCGAATTGAATGGTTTATTTACTCAATAAATAAAATTAATCGAATCTGCAGTCTTTATTTATCCCAGTTACTGTAAATATTGATGTTTTAACTGCAGGATTATTACTTTATAAATGCATTTATTCTAAAATTTGAGAAAAGAAATCCGAATTCCCAAATACAACTGGCCCCCAAATATTTTGGATAAGGGAATATGTATGAACATTACCCCAGTCTTCATAGTTTCTATTTTTTTTAATAGGCCAGATAATGCATTGGGTAAATCAATGGAAGGATAGCGTTAATGAGTTAGATAAGGTGGCAATGACGCAGTATCTAAGAAAGACAGTCCTATAAAGCGACCAGAAATATCCACTATTATAAGCAGATGCTCATCCTGATATAACATGAACGGGTGCTAGGACATACAACCCCAATGAATCAATTTTAAATTTCCAAGGACGAAGTAAATTATCAGTAATTATTTATCCATAAGCATAGAAAGAGATTACTGAGAGATCTGCATTGTTCTCAAATTCAGAATTAATTTCCAAATCGCTAACTATATACCTTTTGTGTAAATAACCCTGAATTGAAAAATGGCTGGAAGACCAGTGATTCGGCACTGACAAAATACTTAATCAGCAGAATAAACATATTTACCAACAAAGAAAAACACCAAAAAAAAGTGTGACTGTTTGTTGTTCAAATGATTTCATTCCTGTGAATAACATGTCAGTACCGATGGACTGGTCTTCCGGGTTTTATGACAAATGATGTAACATACTAAGCAAAACGATAATAATATAGATCAAGATAAGTCTGTTAGTAGTAAATGCTTAACGCTGTGTCAGCAGCAAAGGCCATAATCACAGTGAGAAGTGTCCAAATCACATTCTGTTGTATTATTACCGGGCCATCACTTTTACAAAGAATGTAAAAGCACACAATCAATTATGCGTCGAGAGACTCTTTTGAAGTTAAAAGCTCACAATTACAAAATAAACAGTTGAGGCCAGGTCAACTTCTAGAAATAAGTTGAAACAAGTTATAAGAAAACACAGAGTAAATTATGGATAAGGAGTGAATCATTAACTGACTTTACTCGAACCAAGGGGTGTGGTCTGAGTTTATGTCAGCTGGTCCGTGAGTAGGTGCTGATGTTGCAACATCAAATATCTAGGTAGTGCACCTCAATTATATAAGCAAAAGGGCATGGTCAGCACCAAGCACTGCTCATCTTGTACATAGTCCTCACCACAGCATCATTATTGTGGGAGTTTTGCAGCAAAAATAAACTGTATGCATAGAGTTGTACTTGAACCCACAGTTATGTCATTGTTGGGTGTTTCTTTTGGTCATGGTGTATTTATGCTGCCCATAGAGGTTAAGTATAATTAGTTGTTTTCGCCGCTAGACAGTAATAGTCTTTTGGTGCCTCTTGTTTTATTACTTTCAGTTGTTGTGTAGCTATCTACTGCATGCATTCTTTCTCTGTTTGTAAGCATTCTTCCACATCTTCCTACCCTTTCTGATTCTGTTAGTTCTACAATTGGTTAGCTGTTTGGTTACCTATGCTTATTTCCCCTGACTGCATTCACCTTGGTGTGTTAGTGGCCATCCCATGGCGTTAGACTACCTAGGCTCCCTGCGGCCGTCAATTTGAACGTGTGTAGCATTTCACCTGGGGAAGTGAATGCAAGCCACTAAACCTGAGCATGAATTGTGTGTAGTGACACCATGATATGTAGTCAACCAAGACCCCTGTGAATGCATGACGTAGCCTCCGTCGTGTTAGTCGACCTTTAATGAAAGTGGCGGCTGACACTAGTCACTACTCTGTATGCACCATCATATTGCCATAATTCATTAATATGCCTCGGAGGTTCCTATTTAAGCACTTATTTTTACAAGTTCCTCAGAGTCCACTCACTATTCCAACGGGTATTATGTAAATGTGTATAGAAGCAATAACAGTCCTGGTTTGAGCTTCACCCTTCGAACAGTTTCATAGCGGAATGTGTCTGAAGGGGGGGGGGGGGCGAGGAGGGAGGGGCTGTTATATAGATGATGCATAATCCAATCAAAATTCATGAGATCTCTCTCTCTCCAGGCTGGAATTCCCACCGCTGTAAAATCCCGTGACAATTACCATCTCCCACATCAATTGCTGCACACTCACACTCACACCCACACATGCGCACGCCCTCCCCACACGCGCTATTAATCCAACACCTCAGATTCACCTCAGAAGCAGAGTAGCCATGGATTGTATAAGTTTACATTGACGACTCCTTCGAAACTTTGCAAGGACATATAACAAAAGATATATCCACTGTTAAAGAATTTCAGCCCCGGCAGTGTCTTCCGGGGGGGACATAACCAAAACCTCCCGCTCCCCACCTCATCTGCCCCACCCTCCCACTCACCGTCTTCTCTCCCACAACCTCCCACTTCCCGCCTCCCCATTCCCTCCCCCCCCCACTCCCCGTCTCCCCTCCCACACCATCCCATTCCCCACCTCCCCTCCCTCACCCTCCCACTCCTCGCCTCCCTCACCCTCCCACTCCCCGCCTCCCCTCCCTCACCCCCACTGACGGCTACCTTGTCCCACCCTTCCATCCCCCGCCTGCCCTCCCTCACCGTCCCACTGCCCGGCTACGTTGTCCCACCCTACCACTCCCCGCCTCCCCTCCCGCACCTTCCCACTCCCCGCCTCCCCTCCCTCACCCCCACTGCCCGGCTACCTTGTCCCACCCTCCAACTCCCGCCTGCCCTCCCTCACCGTCCCACTCCCCGCCTCCACTGCCCCCCCTCCCACTCCCCGCCCCCCCCCCCTCCCGCACCCTCCCACCCACCGCCTTCCCTCCCACACCATCCCACTCCCCATCTTCCCTGTCCCACCCTATCACTCCCGCCTCCCCTCCCTCGACCTCCCACTGCCCGCCTCCACTGGACCACCCGCCCACTCCAGGCCATCCTTCCCTACCATCCCACTCACCGCCTTCCCTCCCATACCCTCCCACTCCCCGCCTCCCCTGCCACACCCTCCCACTCTCCGCCCTCCCTGTCCCACCCTCCCACCGTCCTACAGTCCTGCTTCTCCCTCACACCAAACGCTTCCCGACTCACCCTCCCACCCCATCGCTCCTCTCCCCACCCTCCACTCCGCACACACCCCTCCCTTCCCTCCCCTCCTAAACCCGAGGCGCGTCTTACCTCCGATCCCCGCCTCCACACTCCTCGTTATCTCATCCCCACATCCTCACACCCCCACATCCCCACAACACTACATCCGCACAACCCCACATTCCCTCAGCAGCACACCCCCACATTCCCACACCCCCACCTCCCCACATCCTCACACCGTCACAACCCCACAACACTACATCCCCACAACCCCACATTCCCTCACCAGCACCCCCCCACATTCCCTCACCAGCACACCCCACATTCCCACACCAGCACACCCCCACATTCCCACACCAGCACACCCCACATTCCCTCACCAGCACACCCCACATTCCCACACCAGCACACCCCACATCCCCCGACTTCAACGCCTCCATACCCACAACCTCACCCCCCACATATCCATACCCCCACACCCCCACATCCCCACCCCCCCACACCACTTCATCCCCACAACCCCACATTCCCACACCAGCACAACCCCACATCCCAAAATCCCCCCATCCCCACACTTCACATCCGTACACCACCACACCCCCACGCATCCACACCCACAACCTCACCCCCCACTTCCCCATACCCCCACATCCCCCATCCCCACACCACTACATCCCACAACCCCACATCCCCATACCACCACGCCCCCCGCATCCCTACATCCCCACATCCCCACGCCCCTACGCCCCCACACCCACAACTTCACCCCCCACAATCCCATAACCCCACACCCCGCACCCCCACATCCCCACACCCCTAAATCCCCACACCCACCCAGCCATAGCTACATCACTGACACCTTCAGAATGCATCAAAGACATAATTGACAACAACGCCACCCCCACCCTACCTTACAATGCATATCTCGTTGTTATTAACGTAGTGCTTTCTCTTTCCCTCACCAACACAAAGACCCTATAATACTAAGACAGCTCACTCCCTATCTCTCCCATGGTAATGTAAATTTTGCAGTGCCACCTTGTGGTGGGTTTGGTCAGCCCGGCTACTGGTTGGTGTTTCACATGCAAACACATACATGATTATACATGATATGGGTAAGTATGAATACACATCAATATGAAGTTGTTATGAACAAATACGCATCATCATCAGCATCATCATCATCATCGACATCATCACACATCTTTCACATTCATATATACATTTATACATATAATATAGCAACTGTGTAATCAAGAGAACAGCCAGCGCACCAGGTGGTGGGTTGGATCATTTTGATTACACAGTACAGGCTGAGTGAGCCGTCTTAGTGTTATAGGGTCTTTGACCAACATTAGACGTGCTATGGCCTTCCCCAACTAACTCATCGCCCATAACGACATTGCGACAGGTGCCTCTGCACGGGTATTAAGCCTGATGTCACCAGCACAACACCATCAACACCACCCCAGTGGAATAGATTATTCGTGTGTTTGTTGTCGTACGTCCTAGAAACATCTAAGATCATATCAGGACGGGTACCGACTTGTGACAGTGCACACTAATGGCGACTTTATAGGGCTGCCCCACTGGGGCACCAGGCCACCAAAACCATGATTGATATCCCACTCAGTCACATTATCCTGACACTGAGCCAACCAGTCCTTGTGCTATACTAATAATGCCAAGCGTCTGACTACGAAGTGACAAGTTTCAGTTTTTGAGTGATGGGTTGGGATCCCCCAATCTACCAAAACAGGAGACGGACGTTCAACTCATTCGGCCATTCCGTCTGGTCCCCCATTAGTATAGCATACACAGTTCTTTAATCAACTTAAATATTGGAATGGATGTCTGCTAAGATACCATCTAGTTTGAGAGTCTACTGGTAAGATACTCGTGAGGGTTTCAAATCCAAACTGCATTTTACAACTGACCGAACGCAGTGGCCGAATCGGTAGAGCGCAGGCTTCTGGTATGGAAGGTCGGCAGTTTGATTCCCGGTCGAGTCAAACCAATGACTTACAAACCTGACATGTGTCGCTACCTAGCCTGGTGCTCGGCATTACCAGGATAGAGCAATGACTGGTTTGGCTCAGTGGCAGGATAATATGACTGAGTGGGATAACAGGTCATGTTGCCAGCGGCCTGATCTCCCTGTGGGGGAGCACTCGAAAGTCACCATGAGTGTGCCCTGTCATAAGTTGGTACCTGTCCTGGTAATACCATAGATGTTGCTAGGATGCAAAATCAAACAAAATAAATATCAACGAGTGGGCAGGACTGGGGTCTGGCAACTTGCAGTAGACTGTGGATTGTGGAGATCAGGTAAATGTGGAGCTGTTCAGTCTGGAAGATATCAATGGCATCCCAGCGATCCTTGTGGTTTAGTTGGTTGGTTGTTGGAGCTTTACGTCCTGGCAACATCTAAGGTCATATCAGGACGGGTACCGACTTGTGACAGTACGCACTCATGGTTTAATCAATGGTAAACATCTGCCTGTAAAGTGACTGAATTTGTATGTTTCTTGGCTCAAAATGCTTAATTATGGAGAGTTGTGTCTTAAATATATTCATTATATTATTATATTGCATCCATCCATGTTTGTGCCAAATTGTTATGTATTTTTATTAATTTTGAATCAAATCTAAGTTTTGGCCTACGCGTATTGACAAACTCAATGGTTGTACGCCTTTGCTTTGCTGCCACTGTGCCAGCGCCGTTTTCAGTGCATGTACAGTTGGAACTGTGATCTAGTCCATTGGCTCATATCAAACTGCAGTGTATTGTTGACATGCTTGGGCATTTAGCATCCAGTTTTACTTCGAGCTTGTAATGGGGAGCTTTCATGAGCCATTTCTCTCGCGATGCGCTTGGTGGCATCACCAGTTCCCGGTCCAAGTCGGCCATCATGGTTTTATAGAAGCAGTTCCTTCTACTATCAAGTGTGTGTAAATAAAACAAAAATCAGGAATCTATTCAATGCTACGATCTAATTCTGTTATTTAGAACCATGAATATTCACTAGCGGGTTGAAATAATGTAATTTAGGAGCATAACTTACTCAATAAGTGAAATGTGGTCCAACTAAACCCAAAATCCAAGTGATAGGCCTATTAAGGCTTACGGCGCATCGGCAGCGTTATTGCCGTTGTCACTGAATTTTCACTCGGATTTTGGGTTTAATTTTACCAGAATTTCACTTATTGAGTAAGTTATGCTTCTAAATAACATTATTTCAATCTCCCAGTGAATATTCATGGTTCTATATAACAGAATTAGATCATAGTAGTGACTATTCACAAACACTTGATCGGTGGCGTTATTGCCGTTATTGCTGCACTAAAAAGAAGTGACAGCTGAGAAAGAATACAAGTCGAGAAGTCAACTAGCGGTTGTGAAAGTACAACGTCTGAACACTTTGACTTCTGGATACTGAATGGTTTATTCACGTACTAGGGCTCGCTGAACCCGCCGGCTAAACTTTCCATGACGTCATCTCATTTGCATAATCCTTTGTCTAAACCTCTGCATCTCGTTAACATATATTAGCCACATACCTATACGTCTATTACGCATATATCACAGCGGTCACACTTGCTCAGCAGACTAGTGTTCATGTCAACTAGTGGGCATTTAATCGATAATTATTCAAATAATTGTTTTCAACTCCAATACACCATTGGTATACGTCAGTTTGTCGTAATTCTCCACTTTTCAGTGAAAAGTGTGCAAATATATCAAATGCATCCGGCGATGTGCACATATTTAGTTAGATAACAAATTCAACCCGTACTTCCAGTACAGGGGTGAACGACAACGTAGTCTAAATACGGGCGAAAATAGCATTAGCATGGAACAACAAGTAGAATGCCTGGCACCAGTGTCAAATGGTTACTTATATGAGCACAGAGTTGGTGAAATGGGAGAGAATGCAAAAAGAGAAGATGGCGGCCAGAGAACGCCATTGATTTCACTTTTAAATTGCATTAAAGTATATGTTTTAATATATTTTCCAACTCAAAAGTAGCGGGTAACATGAAGATATACACAAAGAATAAATGTTGCTTCTTAGATTGTGAAATTAGGCTCTCATAAAGACTCAATTCATTAGACCGATTTTTCGACCGTTTTTATATAAGGCTGGTCTTCACCCGTGTACTACAAGTATCGGGTGAATCCTTTATCTAATATTTAGTATGATTTCGCTGCATCTAGAATCGTGAGTACCGGCTGGAATAATGATGATCACCCAGGATTGCATACACATAACCTGACCACATAACCCAGTGTTGCATACACATAACCTGACCACTAGATAAATGATTCCCCCCCCCCTACTCAGGCAAATGTGGGGTGAATCTTGTATCTATCTGACCGCTAGTCAGCCAAGCAAATGTGACTGCTAGTTGACGTATCCGCTTGTCCACTTGTTACCCTGAGAAAATGGCGAAACATGCGACATGCAGCATTACATGGGACTGGCATGGTGCGCCATCTAACGACAGAGTCAAGCAAACTGGTATTGCAACAAAAGCTCCTCATTGGACAACAAATCAGACAGTTATACTTTTAAGTACGCCGAATGAAAATAAAATGATAATACCTCAAACATTGGAGGAGAATGAAACAAATTAAGGATGTTAGTGTATTGTAATACTAATAGGTTGTCCATGAATAGGACGACTGCATCAGTAGGTAGCACACTAGCGCCAGAATGGCAAGCAGCTGGGTTCGAATTCTGCTCTAGACACAAGATGTCCCATTTTCATCACGCCCTATTAAATCGGTACCTGCGACCAGGATCCCATATACTGTATATGTCCCAATAGAAGCACACCCCCCATTTCAAGATTGAAAGCACGCACAGATTTACGATCATATTCAGACTGAATGCACACAAAATAAGACAGTCCCACTTTATTTCAGAGGCACAACAAAAACAAATCAAAATTTCCAATCATATTCAAACTGAATGCACATAAAATAAGACAATTCCACTTTATTTCAGAGGCACAACAAAAACAAATCCATGAAATTATTTAACTTTGAATCGACGCGCATCCATGTGTCTGCACTCGCGCAGTGCATATCTATTGGGACATATACGGTAGGTTGTGTGGTTAGTGAACCTACCCTTTGTATGTATATGGACCTTCTAAATGCATTCTCGGTATGTGTGTAATTGTAAGCACTCAACAACTTTGTGGGTGTGACAGTCTAGTTATGCTGCCCATATTGGTTTTCACTGCTAGACAGTAATAGTATATGGTTCCCGTAGTTTTGTCACTTTCAGTTCTCATGTAACTATCTACTGAATGCATTCTTTCTGTGTTTGTAAGCATTCTCCCACATTTCCCCACCCTCTGTGAGTTTGGTAGCTCTACAATAATTGGTTAGTTGTTTGGTTACCTATAATTCACAACACGGAGACAGCTGTAGGTATATAATGGGTTTATTGGCCAGAAGGGCTCTGGAACGTACATGTTATCATCAAATCTGTTCAATTACATCAATGTTCAGGTCAAGTTTTCATCATGTTATCATCAATGTACAGGTCAAGTTTCATCACGTTATCATCAATGTCCAGGTCAGTTATCATCAAGTTTTGGTCAATCTCACCTGTCGTGGTCCGGCTTAGATGGTAGGGCCAGACTCAAACCCTTAACCCTACACGTGTCTTATTGTTTATAGGTGTGGGTGGGTTGGAGAAGAAAGTTGTGGGTCGTTTGTGAATGTTGTCAGGATCGGTTGTGGTTAATTCGAATATGGCGAGCTACTGACGCAGCCACGGCGGGGTGGGGCTCAGTGTCGCTGCCTGGAGGGAGTGTTGTGTACTTCTGGTTCGCCGTTAATTGGAAGGTGGCACCACTGAGCCATGGAAGATCGCTTAGCGTTGTAGTGTGCGGGTCGCCATAGTCTATCGTGTCGGGTTTATCGACAGGTCTTCTCTCCGGCATGAATCAGACATGTTACGACCAACATGCACAATTACTGTCCCCGACTGCTTTCACATTGTTGTGGTAGGGGTAATTTGTTTTGCGTTTTAGATTTAACGTTTATCATGACTAGCATGAATAGAGTTTGCTTGAATTATCAGTGTATTTCTTTCTTCTTTGGTTGTCTTCCTTTATCTTTTTAGTTAGTCTACCAGTGTATTTAGCTCCCTTTTGCTTATTTGTTATGTTTCTATTATCCTTGTACTTCTTTCTTCTACTCCCACTGCATTCCATTGTTTTGGTTCCATATAATCGGTAATCCTCTCATATGATCTGTTTTTTGGCTCGTTTTTTTTATGAGTCTGGAGGCATAACACCCTCGTGTTGCCTTTTTTTGTTACCTGCACCCTCCCATGCTTTGCTGTCTCCCTGAATGCTGCTATTTTGAGATATCTTCCATTTTCATCATCCCCCCCCCTCTCCTACGGCAGGATTACACCCAATATAATCGCACCTGGACAGCGAGTGATTCCTCAAGCTCTAATCCGAGATCCTAGTGTGAAATCCATCCGCCGAGTAGCGCCACTGGTGACTGGATCCGGTTAGTGCAGGATTAATGCTGTGTTCATAGCGTCCTGGTGAATATGGTGAACTTCCCACTTACTGCCGGTGAAGACAACCATGTAAACTGACAGCGTTCATTTGACAATTTGCGGTAAACAATGACAATATGGACTCCAGAAGGCTTTTAGCTTTTTTACTATGGTGTAACCATTATACTAACACAGAATCTAAGTTTAGATACATAGATTTAATCAAATATGATTTAAATAATTAATTTTGAGCAAGTTTTTGCGGTCTACGATTAAAATAATTGAACATTTCAGGCTGGGCGATAATAGAGCCAAACTACAATACATGTGTAAATAACATGTAAACTGCATGTTTTTGGTAGATAGCATCCACTACCATATTATACACCATGTATGATTTGTTGTAAGACC
Organism: Branchipolynoe longqiensis; assembly: GCA_030323885.1. Taxonomy (NCBI): domain Eukaryota; kingdom Metazoa; phylum Annelida; class Polychaeta; order Phyllodocida; family Polynoidae; genus Branchipolynoe; species Branchipolynoe longqiensis. Next base: position 24,341,974 of record CM059195.1, on the reverse strand, counting down.
ACACATCATGGACAATGGTTTCATTACAAACATATTTTTGTCAATTTATTATGGAACCTTACCATGCAACTTTTCTCCATCCACTGCCATTTTTTCACAAGTGGTGAATAACGAGCCGCATACAAAATCTTCAGTTCACAGGTGGTGTTCACCACTTGTGAAGTCAATTGAATGCAATTCACCAGTTGTGAAGTGGGAAACACCATATTCACCAGTTCATATGAACGCAGCATTAGGCCATACGTCTGATCACGAGGGTACCGGAAGCAGACGACTCATCGCACTCCAAAACGAGGGCACACACACGCGCCCTTCACCGGAAGTAGATCAATAGTTGGACAAATTAATGGAGCTCCATTTCCTGTTGCTGGAGACAGGCGTTGCATTTCCCACCATGCACGTGTTCTCATGTCATGTCGCACGCCACCTGGTGGCTCATAGTTACTGCGCCTGCGTACTGCTCCACAATAGGAGTTCGATCCTCTAGATATATATACATCACGACCATGTCTGTTTAAATGCGAGCAAAACTGCTTTAATTCTTTTTTTTAAGTAACTGTCAACAAGCCCAGCATGCCCTGCTTCCAGCATGTAAGGTTTATCTATATTGGCCTAGAATTGATGAACTGGGAGAGAATGCCGGAACAAAACCAAAATGGTGATCCTGGTTCCAGCATGCAGTGTTTATCTGCATTGTCATAGAGTTGATGTACTGGGAGAGAATGCAGAAAAAAAGGTGGTGCCACTGGGTTATCTCCATTAAACTTTTCAAAGTTCATTTCATCGATTCTGCATTTCAAAAGTAGTGTACTATGATATAGGCAAGTAGTATTTGAACAATATATTTAGCTTTTTCGATTGCAAATTCATATATCGCTATTTCAATAATGGAGCCTACTATTGTTTTCTTCTATAAGGTGGTGTAGCAGCTCTTTCACTGATACAGTGCTGTGGGAGTAACGAGGGATCATCAGGAACTAATACCAGATGGGATGGCCGCATGAATTGAGCGTCCATCTTCCGTGTTGGTAGATCGAACCCTGGTCGAGTCAAACCAATGACATAAAAATGTATACTTGTCGTTTTGGTAGATCGAACCCTGGTCGAGTCAAACCAATGACTTAGAAGTTAGAAATGTATACTTTTCCCTTCCTAGCCAGGTGCTCAGCATTATTAGGATAGGGCAAGGACTGGTTGGCTCAGTGTCAGGATAATGTGACAGAGTGGAATACTGGGTCTTCGTGCTGGCAGCCTGGTCTCCCAGTGGGGCATCACTATAAAGTCAGCATGAGTGCCCACTGTCACAAGTCGGTATCCGTCCAGATATGATCGTAGATGTTGCCAGGACTTGAAACCCCAACATCAACCAATCATGAAATTACTTCCGATTGTTAACACTTCAAATATCTCAATAGTTAGCCATTTAAAATAAAAATGACTGGAACTCAAAACCATCGGACCATGCAACTTTAAGTTGTTGATGTAGGATTGTTTAGCATTTATAAACAGTCTGGCTAGACACCTGTGAACAGCGGCCGGGCAGGGTGAAGCATGGCGGGTGGTGGTAGGACACCACCGACAGCTGCCAAAGGGCTGAGGAATTAGTCAAACAGAGTATATATCAGTATATGTCAGTGTAAAAGCGGATGCGGTGAGGGACATGAATAACTAATCCGACAGAGGGCGCTGTGACATATTTCCGGTTGTTTATGGAAGAGTGTACAGTAGTTTGCATAGTAATAGCATACCAGAAGCCAAATCAAAGCTCATGAAAGAAGCACACTGGAAATGCCTGCCAAGGTATGGAACGCCCAAACGGTGAAGGAACAACAAATTCCTGACTAAAAACATACAAAAAATATCTGTGCAAAATAAAACTAGGAAAGCCCCCCTAAGCTACACTGCAATGGGGCAAGTGATATGTCATGCCCCACCAGCAGGACAGCCCATAGGAGGGAACCTAGCCCACACTAGCCAGATAACTGCACTTCTCCATTACATAGAAGCCTATTCCATATAAATAGAATAGGCTAGTCTAGAATTAAGAGTAGAACAAAAAATAGTATCACTAAAACCAAAAAGAACTAACATAGATTACTAACTGCAAAATATGACATTAAGAATCACAAAACAATAACTGCCCAGCATTGAAAACAAGCCCGAACCCTTGAGATTTTATGCTATGGACAGCATAAACTCACATCACAAAAAATAAGAAGACAAAAACTAGATATGCCTGAGTGATGTACTAGTCTCCTGCCATACTCCACCGGGCATAGAGGTAGGGGGGAGGGGGTTGTGGGCATTTAATAGCTCATGGTTATGCACAACTTTCATTGATGGGTCGGGAGGAGGAAGGACATCCACTGGGCACAACTCACACCGAGTAACGTCAGGGATGACGTCAGGGATGACATCAGGGATGACATCAGCCTAACTCCACGTTATCACTAATATCATCATCAGCAGAAGAATAGTTAATTTACATCATATTGCCGCAGATCTGACTAAAGCTAAGATTCCATATACATTGTACATGGCATGCCGCATGCCGCATGTGACATGTGGCATGTGGCATGAAATACCCATGCAATTTCCTTTCTTTCTTGCCACAAATTTGTGAAGGAAAGTCAAAGTTGCTGGTTTCTCTGTGGGAAATGGAGCAGCATTCGCATTCACCCTTGCACTTGCATTAGGTACATAGACAGATCCACTTGCCGCATTTGCATTCGCATTTGCATTCGCATTCGCATTCACATCGCATTTGCATTTGCAATCGGACATATATAAACACCACTGTGCATTTATATGCTTTTCCATTTTGGGTCGCATTCGCATTCGCATTCACATACCGCATACCGCATACCGCATACCACATACCACATATATGGAATCTTAGCTGAACTGGTTTTGGTTTGGCTGGGATGAGAACATTTGGTATTACTGTTTGCATAGGGGATTGGTCATCTATTTTTTTGAGGATCATAGTTCAGGATCAAACCTCCACTCGGTACATTATTTTAATAGACATTAAGCATTGCTTATATTCCCAAGCTATATTGAATATGAATAACATATAAGTTGCTGATTAGAACTCTGATTTAACTGGCCAGTCCCATTGAATTGAGTTCAAATCCCCGGCTGAGTCAAACCAAAGACCCTATAATACTAAGACGGCTCACTCAGCCTGTACAGTGTAATCAAAATGATCAAACCCACCTCTTGGTGCGCTGGCTGTTCTCTTGGTTAAACAGGTGCTATATTATATGTATAAATGTATATATGAATGTGAAAGATGTGTGATGATGGCGATGATGATGATGATGCTGATGATGATGTGTATTTGTTCATGGCAATTTCATATTGATGTTTATTCATACTTACCTATATCATGTATAATATATTTGTATGTGTTTACATGTGAAACACCTTCCAGCAGCCGGGCTGATCAAACCCACCACAAGGTGGCACTGCGAAATTTACATGTGCTGCCATCTAGCGGGATTCCAAAAGTTAGCTCTCAGAGATCCCCGTTAAGCGCCTGTTACACATTACCGGATTGAGCAAAGGAGATAAACCTGACAAAAAATTGTCTAGTCCGGTGGTGTGCGGTATCAAAATGTATCGAAATGTGTCAAGATGATGCGCTATCGCGTCAATGGATGGTGGACGAATGGACATGAAATGGACATGAAACGGACATGAAATGGGCATGAACGGATAGCCACCGGACGATAACCGGATGATAACCGGATGACAAACGATTGGAACAAACATCAACCGGACACGTACCGGATTGTCACAGATGCACTGGAAACATATACTGACCAAATTCCCGCAACACCATCAACAGACTCTGCAGGAAGCAAACCGGAGTTGTAACGGATGGGTAATGGACATGAACCGGTCAAAACAGTCTAAACAGACTTAAAACGGAGACCAACTGTACACATCAGTCTGGTTGTGTCCGGTACAAGTTTTGTGCATGTTCAAAACTTCCCACCGTACAAAGCAGACACCACCGGAGAGATAACGGAGACGCCAGATGCCAACCGTATATAAAACGTACATTGCCGTATTTCATCGGACAGTGTCCGGTGATGTGTGACAGAGCCTTTAGAAAAGATACACACACAGACATAAACATAAATACAAAGACCAGCGCTTCGAAAGTAGCTGACTTGGCCTCCCAAGACATGTCAAGAGTGCCACTAACTCCAGGCGAGTTCAATCTCTGACTGCTATATTGTTTTGTTTTTTGGGAAGTTTGCATTCGTGTTGGTGCACTGAAGGCTGCAAATCTGCAGCAATGTGTTCTCTGTGGCGGAGTGGTTAGAGTGTCTGACTTTTTTCTACATCAGACTCCTAATCTGAAGGTCAGTGGTTCGATTCCCCATGCCCCCACCTCTGCCAATTTGGATTTCCACCGCTGTGTATAACTTACAGCGTCATCAAAGGCCCGTTGCTCTCATACCATGTCTATGTGGTGTGGGAGGTTAAAAATCCCTTGGGTCAGTAAAAGTGTAGGCTCTGGCTTTCTATCGACAAACTGTCTAATGGTGAAAACATGTCTATTCAGACTTATCCATGATAGGCAGTATAAATCTTCAAGAAAAAAAAAAGAAAGAAAATCTTTGGACACCGCTGAAGGCGGTCCCATGCGGCAGGAAATTAACTTCTGATGGGTAGTGGTCGGAGACATCACGGGGGAGCACGGCGGGGGGGATTGGTGCGCAGGATTGTTATTTTAGGCTTAACCTAGTAGTTACTCCCACAGCCATGTCTGTCTCTGTAGAAGGGCTGCTAAAAAGCACGTTCGAAACAAATATCAGATGGCAGGTTATTCTTATAACCCCATGAATTTCCACACTAATCTGATAATTCTTTGGTTCCAATGGATGTTCATCATAATTCATAGCCAGCTATTTCTGAATGAATATTTATGCTGATTATCTGTTAACTTGTGTCAGTGCGCCTCAGTGGCGATTGTAGAGTTCTGACCCCTTTCGGATACCATATCTGCTCTCACCATGACACAATGATTGTGGACTGTTTGCAATCTACAAACAGTTACAAGCCATAAACAAGAAGCAAGAAAACCTAAATTATTACTAAGACAAAATTCTAATGAGTTAAATAAAATTGGATTAGTGCTGCCCAGCGGTGAAAACAACTGTTAACATACTTACCCGTTATGAGCAGGGTAAATAAATTCATCACAAAAGAAAGAAAAAGATTTTTTTTTAAATTTTAATATTATCGATAGCTGTTTCATTTATGTATCAAACTATTTTACGGTAGGTCTATGGCTGGAAGACCAGTAGTTACATTGCACTGACAAAATACATTATTCAATAAATAAACTAATCAAAACAAAAATAGCTCTTTTAACTCTTTAGATTGACCACACGGGATGGCTGAATGCGTTGAGCTTCCACATCCCGTCTTGGTAGGTTGTGGGATTCGAACGCACAGGTTCAAACCCTGGTCGAGTCAAACCAATGACTTAAAAGTTTATACTTGTCGCTACCTAGCCTGACATTTGGCATTAATAGGATACGGTAAGGAGCAGTGGAATGAGGAAGACCAATTGTCCGTGATTGAAATTTCCCCAGCTTAATCAACTAATATACCAAAAAGAAAATGAAAATATGGATTGATCCCACGACCTATCACACCGGAAGCGATTGCTCCGCCCAGTCGGCCATCTTGTATGGTTCTGTAAAACGGAGGGGTCACACATATTGTCTGAATATTGTGTTGTTCCACTGATACCTAGCCGAACGGCAGTCTGTACCATACCCGGTCTTCTATCACTCACAGCTAATGGTAGAAGTACCACTTGACCGGTACTGGGTTGTTCTCTGAAACTGGACACCAACGTGTGACATGGAGACTCAAACGTGAAAACCTTCAAAATAATAGCAAAGTTACTTCTGCTCGAATCGTGAGGTTCCATGATCATTTAAAATTGACTTCGTAACCGTGACGATAAACAACAATTAAACTAAATTAAACCCTGTTTTTCTGGCATGCGCATATGACAAATTCAATATTAAATTAATCCATCAGTTATTTCCCAGTAACTGTGATCAGGACTGAAAGCACGGAAAATTGATCATCAACCTAATTGAGCATCAACCTAATTGATCATCAACCGAATTGATCATCAACCTAATTGATATTCAACCTAATTGATCATCAACCTAATTGATTATCAACCTAATTGACCATCAACCTAATTGATCATCAGCTGGATTTGCATAATATATCACAACAAGAAAAAACACATCTGATGCATCTCATTCCCGGAAGACCAATACCTCGGCTCTGAATTATTTTTTTTTTTAATTAGATAAGGTTCCTTGCCTAAGAAAGGAGTGGGGTATTACAGATCTGACGCGATAATGACTGTTTACAGAATGTGATATTAGTTATGTGTATAAGATGTGTTTTGCTTCACTGATAAAGCATTGTACCGAAACGGTTGCAGATGATTAATACTGATTAATGCTATTAATCATCTCAGAGTATATATATGCAGGTCTTATTTGATTTGTTTCTTTGTTGTTGTTTCACGTCCGATTTCGATTCAATTCAATTATTGTATTTTAACTCTCTGCAAGGTATGTTTAGAATAAAGTGAGGTGACACAATAAATGCATACAAATTCCTTACAGACAGAAAGGATCACGTCCGAGCAACATCTAAGGTCATATCAGGTCGGGTACCGACTTGTGAAAGTGTGCACTCATGGCAACTTTATAGTGCTGCCCTACTGGGAGACCAGGCCACCATCCGTCCTGATATGACCCTAGATGTTGCTAGGACGAAAAACAACAACAAACAAACAAACAAACGACCAGGCCACCAGCACCATGACCTGATATCCCACTCAGTCACATTATACTGAGCCAACCAGTCCTTGCCCTATCCTATTAATGCCGAGCACCTGGCTAGGAAGCGACAAGTATAAATCTTTAAGTCATTGGTTTGACTCAACGAGTGTTCGAACCCTCTATCCAATGGGTTCGGATCCACCGATCTCCCAAAACAGGAGACAGACGCTCAACTCATTCGGTCTTATTTGATGTAGTAATTGGATGTTTTACAAATGAATGAGACCCTGGCGTCTGGAAAGAACAGTTCAGCCATTCTGGGGCTGTCGTACTAAGTGATAACCTACCTAGCAACGTTGAGTTGCTGTTGGAATCCCCATGGCAACCGCTACACGGGTTGGTGGTTGGTTGTTGGAGTTTTTCGTCCTGGCAACGTCTAAGGTCGTATCAGGAAGGGTACCGACTTGTGACAGTGTGCGCTAATGGCGACTTTATAGTGCTGTCCTACTGGGAAATCAGGCCACACAAGGTCACACACCAGGTTTATCTTGACTAAGAGTGAACTTGATGGCCATTGACTATGCATTATAGCCGACGTAATTCCACCTGCCCCTTCTCTACATGACGTCACAGATCACCCCAATATATATATATATATATATATATATATATATATAATTTATATATATATAATATGCGGGAATTTAAAACCTTGAGGATATTAGTGCCAGTTTCAAAACTTGATATATTGGATCATATGCAGTGTTTCAGAAAATAGTGTGGTTTCATCGGATTTTGCTACCTCAAAGTATTCAAAGAACAGATAGATCCTTCCTCCAATCCCATAATCCTTTGCAGAACAAATTTATCTTTCGAATAAAACTAAGGCAAATTATTTTGCCCATATATAATTTCTGCTCATCGAAATGATTTTCTGCAAATAGATACAATTGATACAAACTGGGCATTACCGTCAAATACATCCATATTGCCAATAGTGTGCCACATACTTTAGTATCGCTTCACAATAAACATTTGAGATAAATGATTCAACCACAACTTACTGATTTACCTAGAATTCATTTACTTTATACATAACATGAGTGACGGTCGACGTTCAAACCACACCCATAGTATAGACTATCCAGATGACTATGACTGGTGGCGCCATCTTCACCAACCTGACAAACAAAGGATCCCCTATCCCCCACGTAGGTTTGTTTGCTTGTTTGTTGTTGTTTTTTTGTCCTAGCAACATCTAAGGTCATATCAGGACGGGTACTGGATTGTTACAGTGTGCACTGATGGCAATGTTATAGTGCTGCCCCACGGGGAGACCAGGCCACCAGCACCATGACCTGATATCCCACTCACTCACATTATCCTGATGCTGAGCCAACCAGTCCTTGTCCTACCCTAATAATGCTGAGCACCTGGCTACGAAGCGACATCAGGCTAGGAAGCGACAAGTATCAATTTTTAAGTCATTGGTATCAACCAACGCAACTGAAATCAATATTACTTGCGACATGCCCGTTGCAAAAGCTGGTTATCTATGATCGAAATATAGACTTATATAATACAATTCGCATGCAAGCCATGGTACACATAAGCAGTATTCAAATTAGTCTCAGCAGGCAATCTTAGATATTACATGACTGTTTAGCGGTAGTGCTTCACACACAACTACGCTCCGACTCTGGACCCACCCTCTGGGCACGCCCATCTGCTTGACCCAGTGGTTTCTCAGTAGTGACTGTCATCTTGCCATCTGTCCTATCCCCTTACAGTTGCATACTCCGATGGTTTGGAGTTTCAGAAATTTTCTGAGATAAATACATAAGGTTGATCATTATAATGTACCTTACTTTACCTTGAAGTAACTTTTATTTTAAATGGCTAACCTCTGAGATATTTGAAGTGCCACCATGCAAAATTAATTTTGGCAAGCTTGCCAAAACTCTGACACCATAGTATTCTGCAGTACCATGATCTATTCAATTGCCTCATTATTAATTTCTGTGTTGCAACACATGCTTAATAAGTGCATCAGTATCTAGGCTACCTATGCAGAATCAAATTTAGATCATTGTTTTGGTTTTGAAAATTTGATGATTTCATCAGACTATGCAGCTTTAAGCTTGCGTTCCAATTTAGCTCAGTGACCAATCATACCCATTTATCTCAGCAGTCCAGATTTCTATCTCTGGACACCCACCCCCCGATCCCTATCATCATTCCTCATAATACCAGAGAATTTTACTATGGTGTTCAAATGATCAAGTATATTTTCCTCTCTGTGCAGTTGCTATTCATTACTAGTGTAAATAGTCTGCGTTGACCTCTCAAACAATGAGTCACATAAACAGGTAAGTGTGGATAGGGTGATGATATCAAGGGGTCTAGATGTCTAATGGTTAGGACACTAGCCCAGGAATGCCAAGAAGTGTACTTTCTAAACTGGCTTTATTTGCCAAGTTTCCCATTTGCATCAAGCCCAAGACACTGGTTCCGTGACCAGGATCCTGCACAAGGTGCTACTGATTTGCTTCCTGCATTATGACTAGGAAACACTCCGGGCAACGTGGTCATCAGCTACCAGATCAAATGTAGTAGGTTGGTATTCAAACATAATCACACAGTTTATTCATGTATGGCGCGGATGAAAGTGTTTGAAGTATGTTTGAAATGTGCTATGCTTTACTGAGCCAATGTATAAACCACATCAATAATAGTAGACTTAATAATTGGAGAATTCCCGTGAAAGCGTATGCCCATGTAAGTGACTATAGATGCCTTTCAATGTTTATAAACATTGTGTGTGCGCGCGCAGCTTGGCTGCAGAACGAGGGCACACTGCCATTGAGTTTGCCGATACGCGCAATGCAAAACGTCAGTTTTATTCAAAATTAATAGAAATGCTGAAGCCTAACCATAAAACTTTAATATAATCTGTTTGGTGAATATGTTTTCTATATGTGTTCCTAGCGGTTTGTGTCTAGGTGGTGTAGTGTTAGAGATATTTCACTTTTTCTGTATGAAGATTGCTCACGGCCATTGACAATGCATTGAGTTTGCCGATGCGTGCAGTGCAAAACGTCAATTTTATTCCAAATTAATAGAAATACAGAAGCTTAACCATGTAAATTTAATATAATCTGTTTGTTGAATATGTTTTCTATATATGTTCCAAGCGGTTTAAGTCTAGGTGGTGTAGTTTTTTTTAGATATTTCACATTTTCTGTGTGAAGATTGCTCATAGCCATTGAGTTTGCAGTGTGATCCTGTGTTGTCCTGCAGCCAAGCTGCTCACGCACTGACCTAAATATCCATGCTGACGTTACATGAAATAGGTCTATACCGGGACTCAGTAGTGATTTGAGTCTCCTCTTTCTTCGTTATTTACCCGCCTCGCTGACCCGGCTGCTACACCGTGTCGCTACCTGGTGAGGAACGTGCGTAACGAGCAGTACTTGTTGTAGGTGGCGCCATCTGTAGGGTTATCGTCACATTTCTGAAGAGGTGGCAATCTCTGTCTGAAACTGAAACTATTCGCGGCGGTGCATGCGGATCGAGGAGAGTCGCTGCAGTTTGGTCAGTATGAGTCAGAGAGCAAACCTTTTCCCTGGAGAATGTTTTGTGTCCTACTACTTGCACCTTTAGTTCTTCATTCTTCCATCAGAGGACGGGACAGTTTTGTGGTGGGTATCCCCCATAAAGTCTTTCCCATGGAGTAAGCTGCTACCCATATTACTTCTCGGCACTGCCACCCATGGGCAGATTGGTGGTGGGAATGGTTGATACTAATAGGCATTGGACACATCCTTCTTTCAACACACGAGGTTAATCTTTTAACTTCAATCTATTTGTACACTGTTGCTATCACTCACTCAATCAAATTACAGTATAATCCCGTTAAACCAAACTTGAAGGGACCCCAGAAATGTGTTTGGATGAATCGATCATTGGTTTAACCGAGCTGGTTTAACGGGGTTATACTGTATGGTGATACTGTGCGGGAGCGAGACATAGCTCCGAGTGTACACCTGTGAAGGTTTGGATCATCCTCCAAAGTCTATGGCTCGAATCTGTGGTTGTGTAGGCATGCTATAGTGAAATCAATACAGACAAAGAGAAAGGAAGAGTATAAAGTGTGAAAGAAGAGAGAGAGTCAAGCCGCCTGGTTTATTATTTATATGGTACATGGATTCAGTGTAGAGTATCACCCCACCCTTTTCCCCCAATGGGAAACAAGCATTCTTAGCTCTACCAATATGGATCCAGCATTCCTGGTCCCCATGGTTACTAGTGATCTGCCCAACATCACCAAGCTGTGTGGCTCCCCTGGCCACCACCTGTCTTGAGCCTGAGTGTGGTGATCCTACCTAGCAGAGGGGGTGGAGGGGGTAGGCTCTGAGCGCCCCTTACACACAGCCCTGGCAGCACCACACTGTCTATTTACATCTCACTCAGGCACCACCAGCACCTACATATACACATACATGCACCTGGTCATGTGTACCCGATCAGTAATAGAACATTTGCATTCCCCCACCAATGCATTAAATGCGGAATATTTTACAATCCGATCAAGCCTGCTCAGTGGACACATTTGCACTATTTTTCGTTCAAACCATTTGGTCTACAACTGGTTCATCAAAGGATGTGTGGTAGGTGCTTTCCTGTCTATGGGAAAGTGCATATACAAGACCCCTTGCTGCTTATCAGTAAGAGTAGCCTATGTGGTGGCAGCAAGTTTCCTCCCAAGAAATATGTCAGAATGACCATAAAATATTATATTTTATGTCCAATAGACGATGATAAATAGCAATGTGCTCTAGAGGTGTCGTTAAATAAAACAAACTTCTGTTTGTGTTACTTAGCAACCCAGTCCTCACCCTATGCTGTGAATACCAATTGTCAGGTAGGCTTATTAGCAACAAATATCAATTAATTGGTGAGTCATTGGGTTGACTACGTCAGGGCTTGAAAATCTGCAACCTACCACATAGGAAGGGTCTTGCCGATTTGACCATCATGTAGGGTGTGTTAGAAAAAAAGCCCTTCATTATGTCTGGTGTGTTAGAAAAAAAAAGCCCTTCATTATGCATACATTTTCACAGTGATATTCCTATTCTGTACACTACTTGTGTGCTTTACAGATAATGCATAGTCAATGTCAAGCATGTAATGCTTAAAGCAATTTAATCTGGGCTACACATGAATACAATTTGTGATCATGTCTGATAACCAAACTACCACTACATCTAAAGCTGTGTTCACACGGGCAAAATGTAGACAAGGCGAATCATATGAAGCGATTTAGATGCGCGTTCACACGGGCAGTACTTGGGCCGGAAATCGATATCTGCGCATGAGCAAGTCCATACGAACCAGTGCTTAAGCTAGTTCGCTTCATATAAACCACCTCGCTAGGTGGTTTATATGAAGCGAATCATATGAATCGATTCAGCCCTAATCCGCCTCACATCGCGTTCACACGGCAAAATGTGAGGCGAACTAGGCAAGGCGCTTTATATGAGGCGGATTAAATCGCCCGTGTGAACACGGCTTAATTTACACCGAGAATGGTTCAGTGGGTTCAGTGGGTTGTTTCTACCCTGGTCCCCTGGCCTTTGTTTCTTACAGAGGTCCCCAGTCTGGTCACTTTTGTGGTCAGTATGGAAACTGGGACCAGACTAGGTTGTTTGCGGAAGTTGTGCTCACTCAGTGCAGCTAACTAATGCAGCAGGCATGAGGGTCTTCTTCCTCGTTGGACAAAAAAGGAAAGCTTGTTTAATTTATTCATGCCTCTAGAGCACATTGATTTTTATCATCGGCTTTGGAGGAAACCCGCTGCTGCCACATAGGCTACTCTTTATGATAAGCTGCAAGTGGTCTTTTATGCGTTTTCACACAGACAGGATAGCACATACCAGACAGGATAGCATCAGATGGCCCACACCTTCATAGGCGGACACTCTACCGCCTGAGCTACGACCCGCTCCTTCCTCGCTGCTGTGCGTATGATACTTATGGATGAACCGATAAATTGCTCCTCAACACGGTGGTGCCTCCACAACTTGACCATACACGATGGCCGAACGAGTAAAGTGTCCGCTTCCCGTCTGGTAGGTCGTGGGATTCGAACTCGCGGGTTCGAACACTGGCCGAGTCAAACCAATGACTTAAAAATGTATACTTTTCGCTACCTAGCCTGATGCTGTGCATTACTAGGCTATGGCAAGGAGCAGTAGAATGAGGAGGACCAATTGTCCACGATTGAAATTTCCCCTGCTTAATCAACTAAGGCACTAACAAAATAATGTTAGACTCTATTATACATGTGAATGAATGTAGCATGATTTAGCCGGAAGAACAGTGCCTCGGCGATAAAAAAAAAACCACCTTTATTCGAGAAAAGAAAATGATCGGTTACCAAAAGAAACACAATAAAACTCTATGACAGAATAGTTACATTCAATGCACCATGTGGCGCAGGGTTGTGGTGGTGGCGCTGCATGCGGTTACAAGGTGCGGCGATTTATCACCAGGTGACAGCGCCAAAGTTTATCGGACCACACCACACATATATGCAGGTCATTATGTTAGCGTGTGATCTGGAGGTGAAATGAACTATGTTCAAGATATAATATTAAATCTGAGGCAAACTTAATACACTTCACTTAATACATACATGCTTAATACACTTCATTATGTTGACTAGTGATATACTCTGGCGCCAGTATCAAGGCTTGATATGGTACTCAGTCACATTTTCTTGACTTGTCAGTAATCCAGACAATTTAGGACATTTATATCATTATTTGCTGGGGCAATACATATTGGTGCCGCCATCTAGCGGGTTGAAGTTGTTGAAGATTTATACTGCCTATCATGGATAAGTCTGAATAGACTTTTTTTCACCATTAGACAGTTTGTCGATAGAAAGCCCGAGCCTACACTTTTACCGACCCAAGGGATTTGTAACCTCCCACACCACATAGACATGGTATGAGAGCAACTGGCCTTTGATGACGCTGTAAGTTATACACAGCAGTGGAAATCCAAATTGGCAGGGGTGGGGGCATGGGGAATCGAACCCCTGACCTTCAGATTAGGAGTCCAACCTAGGGAAACGTCAGACACTCTAATCACTCCGCCACAGAGAAAGCTAATACTAGTCACTTAAATAGTTACATACAATGCTACTATCTAGTGGTCATTGTAAGTAATTACTACCTTACGCTTGATGGTGGTTTACGTACTTGGTGATGTTGTGTTACATTAATTGTGCTGTCAATATGATGCAGCAGTCACAAGTCATTTGTTCTTAAAATATCTTGGTCTTGTATATTCCTTAAGTAAGTAAGATTACAGATCTCACAGCTTTGTGACTCTTTTCAGACTAAGCAACTATATCATTTCCATCAAATTTGTCTAAGGACAATTATGAAAATCAGGTGGCAGAATAAGGTACCAGCCACTGAAGTCTTAAGTTGAACAAAAATGGTCAGCATTGACTGCATGGTCATCAGAGTCAATTCAGCTGCATGGTCATTTAGTCGGCATGGACGAGGTTAGAATACCAACTGTCAACTTGTAAAAGGACACATAAACAAAGATGGTCAGAAGGTTAATGTTTAAGAACTGTCGTAAAAACAACCTGCAAAAGTGATCTCATCAATCCTGGGAAACAGTGGCAAAGGATAAGATGACATTACATGCGTGTATTCACAAAGGCACAGTACACTTTGAAACGAATAATATATCTCACGCTAAATAAAAGTGTCACCAGACAGAAGATCATCAGTTCTAGCAAAATGAGAATCTCTGACTGCAGACATATACATGTCGAATGCGCCTCCACAGTTTTCGAGCATGAATTGGACTCATCAGTATTTGACGATTTCACAGCAAATGATGAGCTGCTGTCAACATCGCCAACGATGGACAACCAAGAAGAAGATGATATTTATCGAACACAGCTGCTTAGTTCTTAGTCAATCCTTCAGCTGGCAGCACCAGACTCACTGGTCTCGCACTGAAGCCGCCGGGAAGAGAAATGGAACACCGGGAGTGGCGGTGGTAGAGGTGGGGGAGGGGGCGGGGGAGCTGGGCGGCCAGAGGCCGGGTGAGGAATGAGGTCACTACTTTGATTGACAGATCATCACCTGACACACACACCCAAACCACGCCCCACCCACACCCCCACAATCACACCCACCCACCCGCCCAACCCCCTTGGCTGGATCCCAGCAGTCTGTGAATCGCTATCGCTGGCGGGAGCCATGGGTACTTCGACGGTTACCCCTCCACCCCCACCCCTCCCCCAACCACCAGCCACCCCCACCTACCCCCAGACCCCGCCTTCTGATATTGCCAGTGTTCCGGGCGTGTAAGGCCGGGAGTTGCGGACAAGCAGTGCTGGATGGCGTGGAGTGTGTGCCGACACTGTGACACCGACTGCCGACCTGTGACCGGACCGAGGGAGCACCTCGCCGAGGGCCGGGAGCAGCGGAGGCAGGCGCGGCGACGGGGAGCCGAGCCGACCCCACCCACCCACCCACTGTACACCGGGCGCACACGGCCGCCGGGAGCGGAAGGCAGCGCGGCACCGCCTGGAGACCATTACGTCAGAGGTTGTCAGTCTGCCCTGGAGGAGGAGTAGGAGGGGAAGTGAGAGTGAGAGGAGGAGGCGGAGGAGGAGTAGACAGAGGGGGGAGGGTGATAGGAGGGAAGCTCAGTCACAGACAGCCACCAACCAGCCAGGTAGGTCGCTGTGAGACTCGCTCCATCTATATAGGTAGCGGTTTTATTTACACAGACGGAGGCGCAGGTGGGTTACTCTGTGTCACACAACCCCAACATCGGGACTCAGTTCAAACCCTCCAGGAGGACGATGGGGAGGGCAACAACATGCCAAGGAAACCCGACCCTCATGTACCACCCCCCGGGGGGAGAGAGGGGAGATGTCCTCCTAAAGTGAACGCTACAAGAGGAAGTGTACAGAGGTAGGAGCCGGTGGGGAGAGGGCACCGGGGGCCGCCGGGCGGGGAGACCCGACCTCGGGGAACCAGTCGGAGGCGCGGCGGGGCGGGGCGGGGCTGGTGGGCGTGCTTTGAGGCCCTGGGATACGGGCGCCGCACCCCACGTGTCGCTGCACCAGAGGGTGTCCCCGGCACCCGGCGCCCGGCACCCCGGCACCCCGGAAGGACGGGCGGTGGCGGCAAGGCTGACGAGAAAGACCTGCAGAAAGCCCCGGGGAAGGCAGGAGAGCGGGACCGACAGACTACCGGAAGTAGAGGCGACGGCGTCGCTGTCGGCGCCGGTTTCGGGTTCGGTGGGCGCAGATGCTGAACAGACTAGATAATCAGGTTGAATTGCTGAATTTGAGAAGGGCTGGTGGTGGGGGTGGGTATGTGGGTGGGGGTTAAGGCGACGAAATTGTGTTGATGAACGAACTGAGCGCGTTGAGTCAGGTCCATGTTGACCGGAAGTGGGAACTTGATTGAACCGGAAGTACATCCCTAATCGTGGAGTATTGTTACGTATGAGGTTAACATAAGGTCTGCATGTATTATGTTCTTTGAGAATGGAGCATTTGCAATACCAGGAAGCTATACATATGCATATATAAACTTTGAAAGTAGACTCACTGCGACGGTTAATGATATACCATTATGACAGACTGATGGCGCCTCGCCGTGGCAGATGAGGGAACTACGTCCAGTCCATAGTCCGCTGACATGTGTGCAATAGTATGGGCAAAATAGGACAGAACTGGGATGGACCTGTCTTTGTTTACATTCACATAATGAATGGACTATATCACACATATATAAAAAATATATATTCACTATATATTTATAACTAAAAATACTGCAATTCTAGGGATATTCCATATATTTATATTTACATAATTCATTGGATGCCACATATTATATCATATATTATATCTATGCATCAAAATGCTCAGACACGAATGACAGAGTCGCATTGGTTAGGATTGTTGGCGGTGGTGGCGCCACCGGTCACATGGTGGGGGAGAATGCTCCGCAATGAATTTGTATAATGACAGTAATAGACAATGATAACAATAATAATTCCCTTCCGTGCCTTTATATTCATGTAATGCTTATACATCACATATATATGCGAGGAGTCCATGCCTCAGCCTTGTACTTCCGGTACCACTGTTGATAGCGTCGTCAATGGTTCCGGTGTGTATAAGTGCGACACAGAGCCGGGGACCAGGAGAGGAGCGCTGCACCGGTTACATTCCAAGTCACGTGGCATGGATCACACAGGTAGGTTAACATGCATTCTGTGGTCTCAGTGTAGTTCATGGTTCTAGAGCTTTTGCCACCTGACAGTAAAAGAAAGGTATACTGTCGTTAAACTAGACTGGTTGGCCAAATGTGTTGAGCGTGGCAGGTTGTGGAGTTCTAACCTGTGAGATTCATGCCATGGCTGAGTTAAACCAATGATGTACAAAATGTATTCTTCTCACTCCCTAAATTGGTGCTTGGCATCACTAGGATAAGACAAGGATGAGTGGAATGAGTAAGACCTATTTTCCGCGAATGAAATCTGGCCTTGCTTCATCAATGAATTGAAGAACAAAACCGCCCTAGTTAAAAAGAGGTTGTTAGCGTCCAAATTGACAACAACTAGCAAAAATAATATGTCAATTTATAATAAATGGTGTCAAACATATTTCAACGACTGACGAGGGGCCTTAGAACAAGCATATGGTTAGTAACCTGTCAATAACAACTGTTCTGTTTGTTGTTTGTTTGTTGTTGTTTTATGTCCTAGCAACATATAAGGTCATATCAGGATGGGTACCCACTTATGACAGTGCACACCTATGGCGACATTATAGTGTTGCCCCACTGGGAGACCAGGCCACCAGCACCATGACCTGATATCCCACTCAGTCGCATTATCCTGACACTGAGCCAACCTGTAATTGTCCTATCCTAATTATGCCAAGCGCCTGGGTAGGAAGTGACAAGAAAAATCAATGTTTAAGCCGTTGGTTTGACTCGACGAGGATTTTATTAAGTGATAACAGTTGTACCTGATTGACACCCGTCACTCTTCCCAGTCATATGCTTTGGATGACCGTGCAACTTCTGACAGCATTGGATGAGCCCTAAGCTTCCTAACGCAATCCAACTACCCTTAACTACCTGTGTATGTCGTTTTTCACCCATAGAGACTAGTGCAGTGATGTGCACTGATCCCCCTTGAATACTGCTATTGAGGATTTGCGTGTGACATATGCATCACACTAGTCCTGTATCGTGGTTGGATAGAAGCAGTTCCTTCTACTATCAAGTATATGTAAATAAAACAAAAAGCACAAATCTATTCACTGCTATGATCTAATTCTGTTATTTAGAATCATGAATATTCACTCGGGGTTTGAAATAATGTTATTTATGAGAATAACTTACTTAAAAAAGTGAAATTTGGTAAAATGAAACCCAAAATCGGAGCGATATTAACACACGCTACCACATTGGCAGTATTGTAGATGTACTTTCTATCCAACCATGATGGTTGACGGAGGCACTGTGAAATGTTTATGTTTATTTTTATATATCCTTTATCTACTTCTGCTATACCTGTAGGTTCAGTGTCTGAAACATCCATAAGAAGACAACATTGAACTCACAAGGTTGTTTAATCTCAACATAGTTGCTACAGGCACATGTACATAGTCTGGACTGCCTGATGGCAGTGGTGAAAGAGAGAGAGCATGTGACTTGCACCCTTATTTATAGGTTTAACTTCAGGTGGTCGTTTGACACAAATTCTCAATTCGCAGTTCAACTGGTCCCTCAGGAAGGACTAAAGGTGCAAACTAGCATGCATCTATTACCTGCAACAGGAGAATCGGGTGCCCTAACCACAATGCCATGTGTCAACTTCATAAAGTTTGGGATGGGGGGATGTCAGTGTGTGAATTGAATTGAAAGTCATCTGCAGAATGGTGATAATTCACCAGTAAATTATGAGCATCATAAAGCACTATTTAGAATGTTGACAATAGATGATTTTCCACCAGCAACCAACATACCCACTCATTAAAGTTAGTGAAATAACTGCTGTTGTTGGAAGCAGCTCACCCTTTAGCATGCTCTACGGAAAATGTTTGCGGAGTGCGTTTACGCCACTAACCTGCCCTCTGTTGGCAGTGGCAAGAACTAATGTGGGTAGCAGCTCATTGTGCATGCCCCACGCAAAAGCTTCATTCTGACTGGACTCTTACCAGTTGATTCAGCGAACTGCATGCCATAGCTTCGGCATTCTGTGGCTTTGCTCGCTTGCAGTGTCGCTGGTGCCGGTGTGTGGGTGCATGCAGTGAAGTTTCATACATGCCGACATGCCGGCAGGAAGCCGAGAGGGGGAGCCATGAAGCGCAAGCCTTCCGGCATCCTGCAGGGCATTGCGTCTTCCTCACCACGCAGTATAGAGTGATGCATGGTGACAATGGCAGGAATATGCAGCATTTCTATTGGCCAATTACAGCTAGCGGTTGTCTGGGACAATGTAGGGCAATGCCTGCTACAGCAAAGAAGGTACTTTTTTAAATGCGTTGAAGAATAGCGCTCTCCCATAGCATTAAGAGCAAGAATTGAAAAACTAACAAATAATGTCATGCAACTACTAATTGTAAAGATGGTATTATTAGTAGTATTAAATCTACATTATCATTATTCATTATTATCATAATTACATTATAACTGCTATTACTAATAATACCATCTTTAGAAGTATCAACTTTACGTGTCATTAGTTTGACTCAGTTGGAGTTCAAACCCATGGCCTCCGATATGAGCAGGCTGCCAGCGCTCTCATCGATTCAGCGATCCTGTATGGCAGCGGATGCTTTGTTGAGGATGCTGTCTTTCCCACCTAAGCACTCTCTATATATAATCAAGAATGATCTTACTGATGTTAAAATTGCATAGTCCGATGGTTTTGAGTTTCTGTCATTTTTCTGAAATAAATCTACTAAATTGATTGTTATGATCTACCGTAATTTATTTTGAAGGAACTTTTAATTTAACTGGCTAATTTTTGTGATATTTTAAGTGTAAACCTGTACAACTTAGTTTGGGCATACATGCCAAACCTCGGACACGATAGGCTTCCATAATAACAGGTTCTGTTAAATTGATGTAGTTTTCCCTAATAAATGGCAACAATAATAACTGTATCAGTATCTAAGTTAGATATGTAGAATACAATCTATATAATTGCATTAGTTTTGACAATTTGATGCTTCATCGGACTATGTAGCTTTAATAATCTTAAGAATATTAATGGGTTCATTGGGGGGTTATTTAAATTGGAAATATTCGAAAGCACACTTCTTGCCATGTCGGCTCCAGCATCTTAACCATTACACTACCTAGCCTACAGGATACAATCACCATACCTAAAGTTAGATATATACGTGGTTCCTTTTCTGAGAGGTCAGGGAAGACTACTACAATATCATCATCATCATCATCATCATCATCATGCTGTCGGTCGCGATGCGACAAAGACTGCTTTCATTACTTGACTGCCGCTCTCCATTTAGCTCTCTGCTGTGAGAGCTGCATCCATGAGTCGGTCTTAATGTCTCTCAGCTTCAGGTTTCTCTTGATGGTATCCTTGAACCGGAGATGAGGGCGCCCTCTCTTTCTGTAGCCAGAAGACAGTTGAGAATAGAGGATCTGCTTTGGTAGCCTGTCTGATGATATCCTAATGACAATACTACAATAGCATTAGTGTAATTGGCGACTTTGATTATATTAATTAACCTCACAAAGGTTAATTACACTAACGACAGAACTGGACAACTAAACGTTAATTACACCGGCTTCCAGGACTAACTTCACCAAGGTACTTAGTATTTATTTGATTGCTAATTTCTGCTTGAAACTGCTAACCATTGATAAACCAATTAAATTAAAGCTCGATTCAGGGGAACTGTGAATTCCCCTAATCAAAGTTATATCAGTCAACTAAGTGGAATCACGTGGTCAGCAAAAGCAGATATTAGTTACTTGGTTCATCAGCTGCTCTCCCAGCACATACATGAAACCACCCCTCGCACCAGGAATGGACTCGTCCAAGTGCCATTCTAGAACGAGGAGAGTAAGAACTCGTCCATTTTGCTAGAGTGCACAATTTAATCTATTCTCAATATTATTCCTTGGTATCTTAGGTATTTGTGCATTGACATTTATCATAATCTGATCGTTTTGAGAGTCCGTCATGTTATTTAGTCATGTTATTTAGATACATGTATAAAATATATCTTATGATTTAATAAAAGCACCAGTATCTGAGTCGGATATGTGGGATCGAATCTAGGAAATTACTAGAATGGGTATTGATCCCACATACAGACCATTCCAAGGTGAGCACACTAACCATTAGCCTATTTAAGAGGTCATCCAAAGGGTTCATCATGGTAATACAAAGAGTATTACTTTTGTGGACACCCTTGCGCCCCCCCCCCCCCCACACACACACACCCCTGAATGTAGCGCACATCAACATTTTATAACAGACCAGAACAGAGTGGACGACTGAATATTATTTCATCAAATTATCCAGCCGGAATATGCAGTGTAGCCAAATAATAGATTCAATATAGTCCTTCTTCTGGGAGCTGCTGGAAGCATATATACTGGTGGGAAATAAATGAATTGTTTTTGTTCAGATTTGTTTGTTGTTGGGGTTTACGTCCTGGCAACATGTCAGGTCATGACCAGACGGAAATGACAAATGGGTTGAGGGCCCTTCTCCTGTTTTGGGAGATCGGGGGATCCGAATCCGTGGGTTCGAACAGTAGTCGAGTCAGATCAATGACGTACAAATTTATACTTATCACTTCCTAGCCAGGTGCTCGGCATTATTAGGATAGGGCAAGGACTAGTTGGCTCAGTGTCAGGATAATGTGACTGTGTGGGATTTCAGGTCCTGGTGCTGGCGGCCTGGTCTTCCAGTGGGACAGCGCTATAAAGTTGCCATGAGTGCGCACTGTCACAAGTTGGTACCTGTCCTGATATGACCTTAGCTGTTGCTAGGACGTAAAACAAGAACCAACAAGCAATCTCAGGTCATGTCAGGATGGGTAATAACTTGGGAAAGTGCGCACTCATGGTTACTTTATAGTGCTGACCCACTGGGGGACCAGGTCGCAAGCACCATGACCCAATTTTCCACATTATCGTCACACTGGAGTAACTAGTCCTTACCATATCCTATTAATGTCACGCATCATGCTGGGTAGTATCAAGTATAAATTTAGTAAATTGTTGATTTGAATCGGCTGAGAGTCAACCTCCCAAACTTCAACAATGCAAGCTTGTGCTCGTACCAATTCGGCTGCTGTATCCGGTGCTTTCTTTTCCATTGCTAACAGGTATTTTAAACTGAAATGCTGAGGAAAGTTGGAGGGACAAAACCAAAAATAATTATTTAGAATTGATTCTACATAATTGTATCTACCTTAGAGATGGATGCACTGAGGAAACCTTTGTTGTCACTTAGAAGGGAATAATGAGGACATTTAATAGAGATGGTACTGCTAAAGCCTTTGGCGTCAGAGTTTTTATGTGCTTTCCAAAACTAATTTCACATCTTTGCACTTCAAATATCTCAAAACGTAGCGAGTTAAAATCCAACTTACTTCAAACTAAAATAAGGCAGATTCTAACAATCAAAACATATTTATCGTCAAAACAGCAGTATTTCATTTCTGGACATCCTCGCACCCACCCCCATCATCCCCTGAATGTAGCGCACATTAACATTTTATAACAGACCAGAACAGGGTGGCCGAATGAATATTATTTCATCAAATTATCCAGCTGGAATATGCAGTGTAGCCAAATAATAGATTCAATATATTCAACAATGACTTGCAAATTTACACTTGTCACTGCCTATACTGGCACTCTGCATTAATAGGATAGAGCGTGGAGAAATGGAATGGGGAAGCCCAATAGTCTGCAGTTTGGTCGGTTGTTGGGGTTTTACGTCCTAGCAACACATATGGTCATATCAGGACAGGGCCCCCTGATTAATCAAAATATGCAACAACAGCAACAACAGAGTGAAACACCGCAGAAAGGTGTCAGGTTGTATCTTTTGTGGTGCCGAGCAATGCGCGTAGCCACCGGACCTGTTACAGTGTTAGCTAGCCGGACACAGGGACCAGACTGCAGCCCATGGGCCAGCCTCGTTTTGTTTGACTGAGGGGTTGGTGCAGCTGCGTGCGCACCATCCCCACTCCGGGCATGTGGAGGAGTGCTGCAATGAGGACCTGTCTATTTCGATGTGAGCGTGGGAAGGGGTGGGAGGAGGAGGGTGTGCATGAGGGAGTGTGTGTGTGGGGGGAGGGGTACTGTCCGAGGGATTGTGCACGTGAGTATGTGAACAAGGATATGTGTGAGTGAGTGTGAGTGTAGGAGTGTATGCATGTGAGTGTGGCAGGGGAGTGTGTGTGAGTGTGTGTAGGATTGCACGTGTGAATACTTTAGAGAGTGTATGTGCGCGTGTGAATACGTTAGAGAGTGTATGTGTAAGTGACTGTGAGTGTAGGAGTATGTCAGTCTGTCCGAGAGAATGTGTGTACAGGGGGAAGGGATTGTCAGTATGAGTATGTGTGAGCATTTCAATGGCACACTACATACTACCAACAAACTGGTAACCAGCATGGGGCAGCCTCCCATCGCTACACACTACTCACACAGAGGGAACGTCCCATCTCTACAGACTACTCACACACAACTAACCACCCTGAGGCAGCCTAAAGGCTGCATTCCATATACGCGTAATGCGTAATGAGAATGCGAATGCGACAACAAATCTAAATGCCTTGTAATGCGTAATTCGTAAAGGTGGTGCGAATAGAAATCTGAGTCTGATGTGTCCATTAGTTGAACACCAGGAGAGGCGACTGAGCATTACGGAACAGTCTCACAGAGGGGTGCTAATTGGAAACACATGGTGAGCTGGGCACCGGGAGACATACGGTTAGGGGAAAGCTAAAAATGCTACCATATGCACAGAAATATGAATACTTATCTATAATTTGGTTATAATAAAGGTAGGAACCCCCATGTGACGTACAAAAAGTTACATAGATATAAATGCAATATTTGGTCATATACAGAGCAGTATGGAGAATAATTGTTTATTTTTATTTTTTAAATATAGCCAGTCGTGTGCCGCATAATGCATTACGCATTATGCGTATATGGAATGCTGGCATTCGCATAACGCATAACGCGTAATGCATAATGCATTACGCATTACACATATATGGAATCCAGCCTTTAGATTGCTAGTGATTTTGGGTGGGAGCTCACTGTTTATCATTTTATGTGGTCAAGGATTTCCACCACAAACCCACCCTCAGTTCGCAGTGGAAGAATGATATTGCTGTGTGTAGCAGTTGGACGTGCAGCATACTCTGTAAGAAAAAGGTCTTAGACATGTAGAGGATTTCCAACACCAATCAATCTCTGCTGCGACTGGCAATATGGAAATAATATCACGTAGCAGCTCATTCTGCCATGTGATCTGTGGAAGACCAGAGTTCATACGCGCTAGTACCCAGCCTTAGACAGCCTCCCGTCTCTACACACTACTCACATGCTGGTGACCAGCCTGAGGTAACGTCCCATCTCTACACACTACTCACACACTAGTAACAACCCTGAGGCAGCCTCCAATCTTTACACACTATTCACACACTGGGAACCAGCATGAAGCAGCCTCCCATCTCTACACACTACTCACTTGCTGGGAACCAGCCTGAGGCAGCCTCCCATCTCTACACACTATTCACACACTGGGAACCAGCATGAAGCAGCCTCCCATCTCTACACACTACTCACATGCTGGTAACCAGCCTGAGGCACCCTCACATATCTACACACTATTCACACACTGGGAACCAGCATGAAGCAGCTTCCCATCTCTACACACTACTCACACGCTGGTAACCAGCCTGAGGCACCCTCACATCTCTACACACTATTCACACACTGGGAACCAGCCTGACGTAGCCTCCCATCTCTACATACTACTCACCCACTGGGAACCAGCCTGAGATAGCCTCCCATCTCTACACACTATTCACACACTGGGAACAAGCATGAAGCAGCCTCCCATCTCTACACACTACTCACCCACTGGGAACCAGCCTGAGACAGCCTCCCATCTCTACACACTATTCACACACTGGGAACCAGCCTGAAGTAGGCTCCCATCTCGACACACTACTCACACGCTGGTAACCAGCCTGAGGCAGCCTCCCATCTCTACACACTACTGACATGGCGGTACCCAGCCTGAGGCAGCCTCCCATCTCTACGTACTATTCACACACTGGGAACCAGCCTGAAGTAGCCTCCCATCTCTACACACTACTCACACGCTGGTGGCCCAGCCTGAGGCAGCCTCCCATCTCTACACACTACTCACACGTCGGTACCCAGCCTGAAGCAGCCTCCCATCTCTACACACTACTCACACGCTGGACACGACTCCCATCTCTGGGCACACTGGGAACCAGCCTGAAACAGCCTTCCATCTCTACACACTACTCACACACACGGAACCAGCCTGAAGCAGGCTCCTCTAATCTAATATAAATATCCAAAACATGTGACAAAATGGCCAAACCCTCAGATTATGCAACTATAAATGCAATCATGCATCCCAGTCTACCTACACATACACACACATCCCCCACACATACATTTCCCCACATCCAGACACACGACCACCCACACATACACACACACATATCCATACATCCACACACAATATCCACCTCTACACTCAGCCTCACACATAAACTCCCTAGTAACCCTCCACATCCACATCCACATCCACATACACCTCCACACACAGATACCCACACCCACACCTCAACACACACATCCACATACACATCTCCACACACAACATGAAACTGCTCACCCCCACACACCCCCACACATCCACCTACATTTTCCCTCCACTTTCCCCATACACTTCCCCCACATATACATCCCCCCACTCACACACTCCAACACACCCACACGACAACCACGCTCTTCACCTCAGGGCAGCAAAATGCACTTCCACCCGCCTGGAGTTCACTCTGTCACACAAAGCTACCCGCCCGCAGTTTGGAGTTGTGTGCGCATGCGCGGAGACAGACCAACCCCTGAGGGGCAGGAAGGGGGGCTGTGAAGCAGTGTCATGGCACTGCTGATATACGGGGCGCAGGACGCATGCGCACTGAGCGCTGACATCACAGAGGGTGCCACCCGTCAGTTGGGTGGGTGTAGGAGGTTTTCAGTGATGTTAGTTGGTTGCCTAATGGCTGTTTCACAATAGACGATTTCCACCACCAACCCGCCCTCTGACGATATTAACAAGAACTGATGACCGTGGCGAGAAGTACTGATGTGGGTCGCAAGTTCATTGTGCAGCATGTTCTGTGGAAAAAGTCTTTTACAGGAATTCCACCATCAACCAGCCATCGGATGGCCATGTTGAACATTACTGATGTGGATTGCAGTTCATTGTGCAGCATGTTCTGTGGAATAGGTCTTTTACAGGAATTCCACCATCAACCAGTCATCAGATGGCAATTGTGTGAACGACTGATGTGGGTAAGAACTCCTCGTGCAGCACACTCTTTAGAAATGGTCTTTTAGAAGATGTCCACCTTCTATCCACTCTCTGAGCACAGTGGCGAGAATTGATGTTGTGGGTAGCATGCTTGGACATGGTTTTATAGAGAATTTCCACCACCAACCCACACTCTGATGACAGTTTCAAGAACTAATGTTATGGAAAGCAGCTCGATGTGTCGGAGGCTCTGTGAGAAGATAATATCCACCAAATCTGTCCCCAGACAGCAGTCAAAGAGTGTTGTAAAGAAAAGAGTGATTTTGGGTGGCAGCTAACTGTTTAGCATTTCCCGTGGTAAAGGCATATATATATAGAGGATTTCCACCACCAACCCACCCTCAGTTTGAAGAATGATATTGCTGTGTGTAGCAGCTGACTTCAGCATACTCTGTAAGAAAAAACGTCTTATACATGTAGATGATTTCCAATGCCAAGCAACCCTCCGCTGGCACTGGCAATAGAGAATTAATATTATGGGTAGCAGTTCACAGTGCAGTGTGATCTGTGGAAGAGTCCATAATATATATTGATACATGATTCCAACTGCCCTCTGAGAGCAGTGAGGAGAGCTGATGCAGTTGGTAGCACTAGCAGCTCACTGCGCATGCTTTTGCGGAGAATATTGTCATGGGGGTGATGAAAATGGGAAATATTGTGCCTAGAGCGGGACTCGAACCCACATCTCTTTGCATTTCAGGCCAGAGTGCTAACCATTACACCACCTAGGCTCCCTGATATCAAGAGAATACCCATGCCTACCTGTCTATGTGGTTACTTGCCTGAGAGGTCAGTGCAGCCTACTACACTCATCCCCCTGGAATTGTATGTCTTTTAAATTGTCATTTAATGCTTACAATTACATACATACAGGCAATTCACTTACACATACATACACAGCCAGGGTAGGTTCAACAACTATATGGTGCGTAACTTGTACAGGATCATGGTCACGGCAAGCAGTGTCATGGGGTGATGAAAATGGGAAATATTGTGCCTAGAGCAGGACTCGAACCCAGATCTCTTTGCATTCCGGGCCAGAGTGCTAACCATTACACCACCTAGGCTCACTGATATCAACACACTAAGCATGCCTACTTGTCTGTCTATGTGGTTACTTGCCTGAGAGGTCTGTGCAGCCTACTACAATATCTATTAAGTTCAATTACTAGAATTGCGCTAAAAATAACCTGAGAGTATAATGTGACATTTGAACCATCAGCGTAAAACTGCCGCCATGTCCTGATAGCATACAGTGCTTCGGCATATGTTCCATGACTCCTGACATCGAGTGTTGTAAAGAAAAGACCACCCAGGGAGAGTATGGTGGCCAAATGGATAGAGCGCAGGCCTCCCATACAGAACGTTGGGAGTTTGATTCCCGGTCGAGTAAAATTTATACTTGTTGCTTCCTAGCTTGGCGGTCAGCTCAATATCAAGATAATGTGACTGAGTGGGAAATGCAGGTCATGGTGCCAGCGGCCTGATCTCCCAGTAGGGCAACACTATACAGTTGTCATGAGTCCCACAATATCACAAGTCATTTACCCGTCCTGATTTGACATCAGATGTTGCCAGGACGTAAATCTCCAACAAGCAAACAATCCTTGCTACTTCTAACACCCTGTTACTCCACTAATACCCACACCATCAACCCTACCCCAACATCAACCCAAGATGGCTTGTTGTGTCTGTTATGCTGATTAATCAACTGATTCAAGTACCTGTGGCACCACCTGGTGTATGCATTTCTCATTAAGCCATCAGGAAAGAAGTCAGATAAGGACTCTCATTTGCTTACTGCCTCTATGCGATATACAGAGGTGGTCGGACACATGACCAGCATAACTTAAAGTTAGTCCATGCTGGTTATTCAAGTTATCTTCATCAAATAGGACTAGTCATGCTTTGTATATCTTAAAACGACTTACTGGCTGGGAGTTATTTAGGACTTTTTCTGTATTATTTCTTATTAGCAAAGTAGCCAAATTGGTCACAATGTTAGCGCTGTGCTTTATTCGAATGGAATGACTCAACCTCTCTCCTTGACATCATGCCTTAACATGGGTGGCTGGTCACCTTCGCCTCCATCCATCTGATCGGTAGCGTGCGGGCCTTGCATGGAAGGTCAGGAGTTTGGTTCCTGATCGAGTCAAACTAATGACTTTAAAATTGATACTTGTCGCTTCCTAACCTGTCGCTCTGCATTAATAGGATAGGGCAAGCACTACTTAGCTTGGTAGTAGGATATTGTGACTGGGTGGGATATTGGGTCATGGTGCTGGCTGCCTGATCTCCCAGTGGGGTAGCACTATAAAGTCGCAATGAGTGCACACAGTCATAAGTAGGTACCCATCCTGATATGACCTTAGATGTTGCCAGGATGTAAAACTCCAACAACCAACCAAATCATGGCAGTGGGCTTTCACATTCGGCGTCACTAGATATAAGCTGGCCTGCCGCCAGCTATCGGCACTTCTCGGTTAGCCGGCAATGCGACCACGCCTGTACTACCTTTTCATCTTTGCCCACCCACCCATACTACAAACTTGTATCTATCAGGAGGGCCCGGACGCTTCTGTCTACCCTTCGTCAGTATAAACTGTTGTATTACCTACACCTCCTTGTTGAATCGTTCCTTATCGAATCACTGTTGTAGGTATCGGCTCACTACAAAAGCTTCATAGAGAATATTTACCCACCACCAACCTGCCCTCTGACGGCAATGGCGTCAAATAATGCTGGACATAGCTCCTTACAATAGAGTAACAGTAGAATATTTCGAACAAACTAACATTAATATACCGCTTGCCTAATTCCAACTGAACAGACCCTACATTAAAACTCATTACAACTTTACCGAATGAATACAGAAGATAACATCCGCTTACATTCTAAATACAATGTAAATACTCACATTGATCTGACTAACATTGATCTAGTCACATAACACTACTGTTGCCATATTGCTATGGAACCTTTGGGTTACCAAATTTCATTGTCTTATATGCTGCAAATTGTGTATTCATCAGTTATTGTATACCTTTCTCTATATACCTTTTTATGTAAATAACCTTCGGCACTGACAAAAGAGTTATTCAGAAGAATGAACATATTTACAACAACAACAAAATGAACAAAAACAAATAAATAGAATAAAAATGATCTGCGGAAAAGGTCTATTGTTGTAATTTCTCTCACACCATGCTCTTCGCATTCCTCATGTTCCCTGGCTTGTTTGTCTACGCTGTTCGCAGAACCTACTTTGTGTTTCCCCAGGCTTGTCTTATCTGTGACACCCTCCATTAGTGAGCAAGTCGACATATGTTGCATCCCATCCCCACTCCCATAATGCACCGCCACAGTGTGGCCTGCCCGCTGTGCACCCGATGTTGATTTACACCACCAACCCGCCCTCTGGCGGTAACTAGTAGGACTAATGTTGTTGGTAGCAGCAGCCTGCGTACCACGCTCTATGGGAAAGGTGCTATAGAGGATTTCCAGCGACAACCCGCTCTCTGATGGTAATGGGAGGACTAGGTAGCAGCTTGGTGTTGCAGTAATCTGTGTGGAAAAGGTCTAATAGAGGATTTCCACTCTCAAATTGTCCTCTAATGACAGTGGCAAGGACTAGTTCTGCGGATAGCAGCTCACAATGGAGGGTTTTCTCTGAGAAAAATATGCGATTTCCACCACAAATAGCAGTGGGAATGTTTCATGTGGGTTGTCGCGCTCACTGTGCAGCATGCTCTGAGGAAAAGGTCTAATAGATGATTTCAACCACCAATTCCCCTCCCTCGGATAACAGTCGGAATACTTCATGTGGGTAGCGGCTCACTGTGCATTTTGCTCTGTGGAAAAGGTCTTATAGACGATTTCCACTACCAATCTCCCTCACATAACAGTGGGAATGCCGAATATGGGCAGTTACTCAAGTGCAGCAAAGGTTTTATAGACAATTTCCACTGTCAATCCCCTTAGCATAGCAGTGAAAATACTTAATATGGGTCGCAGCTCAGTGTGCAGTGTACTCTGTGGAAAATGTCTCATAGACGATTTCCACCACCTACCCCTCCTTGCATAGCAGTGCAAAATACCAAATGTGGGTAGCAGTTTACTGTGCAGTACACTCGGTAGAAAAGGTATTATAGATGATTTCCACAACCAATTCCCCTTGCATAACGTAGGAATGCCTAATCTGGGTTGCAGCTCACTGTGCACCATGCTCTACGTTAAATGTATATTGGGTTTCCCACTGTAATCGGATGTTTGCTGCGACTCACTTTTCTACCGTCTCTTGATTGCTCTGCTATCTGAGCGTGTAGCCAGCGACTTGTCAGTGGCTTCAGTTGTCCTGTGCCGGTAGTTAAAGCTGCGTAGTCCAATGAAAACATCAAATTTTCAAAACCAACGCAATTCTCTAGATTTGATTCTACATATCTAACTTAAATACTGGTGCACTTATTAAACATTTGTCGTCACGTAGAAGGGAATACCGAGGCAATTTAATAGAACCTGTTACTACAGAAGCCTATTGTGTCAGAGTTTTGGCATGTTTGCTGAAATTAATTTTGCATGGTTGTACTTCAAATATCTCAGAAGTTTGCCATTTAATATAAAAGTTACTTCAAATTATAGTAAGGTAGATTATAATCATCAACCTAATATATTGATCTCAGATAATGACAGAATCTCAAACCCATTTGACTATGCAACTTTAATAATACTCTCTGATCATACCAGACGCGCTGTCCCAATCGATAGCGCACAAGCTTCCCATGCGGGAGTTTGAATCCCAGCCGAGTCAAACCAATGACTTACGCCATTGATGATTGTCACCACCTAGCCTTGCGCTTAGCATTACTGTGATAGCGCAAGGCCTGGTTTTCTCAGTATCAGGATAATATGACTAAGTGGGATATTGGATCATGGTGTCAGTGGCCTAATATCCCAGTGGGACAGCACTATAAAGTTGCAGTAAGTGCGCACTGTCACAAGTTGGCACCCGTCCTAACATGACCATATATGTTGCCGGGATGTAAACCCCAAATAAACAAACAAGCCTAGTGATTATCAAATATGGTGCCAGGTGTTCAAACCCCAGCCGAATCGAACCAATGACTTCAAATTAGAAAGTTGTTGCGACCTAACCTGATGTAAAGTCCTCAGTTGGAATCTGTGGTTGTGTAGGCAGGCTATAATGAAATCAATACAGGCAAGAAGAGAAAGGAAGAGTATAAAGAATGGAAGTAGAGAGAGAGAATGCCCTCAGGTTTATTATTATATAGTGGTACATGGATAGGGTATGGCATACCACCTGACTGTGTTCTCCAATGAGAATCAAGCATTTACAGTTCCACCAATGAACATCAAGCATTACTGTGTCACCATGGCTACAGTGATCTGCCCACCACCACCATGTGGTGTGGCTGCTTGGCCACCACCTGCCTGAGCTGAGTGTGTGGTGATCCGTGACTAACAGAGGGGGTAGTGAGTAGAGCTCCAAGTGCCCCTTACACACTATCTATAGTGCCTCTTTCACACTATCTACCTAATACATAATGACTATTGACCATAAGTAAAGGATCACCAGCAACTACATAAATACATTCATGCACCTGGCACTATATACCATTTACCATTATAGACCATTTGCATTCCCCCACCAATGTGTTTTATCAGAATATTTTACACTGATACTCAACATTACTAGGAGAGGGCAGGGAGCAGTGGAATGAGGAAGGCAATCGTTCATGATTGAAATTTCCCATGTTTAATCAATATATGTAACCCATAAATGTCCACATACCTGCCTTTATTCCATGCACACTATATCTGACCCATTCATATTTAGCCGTGAAGAGTAACTTACTCCTCACAAACTATACACTAAGTTAATTACCACATACATGTTCACATTTTAACTGTAACACAACATCATGCAAGTATACTTTTGATATATTTTGTGGGATACATTAAAGATATGTAGCATAGGCAACACTAATTATTTGATTTGCTATCAATAAAAGGACAAATTAATTATCAGTTTTGTCATGTGAAAACAAAATATGTGGTGTCCAGTTTTAGAGAACAATCCTTATATGAGTCACGACCTATCCGGGTGATTGGCCTTGCTATAATATGAGAAGGTCTGGCTTGATCAGTATTTGGCTAATGTGACTGAGCAAGATAACTCAGTAGGGATTTTAGCCCAGAAGAGAGAGCCGTTACTCCCACAGCTCTGATCTTGTGACTGAGCTGCTGAACACCCTATTAGTAAAAGGGTTGGATGGCTGGGTAAAGGAAGTCACGACATAAATGATTAATCTAAGAAGCAAGATATATGCGTCACACACCTCATTATGTTTATCAGTTGTTTTTTAATTAAGAATTGATGAAATCAGGTAGATTAATGGACCGGACGGGGTAGCTGAATGAGTAGAGCGTCCGTCTGCTGTTTTGGGAGATCAGGAGATCCGAACCAATGAGTTTGTGGGTTCGAATCCTGGTCGAGTCAAACCAATGACTTAAAAATTGATACTTGTCGCTTCCTAGCCTGGCGCTCGGCATTATTAACATAGGGCAACCACTGGTTGGCCCAGTGTCAGGATAATGTGACTGAGTGGGATATCGGGTCATGGTGCTGGTGGCTGGGTTCCCCAGTGGGGCAGTACTATAACATTGCCATGAGTGTGCACTGTCACAAGTTGGTACCCGTCCTGATATGACCTTAGCTGTTGCTAGGACGTAAAACAACAAACAAACAATGTCGATTAATTTACTTTAAATCTCAAATTGAGAGCTTCCTATGGCCGCCATGTTGTTTTTTGTGCATCTGCTACCTCTTGACCAACTCAACGCCAGAATAGATCAATAATGTTGCAGTGAAACATTACCTCCAGTTATTTCCAATTCAAAGTTGCATAGTCCAATGGTTTTGAATTTCTGTATTTTTTCTGAGATAAATATATTAGATCGTTCACTAGTATCTACTTTACATTAGTTCAAAGTTACTTTTATTTTAAATGGTAAACCTTTTAGATATTTTGAGTGCAAACATGGAAAATTAGTTTTGGCAGGCTTACCAAAACTCTGACACCATAAACTCCTGCAGTAACAGGTTCTGTTACTGCAGAAGTCAGTATTGCCTTCTACGCAGAAACAAATGCTTAATAAGTGCATCAGTATCTAAGTTAGATATGTAAAATCAAATCTAGATAATTGGTTTTGTTTTGAAAATTTGATATTTCATCGGACTGTGCAGCTTTAAGTAGATCTTGCTCGGATTTAGGCAGGGTTGTCATTCACTGCTACTTAGTTCATTAAGTAGGGGAAACTTTCATTTCGGACAATTGGTCTTCCTCGTTTCACTGTTTCTTACGCTATCCTAGTAATGTCAAGTATCAGGGTAGGTAGTGACAAGTATCGATTTTTAAGTCATTGGTTCGACCTCAGTTTGAACCCAGGGCTTGAGGAAAGTAATTTGATATTGATTAAAGCTGCATAGTCTGATGAAGTGTAACATTTCCAAAGCCTAAACACTTATCTAGAATTGATTCCAAATATCTAGATTAGATACTGATGCAGTTATTAACCATTTGTTTCCAAATCAAAGGGAATACTGAGGCAAGTTAATACTTGTTTCTGCTGAAGCCTAGGGTATCAGGATTTTGCAAGGATTGCCTAAACTAAATGCACATGTTTGCAATTCGAATATCTCAAAACTTAGCTATTTAAAATAAAGTTACTTCAAACTAAAGAGAGGTAGATAATAATAATCAATTTAATATATTTTTATAAGAAAAATGACAGAAACTCAAAACCATCGGACTATGCAACCTCAGTCAGATCAAAGCTTTTTTTTTGCTTTCCTTAAATTTATACTGCCTATCCTGGATGAGTCTGAACAGACTTGCTTTCACCATTAGACAGTTTGTCGATAGAAAGCCTGCGCCTACACTTTTACCGACCCAAGGTATTTTTAACCCACACCACATAGATAAGGTATGAGAGCAACCAGCCTTTAATGATGCTGTAAGTTATACACAGCAGTGGAAATCCAAATTGGCAGAGGTGGGGGGGGCATGGAGAATCGAACCACCAACCTTCAGATTAGGAGTCCGTCCTAGAAAAAAGTCAGACACTCTAACCACTCTTCCACAGAGAACATCACAAGCTTTCTCATTCTGTTTACAGAAACAGAAACATCCCTTAAATACATTACATGTGGAAGGCGACATCATTCTGCTCTGTATTCTACTAAATGTATGCTGTGAAAGTACGACGCCTGAACACTTTGAGTTCTGGATACTGAATGGTTTATTCACGGCCTAGCGCACGCTTGACCCACCGGCTAAACTGTCCATGACGTCATCTCATTAGCATATACCTTTGTCTCAAACTCTGCATCTCGTTAACATACATTAGCCACACAGCTGTACGTCTATTATGCATATATCACATACGCTATGACATCAGTTTGAACATCCCCATTACAAAAGTAGCCCTTGATACACTTTTAATGTGTTAGCGCATCAGATACTGTTGTCATAAAAGTGCATCTTTCGGTAATGTGTTGCTATCACTTGGCCTAAAAGATATATCTCAGGAGTTATGCATTTCGCAATCATTTTGAATCGGAAGCAACTATTCCAAGAAGCAGCGTAAATTTAATTGCATAATGGTTAGTTGCATTGTACCCACGCCAGACAGAGGTTTCATATGTCACATTTTCTGTGCACAGCTGTGCTAAGCCTAGACTTTTACCAGATTATAATTGGCAGGGAATCCCCGTAAGCGAGGATCAGGAATCCTGTTGAATGTTTCCAGTGAAACAATCATTGAGGGATGGGACCCCGGTGTGCAATTATCAACATTTACCCCATTGTGACCCAGCTAACATATAACGGTAAGTAACGTCAGGCTAAAGTTATGATTTGGTTATGGTAATTATAATGTCAGAGTAACGT
The DNA here is from genome assembly GCA_030323885.1 of Branchipolynoe longqiensis. Classification (NCBI taxonomy): domain Eukaryota; kingdom Metazoa; phylum Annelida; class Polychaeta; order Phyllodocida; family Polynoidae; genus Branchipolynoe; species Branchipolynoe longqiensis. Next base: position 24,306,456 of record CM059195.1, on the reverse strand, counting down.
TATACTAAGATTTTACCATGTTTTGTAATGTTATAACATCATAGTAATGTTATACTGACATAATAACATGTTTGTACTGTTTTAGGGTCTATTGTGACTGAGCCAGAGAGTAGCCATCTTGGAAGATATTGTAAAGACATGTGAGATATAAAGTATACCTAAACCCTAAACCTTATCCAACTGCTAGTTGATATTGGTGGGATCTTCACTAGAAATTTGGCAACGAGGACAACCATCTTATTTAATGGGAAACTAACCTGCATTAAATTATGTGACAGTCAAGAAAAGTAAGTGAACCAACTTACACATAAGGAAGGGCCACTGCAGGGCAAACAAAATCAAGGATCACAGCAAGTACCCATTAAAAACATTGTTTAGAATTGTATACCTGGTACTCAGGGCAACATGGCTATGAATCTTCCATTATCGTTTAACATGCAATGTTATATGAAAACATCACAATGACATTAAACAACGTCTTTAGAACATTATAAAATAACGGCATATAACATGTGTTACTCTATTCAAAATAAAGTTTATATGATGTTTTTTAATAATGTTATTGTAACATTTTATAATGTCATACTGGCATTAGTATAACGTTTCTTTGTTAGCTGGGGATTACTGTTCAGATGATAGGATTCGGGTTTGTTTCATGAGTTTTAGGCTGGATTTGCAATACAAGTTTATCAGGATTCAACTTGAGTACATGCAGAATTCCATGTGGATTGTATTTGATGCATGTGGACAAATGCACACATGTGCCACAGGCACGTCACACACTCATCCACATACACATATACATAGAGTGCACATCCATACCCACACATTTAGACACACATGCACACACACAAAAAGTTAGTTTTCTTTAACAACACATCTAGAGCACATTGATTTTTATCATTGGCTATGGGAAGTCAAACATATGGTCATTCTGGTCATATGGTCAATCGAAACCTGCTGCCACCACATGGGCAACTCTTTCTGAAAAGCAGCAAGGGGTCCTTTGTATCCACTTTCCCACAGACAGGACAGCACATAACACTCCCTTTGATGAACCAGTTGTGGACCACTGGTTGGAACGGAAGATAGCCCCAACTGCAAATGGGTCCACTGAGCATGAGTGATCAGATGACTGACACCGTTTCAGGTGGACACTCTACTGCCTGAGCTACATCCCGGCCACTTACATAATGAGCGACTGTATCTGGAATCCAATAGACTGAGAGAGGCTCCCCACTCCATTCTAGGTGGTGATCGATCCCTTTTCTGATCTCACACGCGCCAAGTAAAAATGTTAATGGCACCCGAAAACCGATTACGCTATTGGCAAAGACCAGCAGTTCCCAATCAAATTCCCAATTGGAATTAAGTTTTTCCTGAACAATAATTGAGAATTTAACTCATTAAAACCAATTGATAACGGATTGAAAATTTCATTTCTACATTCAATTAACAATATTTGGCTGACGCGTTCATGATAGAGATGATAAATGCATGGGGCGGCACATCTCAGATTAATTATTTGACTGGAACATGGAAGTGGATATTTCCAATCCACGATCAACTGGATTCATATAAAATGATAACCTACGCTAAGACGCAAGCTTGCAAACTTTCTCTGTATAGTTGGTGAATTTATTGTTGCTTCGCGACGTCTGTTTTTTTCTCCGGAGGGCAAGTCACTGCAGCTGTCATTTCTGTAACAATGGCTGCTTTATCAGGTGGCCTTTTTCGGGTGGGCCAAATCAAGGAACCATAACCATTTGTCATCTCACGCATGCGCAGTGTGGAGGCTGAGATAAATGCGCCTTATTGATCTACGTGTGGTCGCCACACCACCAGCCTCTGGCGATATACGCCAGAATGGAACTAGGCCAGAAAACAGGCTTTTCTTCTCTCTAATTCTTTTTTACATTTCCACAACTTTACTCTTTCAATTTGTGTTTGCTTCCAGTTATTATATATTTATTTGTGTATTTATTGCTTCAGATGTTATGGGGATCGATGGTATTTTCTTTGCAAATGACGGAAAACATCACTCCTAGACCGGGACTCGAACCCATACTGTTGCCATTTTGGGGCTAGCGTACCAACCGTTAGGCAACCTAGGCTCCCTGCGACAATCAACCGACCCATAGCTACCTGTCTATGTGGCAATTAACCCACCGGGTGAGGTGACTGCATCTCACTGCACCGATATGAAATTAGCTGCATGTCGTATTCATTATTTTGGACAATATTTTAAAGGAATTATTGGAAGTATGTTTTTCAAACAATAACTTCAGTGAATTATTGGTGAAGTATTTGGCAGACTAGATTTAAAGAAAAGCCAAATTTCATAGAATCATTGATGAAATATTGAAAGCCTACGTTGCTTAAAACGCCACCAATAATTCAGAGAATTATTAATGAAGTATTAGCATACTATTTTGACAAATTTAACTATATTTAAGAGAATTATTGATTAAATATTTGCACATTATACTGAAAACAACCATATTTCATAGAATTATTGCTGAGGTGTTGACAGATTATTTTGAAAACAACAATATATCAGAGAATTGAGGATGAAGTTTTCGCAAGGTATATTGAAAACAACAGTATTTCAACAAACTATTAGCAGGTAGGTATTGAAAACAACGATATTTCAGAAATTGATGAAATATTGGCAGAGTAAATTGCAAAAAGAACAAGAAATTATATAGAGAATTATTTATGAAGGAGCGTCAGATCATATGGAACAAAATAATTACAGCCTGATTAGTTTGGCTGGTAGAATAATTGTTGTTGACTTGACTTCCTCAGCAAGAGTATATTCACATGCTTGCTCCAAACTATTTGTGGATCATTATTTTTTAGTTTCATGAGTTATCTAAAAAGGGGACATTCCAACTGTGGATAAGTGGTCTTCTTCATGCCAGTCCTTGTTCTAACCTAGTAATGCCAAGCACCAGACTAGGTAGCGACAAGGACACAATTTTAAATCTAGGTCAGACTCCTAATCTGAAGGTTGGTGGTTCGATTCCCCATGCCCCCACCTCTGCCAATTTGAATTTCCACCGCTGTGTATAACTTACAGCGTCATCAAAGGCCAGTTGCTCTCATACTATGTCTATGTGGTGTGGGAGGTTAAAAATCCCTTGGGTCGGTAAAAGTGTAGGCTCGGGCTTTCTATCGACAAACTGTCTAATGGTGAAAACAAGTCTATTCAGACTTATCCATAATACGCAGTATAGATCTTCAAGACAAGACTCGCCCAGGGTTCGAAGCCACGACATTGTTCATGATGTACACACCTGGGTGCAGACTTAAAGCTAAGATTCCATATAGACGGTATGCAGGGATATTAATGCAACAAAAAATGGGAAAGCATGTAACTGCATGGTGGTGCTTCTATTTGTTCAGTTGTGAATGTGAATGCGAATGTGAATGCGTGGATGACAAAGTGAATCAGTCAATGGACCTATCAGTGCTAATGCACGTTTTCGCATCCACATTCGCATTCACATTCATATTCGCATTTGCATTCGCATTCACATTTGCATACTGTATACTGCGTATACCAACCCGGAACCGGAACCGGGGCATACACCATAGCATTCCTCACAGCTGTCCAGCGTTGAAAACAAGTACCCTCACGGGAGCTTACACGCTATGGGCAGAATAAATACTGTATCCAAAAAATATAAATAAAATGGAATCTTATCTTTTGGTCTAACCCAAAGATGACCGCCATCGTGAAAAGCTATCTACCACTGTGCCTGCACACTATCGGTTACCACGGTGAAGGTCAAGGTCATCCTGACCCTGCAATGTACACATGTCTGTGTAAATAAGGCAGTACTTAGACACACTTCGGTAAATAAGAATTTATTATCAACACCTCGCGGAAATAAATGATCACAGAACCTGCCATTGATATACGATTATTAACGTTGCATAGTGCGATATACACTAGGGTGGAGTGAAGGGTGGGAGGTGTGGAGTGAAGGGTGGGAGGGGGATGGGAGGTGGGTGTTGGGATGGATTGTAGGGTGGTGAGAGGCAGGGCCTGATTGTTGGGGAGTGGAGTGAAGGGTGGGAGGTGAGGAGGAAATGGTGGGAGTGGGATGGGAGGTGGGGTGTGGGGCGGATTATAGGGTTGGGTGGTGAGAGGCAGGGCCTGATTGTTGGGCAGTGGAGTGAAGGGTGGGAGGTGAGGAGGAAATGGTGGGAGGGGGCTGGGAGGTGGGGTTTGGGGTGGATTATAGGGTGGTGAGAGGCAGGGCCTGATTGTTGGGGGGAGGGGGGTGGAGGGAAGGGTGGGAGATGGGGTTGCGGGAGGATTGCCTATCAACCCTCACCTTTGACAACCGCTGCATGCCGACTACTGATGAAAGGTTGCGTTCGTGCAGGTAGAGGAGGCGGCGGCCATCAGTGACTGATGGCCGCCTGGAAAGTAGGTCAACCCGGGGAACTAGCGAGGCTACCTCTAATGGAAGGTCCGCGCCGGGAAACCTCGGGAAGAGCTTCCGGGTGAAATGTGCACAAGGAGGAATGCGCGCGCAAACGTCGGTGCCGAAATGGTGCATAATTCCAGACGGTATGGGTGATTCGGGGAGGATGTTGGAGCAGCCTCAGCCACTCCCCTTCCCCGCCGCCCCCCCCCCCCCCCCCCGTTCCGTCACCTCTGACACACGGGCTCGTCTGACTGTCAACCTGTCCGTCCATACACCTATACCACATTTGGCTTCATCACCTCTCCCCTCTTCCCTCTTCTCTCTTCCCTCTTCCCTCTTCCCTCTCCCTTCTCCCTCTCCCCTCTCGCCTCTCCCCTCTCATCTCTCCCCTCTCCCCTCTCCCCTCTCCCCTCTCCCATTTCCCCTCTCCCCTCTCCCCTCTCCCCTCTCCCCTCTCCCCTCTCCCCTCTCCCCTCTCCCCTCCCCTCTTCCCTCTCTCCTCACCCCCTCACCCCTCACCTCTCACCCATAACCTTTCCCCTCTCCCCTCTCATCTCTCACATCTCGCCTCTCACCTCTGCCCTCTGCCCTCTGCCCCTCACCCCTCTCCCCTCTCCCCTACCCCTCCCCATCTCCCTTCTCCCCTCTCCCCTATCCCCTCCCCCTCTCCCGCTCCCTTCTCCCCTCTCGCCTCTCCCATATCCCCTCTCCCCTCTTTCTCTCCCCTCTCCCCTCTTTCTCTCCCGCTCCTCCCCTCTCCCCTCTCCCCTCTCCCCTCTCCCCTCCCGTCACCCCTCTCCTCTCACCCCTCTCCTCTCACCCATCACCTCTTACCTCTCAACCCTCACCTCTTACCTCTCAACCCTCACCTCTCACCTCTCACCTCTCACCTCTCAACCCTCACCTCTTAGCTCTCCCCTCTCATCTCTCACATCTCGCCTCTCAGCTCTCACCTCCGCCCTCTCATCTTTCATCTCCTCCCTCTCCCCTGTCCCCTCTTCCCTCTCCCCTCACCCCTCACCTCTCGCCCCTCACCTCTCACCTCTCACTTCTCACCTCTCACCTCTCAGCTCGCCCCTCTCACCCCTCACCTCTCACCGCTCACGTCTCACCTCTCACCTCTCAGCTCGCCCCTCGCACCTCTCATCTTTCATCTCTCACCTCTCAGCTCTCACCTCTCCTCTCCCCTCTCATCTCTCACCTGTCACCTGTCACCTCTCACTTCTCACCTCTCCATTCTCCCCTTTTCCCTTTCCCCTCACCCCTCAGCTGTCACCTGTCACCCCTCACCTCTCACCTCTCATCTCTCACATCCCGCCTGTCACCTCTCACCTCTGCCCACCGCCCTCTCCCCTCACCCCTCTCATCTCTCCTCTCTCCCATCTCTCCTCTCCCCTGTCCCCTCTCCCCTCTGCTCTCTCCCCTATCCCCTCTCCCTCTCCCCTCTCCCTTCTCCCCTGCCCCTCTCCACTCTCCACTCTCCCCTCTCATCTCTCCTCTCTCATCTCTCCTCTCTCCCATCTCTCCTCTCCCCTCTCCTCTCTCTCCTATCCCCCCTCCCTCTACCCTCTCCCTTCTCCCCTTCCCCCCCTCTCCACTCGCCACTCTCCCCCTCTCATCTCTCCCCTCACACCCCTCACCCCTCACCTCTCACCTCTCACCCCTCACCTCTATCCTCTCAACCCTCACCTCTCACCTTTCCCTTCTCATCTCTCACATCTCGCATCTCACCTCTCACCTCCGCCTCTAATCTTTCATCTCTCCCCTCTCTCTCCCCTCTTCCCTCTCCCCTCTTCCCTCTCCCCTCTTCCCTCTCCCCTCACCCCTCATCTCTAACCTCTCAGTCCTCACCTCTCACCTCTCCCCTCTCCCCTCTCCCCTCTCCCCTCTCCCCTCTCACCTCTCCCCTCTCCCCTCCCCCCTCTCCCCTCTCCCCCTCTCCCCTCTCCCCTCTCCCCTCTCCCCTCGCTCCTCTTCCCTCTCCCCTCACCCCTCACCTCTCACCTCTCACTCAGCTCTCAGCTCTCACCTCTCACCTCTCACCTCTCACCTCTCACCTCTCACCTCTCACCTCTCACCTCTCACCTCTCACCTCTCACCTCTCACCTCTCACCTCTCACCTCTCACCTCTCACCTCTCACCTCTCACTTCTCACCTCTCATCTCTCACCTCTCACCTCTCACCTCTCCTCTCCCCTCTCATCTTTCAACTTTCATCTCTCCCCTCTCACCTCTCACCTCTCACTCCATGCCCCCTCCACCCCACCTGACTCCGCCACTCCTGCATTCCGCCACTCAGCTGAGACAACCGCTCCTCTCCAGCTTTCACCGCGCTCACTAACCCTCATGTTAACCTAAGAGCGCGTGCTCGAGAACCCTCTCAGACCCTGCAGTGACCTGCGTCTAACCTCCATTCATCATCTTCCCAGTAGGCCTGAGTATCTTGTTGTAACATTCCCCACCTCTTTGTCCTCAGATCTTTCACCGCTCTGCGACTCAGACTTTGTCTGCTCCACCTTGCCTTATTATCTCAGTTCTGCACTTAGCTTTCTACGTTTCTTATGTCCTTATTCCTGAATGAACTTCCCAAACCATTATTACTCGTCCGAATTCTCCTCCTCCCTTCCCGACCAGACGGGGTGGCCGAATGAGTAGAGCGTCCGTCCCCTGTTTTGGGAGATCACAAGATCTGAACCCATGAGTTCATGGGTTCGAATCCTGGTAGAGTCAAACCAATGACTAAAACTTTGATAGTTGTCATGTCCTAGCCTGGTGCTTGGCATTATTAGGAAAGGGCAAGGACTGGTTGGCTCAGTGTCAGGATAATGTGACTGAGTGGGATATCAGGATATGGTGCTGACGGCCTGGTTTCTCAGTGGGGCAGCACTATATGACCTTAGATGTTGCTAGGACCTACAACAACAACAAACAAACCTCCTACCTTCCCAGCATGTGGTGATACTGTTTTTGTTTGTTTGGGGTTTTAGATCCTAGTAATACTTATGGTCATATCAGGACGTGTTCCAACTTGTGGCAGTGCGCACTCTTGACGACTTTATATTACTGTTGTTGTTGGTTGTGATGGCACAAAGGCTCCCCCTTGGTTGCTATGTTGCACCACTACTTCCAAAACATTTATTTACCATGTTTTCTTTTCCATCTAACTCGATCGACCACACTTCAATAATGGCCGGTCTGCCTTACTGACTGGCTTTGCGGATTACTCTGAAAATGCCAACTTAATAATTCAGATTCAGTCTTGCTACACAAAAACTTTAGATTGTATGCTTGGGGTATGATTATTATGATCAGAAAGTCAAAGACGATATAATTTGAACAACAAGAATTATTAATCCCTATCGCTTGTGTTCCTAACTATCAGTTATGTGCTGTTTATTGGGTTAAACAAACTTTAACGAGCCCCTGCATCAGATGATGCACCAGACTTCCAGGTTCCTGATGGTGATGCCGGCTTTTCCCCTTTGGATTATCCATCACTCCAGGCAACAATTAAGTATTTGGCTTATCGTTTGAATCTTAATCCGGAAGATTACTCTTCCCTTCATTTCGCCGAGGGGGTGTGCACCTTTCTTGCCATGCAAGGTGCACCTCTTCAGGAGATTAAGACAAGGGGGGACTGGTCGTCGAACACCATATTTGCCTATATATGTTCTCCTCTTTCAGAGCGTATCCTGCCATATATGCATGTCTCGGCGGCGAATTGTTTCCATGTTGTTTGCGCTTAACTACAGCTTGGATATATCTCTATTTCCTGGTGTAGGGACTCACAAACTCCCCTCCCCCCCCCCTTGGGTTATTGATAGTTACTACTTATCTATGACTGCTACTGTTCATTGACGGCCTTGGTTGCACCAGGCGAGAACTGTTGTGGTGATGGCACAGAGGCTCCCGCTTGTGTTATTTGTCACTACTGGATTTACTGATCTAATTACCACCCGGACTCGCCAGACGTCGCTGTCACGCCAGGTGAGAGGTGGGCATGCCTGTCGAGATGGTCACTGCCAGCCGAGGCACAGACGAGAGCACCCACACTCTTATGAGCTCCTGAATTTGTTGTTGTTGACTATTAAGTTTTCCTTTTACTTTTGGTAGGGCATTGTTAGTCTCAGCCAGATACGGTTTCATTAAGGGATTGTCATTATGTCATTATCCTGGTTGTTGTTGAATAAATCCATATCAGCCATCAATTGTTTCCGTGTCACCTTCGCTTAACTACAACTTGTATAAGTCCTTGGTTTGACCTGACGGAATCAAACTCCCTATTTCCCGCACGGGAGGCCTGCGCTCTCCTTATTCGGCCACCGCGCCCAGTCTTAATAGTGCTGCCAACTTGGTAGATCAGGCTGCTGGCACCATGACCCGATATCCCACTCAGTCACATTATCCTGATTCTGATCAAACCACTCCTTTTCCTATCCTAGTAATGCCGAACACCAGGCTGAGTAGTGACAAGTATCAATTTTGTACGTCATTGGTTTGACTCGGCGGCGATTTGAACTCCCGACCTTCCACACGGGAAGCATGTGCTCATACTGATTGTACCTCGATGTCCAGTGTAGTCATGGGTTGTTGCTAGATCCCCCATTTACTTTTACCATGACCATAAATCACAATCACTCACTCACTTCTATGCAGATAATTAGAATCGCCCACTCTCTCGCCAGTCAGTGTCAGTGGACACCGTTTCACAAGCTCGATGCAAGTTGATTCGAATTTCAGAGTAAATCGGATGAGGATAGCCCAGTGATAACAAAAACTGATATAGTGATCGCTAATACCCCAGTCACACTACAGCTTACGACCACTTTGCGACCACCTTAGACCAAAGAACCCACACTCACCAGTGATGCCCAGACATCGGCAACCATTGTTTTGGTATCGAGGACATCACAGCTGAGTGTGGGTTCTTTGGTCTAGTGTGATCTCAAAGTGGTCGCAAGCTATAGCGTGACTGAGGTATTACTGTGTGAGTTCCTTGGCTCAACCGTGGGTGAAGTAAAAACCAAAGACTTACAAAGTTGGAATTTGTCACTACTCTGTTTGGTTGGTTCGTTCGTTGTTGGAGTTTTATGTTCTGGCAACACCTAAGGTCATACATATCAGGATGGGTGGCGACTTGTGGCAGTGTGCACTCATGGCGATTTTATAGTGATTCTCTACTGGGAAATCAGGCTGCTGGCATCATGACCTGATATCCGACTCAGTCACATTACCCTGACACTGAGCTAACCAGTCCTTACCCTAGCCTATTAATGCTGACTGCTAGGCTCGGAAGCAACAAGTATCAATATTGTAAGTCATTGGTTTGACTCGACCGGGAATCGAACTCCCGACCTTCCGGACGGAAAGCCTGCGCTCTACCGACTCGGCCACCGCGTCCGATGTTCTCTGTCTGGTATGGCAGTCAGGGAGACATATATAGACACACAGACAGAAGAAACACACTCAGATACACAGTTAGACACAGGTACAAATGGACGCACATGTAGACACCTAGAGTAGATCTATAGAGAGAGACCCATGGAAGCGTCTAGCCACAATTAATACATATATGTACAGATATAGACACACATACATGCGTATCATAAATTAGCATATTTAGACATTCATGCTCACTTAATACATACACACACAGGCAGACAGGCACGTGTACTATATATATATGGATAGTGATAATCCCCTTATTGCGTGTAATAAGATCTGTAGTGTATAGTGCCCCCCCTGTTGGTGGGGGGGGGGGGTCTCCCAGCATCCTCTGTGTCTCCCCCCCGCTCGGCGGGGGGGGGGGGGGGCGCACACTCCACATGCTCGGAATTTTGTTTGGGTATTTTTTTAATAAAGGAGTTAGGGTCCTTTGGTTACCTCAAACTCAGACTCCACTACTTGTCTCTCTCTCTTAGGATGTACGTAAGAATGATATATATATATATGGAACTCTCTCCACAGTCACTAAGACCTCCCCTCTCACGATCTCTCCCCACAGCCACTTTCAATATCTCCCCACACATAACCCTCCACGATCTCTCCCCACAACCACCTTCAATATCGCCCCACACATAACCCTCCACGATCTCTCCCCACAACCACCCTCAATATCAGACGGGATGGCAGAATGAGTTAGACTGTCCATCTCCCGGGTTGGTAGATCGTGGGTTCGAATCCTGGTCGAGTCAAACTAATGACTGTGTTCTCTGTGGCGTAGTGGTTAGAGTGTCTGACTTTTTTCTAGGTCGGCCTCCTAATCTGAAGGTTGGTGGTTCGATTCCCCATGCCCCCATCTCTGCCAATTTGGATTTCCACCGCTGTGTATAAGTTACAGCGTCATCAAAGGCCAGTTGCTCTCATACCATGTCTATGTGGTGTGGGAGGTTAAAAATCCCTTTGGTCGGTAAAAGTGTAGGCTCAGGCTTTCTATCGACAAACTGTCTAATGGTGAAAACAAGCCTATTCAGGCTTATCCATGGTAGGCAGTATAAATCTTCAAAAACAAAAAACATAAAAATTGATACTTGTCGCTTCCTGGCCAGACGCTCGGCATTACTAGGATAGAGCAAGGAGCAGTGGAATGAGGAAGACCAGTCGCCTGCAACTGAAATTTTCCCTGCTTAAACAACTAATGTACCAACAACAACAACAAATATCGCCCCAGCCATTCCCCTCCATGATCTCTCCCCACAACCACCCTCAATATCGCCCATACCTTCCCATCACAATCTCTCCACAATCACCCTCCATACCTCCCCCACCTCATTTCAAAATTTCACTCCACATCCCCCCCACGATCTCTCCAGAAACCATGATCCACACCTCCCCACACCCTCCCTCAAGATCTTTCTCCACGGCCACCACCCTCACCTCTCCATACCCTCCCCCCACCGATTTCTCTCCATCACCATCCACACTGCCCCACACCGTCCCCCCACGATCCCCACAACCACCATCCACATCCCTCCACAACTTCCCCCCACCAGTTGTTACCCCCCCCCCCACTATCTCTGTCCACAGAGACGCTCCTCCCACACCTCTCCACACCTTGCCTCCGCGCTCTCCAATCCTAGCCCTCCTTATTCCCCCATCACCCTCCACATCCTTCCTTCACCTCCTCCCTCCCACCACATGCACCCCCCCCCCCTTTCTTCTGACGGCCCGTCGCCATGGTGAGCAGCTCAATGTCAGCTTCAGTGCCCAGATAAGTAAGTGCTACAACCGGCCTCTGAGTGCCTTTGAAGGCCCGGTGTCGCAGTTTAAAAGGGTACCCGGTTTTAAACGGGGCTTTACACAATGCACATGTGCATGGGTTTCTGCCTGAACCAAATTGGACGAATGTTTAATAACTTGTTAATTGCTTGTTAACTTGTTAGTGCAGAAGATAATATATTCTATCAAGCATAAAATATTCACTACAATGATTCCTGAAGGAATCCTTGCTTGTAATGCTCTACATTTCAAGAGAGCTCCTCCACAAGCCAGACATTCAGATAAGATTTTAGGCTTTCCACTTGACTTTGACGTATGTGCATTGCGAAAAAACCCGTTTTAAACCGGTACCTTTTTAAACTGTGACACCGGCCTCTCAGTGGCAGGATGGGCTGGTTTGTCGCCAATTAAGGACCCTGTCTCGCTACCCCTACCCCCACCCACACACCCTTATGTAGGTGTCATATTGTGCTGGGTTCAGTGCTGATGTTCATGGCCCTGCCTTGCGTCCATCTATTGTGACACTTAGTGGGTGGCAACATGTGGGATCTTGCATTCTGGTGGCATTTGACCTTTTGACCCTTCCTGTCAATCACTGCTTTGGTTGTTCCATCCTCCTCTGACACTGGACTAATAAGGTGGCTCTTAGATATCTCCCTCCTCTGTCACTATTGAGTAATACTAGCCAGTTGGCGCTTAGATATCTCCCTCCTCTGTCACTATTAACTAATAATAGCCCAGTGGTGCTCAGATATCTCCCTCCTCTGTCACTCTTAAGTAATAATAGCCCGGTGGTGCTCAGATATCTCCCTCCTCTGTCACTCTTAAGTAATAACAGCCCGGTGGTGCTCAGATATCTCCCTCCTCTGTCACTCTTAAGTAATAATAGCCCGGTGGTGCTCAGATATCTCCCTGCTCCGGCACTCTTAAGTAATAATAGCCCGGTGGTGCTCAGATATCTCCCTGCTCCGGCACTCTTAAGTAATAATAGCCCGGTGGTGCTCAGATATCTCCCTGCTCCGGCACTCTTAAGTAATAATAGCCCGGTGGTGCTCAGATATCTCCCTCCTCTGTCACTCTTAACTAATAATAGCCCGGTGGTGCTCAGATATCTCCCTGCTCCGGCACTCTTAAGTAATAATAGCCCGGTGGTGCTCAGATATCTCCCTGCTCCGGCACTCTTAAGTAATAATAGCCCGGTGGTGCTCAGATATCTCCCTCCTCTGTCGCTCTTAAGTAATAATAGCCTGGTGGTGCTCAGATATCTCCCTGCTCTGGCACTCTTAAGTAATAATAGCCCGGTGGTGCTCAGATATCTCCCTGCTCCGGCACTCTTAAGTAATAATAGCCCGGTGGTGCTCAGATATCTCCCTCCTCTGTCACTCTTAAGTAATAATAGCCCAGTGGTGCTCAGATATCTCCCTGCTCCGGCACTCTTAAGTAATAATAGCCCGGTGGTGCTCAGATATCTCCCTCCTCTGTCACTCTTAACTAATAATAGCCCGGTGGTGCTCAGATATCTCCCTGCTCTGGCACTCTTAAGTAATAATAGCCCGGTGGTGCTCAGATATCTCCCTGCTCTGGCACTCTTAAGTAATAATAGCCCGGTGGTGCTCAGATATATCCCTGCTCCGGCACTCTTAACTAATAACAGACAGGTGGTGCTCAGATATCTCCCTAGAATAATAAAAGCCAGGTGACGCTCAGGTATCTCCCTCCTCTGTCACTCTGGACTACTGAGAACCAGTTGGCTTTCAGATATATCCCTTCTCTGTCAAACTTATCTAACAATGCCCAGGTGGTGCTCATATATATCTCCCTCGTCTGTCACTCGGGACTAATAAAAGCTAGGCGGACTACTGAGAACCAGTTGGCACTCAGATATATCCCTTCTCTGTCAAACTGATCTGATAATAGCCGGGTGGCACTCATATATCTTCCTCCTGTGGGACTAATAAAAGCCAGGTTGTGGTCAGATTTGCTTGACTTTGCCCGACTTTGCCTGACTTTGCCCGACTTTGCCTGACTTTTCCCGACTTTGCCCGGTTTAGTTGAGGCTGCTTAAGCACATGGATGGAGACTGCTTCCTAACAGGTAGTTGCTTTCATAGTGGTGAGAACACATGTTTGGACCGTCCTACATGTTTGGACCATCCCATTTTTTCATATATCATATGGAGACTGCTTCCTAACAGATAGTTGCTTTTGATAGTGATTGGAGCACATGTTTGGACTGTCCTACTCTTCCCATCTGTTTGTTAGGTTGTTGGTTGGTTGGTTGTTCGTTGGTTGTTGGTTTGTTGTGGATTGGTTGTTGGTTGGTTGTTGGTTGATTGTTGGTTGGTTGGTTGGTTGGTTGTTGGTTGGTTGTGGATTGGTTGTTGGTTGGTTGTTGGTTGGTTGTTGGTTGGTTGTGGATTGGTTGTTTGTTGGTTGTTGCTTGTTGGTTGTTTGGTTGTTTGGTTGTTGCTTGGTTGGTTGTTGGTTGATGCTTGGTTGGTTGTGGATTGGTTGTTGGTTGGTTGTGGATTGGTTGTTGATTGGTTGGTTGTGGATTCGTTGTTGGTTAGTTGGTTGTTTGGTTGTTGGTTGTTTGGTTGTTTGGTTGTTGGCTGGTTGTTGGTTGGTTATTTGGTTGTTGGTTGGTTGTGGATTGGTTGTTGATTGGTTGCTTGTTGGTTGGTTGTTGGTCGATTAGACGCGTCGCAGACGCATCCAGTGTGTTCGCTATTTGCGCGTGAGAACCGCATGAGGCATGCTTGTACTTGACGCCCGTGCAACGCACGCGTCCTGTCTGTCCGTAGCTTCACTCATGTGTGGTCTACATATAAACAAGTGGATGCTTTCGATCCTTTTTCTTTTCCCCAGAAATACTTCAATTGTGTATTTTTTTCTTTTTTGTCACAGGTCGGAGCAGTATTGTGCACTTTTGGACATTTATACCGAGGATGCATGAAATACAGCTACACACTTACCAATGACTATGTTGTTAGTTTCAAGAATTGACAAGGCAACTGAATATAGATTCCGCGCCTCTGACTGCATATATGTACTATATAATTGATTATGTGGATATAAATAATGGCAGCCCCTAAATGTTTCCCCCCATTGCCATCTTCTTCCATGTTATTTGCCACGGAGCGGGTCATTCTCTACTCCCCCCCGCCTCCTATACCGTGAGCCAACTGTCACTCTGCTCACTTTAAAGCTCTTTTCCAAAGCATTAGCTGCGAGCTTAGCATTGGCATTGAAAGCTCATTTTTTCGATAGGCACTTATCACACTGAGGAAAATAGCTCTCCATATATAGCATATTATATAAATATATATATATATCATATATATCACATATATATAATACATAGCATATATATAATTTATATATATGCTATATGCATAGTATATGTAGCATATGTAGCTTTTTTTTCAGCAGTACAGTGAGTGAGTGTAACGGCTGCTGAGGCGTGGGCAAGCAGGTGGTGCAACGTGGGGAGGTCATGTGCTACAAATAGATGACCTAATGAGTATAGGTGACCAGCCAATGACTTAGTAGGTGGGGACTAGCTAGATCTTCTGGGTTATTATACTTGAATAATAGCTTATACAGCATATAGCTTATAAGCGAAGAATATTTATACTCACATAATTTGTATGCATCACATATGCACACCCACAAATCAGCAGATCAACTATTCTATTCCTTTGACCACCATAGTGCCTTTACAATAATATCACACCTTCGAGGAAACACCTGTATTCTAAGGCGTTGCACGGCAATATTTTCCGTTGCCTGGCAACGGATGAAATTACAAGGCTTCCTCAGTGTTGACGAGAGGTTTAGTCTTGACAGGTGGCGTGGTGGTAAACAGGTGCCAATGTAGAGAGTGCATTTGGAGACAGCACCCACTTTTCGTTCGGTCATGTGACTAGCTTCTGAGAGGGTCAAGGTCAGGATTGAACTGGCCAGGCACAACTTGGTGCCTAGTTGTGTTATATGTATATTATATATGGTATGGATGTTATGTATGCGATATATGTGATACATACCATACATTATATACATGATATACATTATATAATACTATATATGCTATACAGCTTATACCTGTGATACAGTATGGATATCCTAATTTTGATATATATGCTATATACGTTATATATGATATATATGATGTATATGCTATATATCTTATATATGCTATGAATGATATTTATTCTACATATGCTGTAAATTATATACATGCTATATATGTTATATATGCCATGCTTTCATGATAATTATGTTATAAATCCTAAATATGTTATTATGTATGTTATATAATCATGATATATATTATATATATGATACATATGATACCATGTTATAGATGGTATTTATGCTATACATGATATATATGATGTACAATGTTATTTAAGCTATATATGATATATATGCAGCACATGATCTATATCCTCGCATGCTAAACACAATATATATGATGTGCATGCTACATATGCCATATATGCCATACATGCTATATATGTTATATATTATATATATTATATATGCTATATATATTATATATTTTATATGTGCTAGATATGTTATATATGCTATATATATTATATATGTTGTATATGATGTATATGATATATATGTTGTATAGTATATATGCTATATATGCCATATATATGTTATATATGATATATATGATATATGCGTTATATATGCTATGTATGCTATATATGATACTTATGCTATATCTGCTATATATGATATACCTGATATAGATGCTGTATGTATAAGCATTGTCATGAGGTGCAATCACCTCCCACTTGAAATGCAGGACATGTGCAGGAAAGTGCTGGTAGCTTAATTGCATAGGGAAGCCTAGATAAAAGATTCACCCGGTACTTGTAGTACACGGGTGAAGGACAACTTAGTGTAAATACGGGAGAAAATAGGGTTAGTATGGAATATGAACTAGAAACTGTGGCTCCAGTGTCAAAAGGCTACCCATATAGACACAGAGTTGGTGAAATGGGAGAGAATGCAAAAAGACAAGATGGCGGCGCTAGAACACTGTCGATTTCAATTTTAAATCTTATTAAACTAGATATTACATTAAATGTTTCAACTCAAAGGTAGCGGGCTATCAATAAGACATATGTAAAGAATAAATGTTGCTCCTTAGATTGTGAAATTAGGCTCTCATTTCCTTAACCCGCTTTTTTGACCGTTTTTATATAGGGTTGGTATTCACCTGTGTACTGCGAGTACCGGGTGAATGCTTTATCTAAGGGAAGCCTAGATGGTTACTGATTAGGAATGGTTCAAACGTGGGTTCTTCTTACGCTCTAGGTGTGATGTTTCCTATTTGTTTGAAATATCGCCCAGGTCACGGGTGCCCTTGACCAGGATTATGTACATGCTGACTACGGTATGATGCTGAACATGCCTATGTAATTGAAGGTGCATTATCTGGATATTTCTAATTGCAAGAATGAAACTTTCGATAACAACTGGAAGAGTGAAGTGATCTACGCTGACGTCACCCAAATGAAAGACCACATACGCAGGGTAGGCTGATTTCCACAGCCAGCCGAGGTAGGCGTATGGTTAGGATGTCGCCTTGGAATTGCAGAATTGTGGGATTGAGTACCGCTCTATGCATGACATTCACTTTTGTTTACATCACTAAGTCAATCATATACAACAAACATCCAGGTACACACTTATAACATATATATGGTTCCCTAACTAACAAACCAACCGCAGTTTATTTGTCTAATACGCGGAAACACTTTTTGATCATTTTTATTGGAGCGATATAGAACTCATTTCATATAGACATTAAAATTGCCTCAGCACATTACCTCTAGACCTTAGATGTTTCTAGGATGCAAACCACAACAAATGACATTAACTCTAACATCGCCTGCAATAAAATCAGAACACGTCTAACTGAGACAGATTCTAAGTTGCGTTTCTTCTTCCTTTCAATAATATATGGCATGGAACTAATTGCATTATGCTGCTATTTAAAAGAGGGGGAGATTTGTGCCGCCCTCTGACGGCACTATTGAGAACTGATGTAATGACTAGCAGTAGCTGCTCGCCGTGCAAGCCAGCTTCACGGACAAGGCATTTATAGACCATTTCCTCGCATCAACCCGCCCTATGACGGTAGTGGGAAGAACAGCTTCGCGGATACCTTAGGAGGTAAATGGATGTAGCTATCAGGGGATTACACAAGCGATGAGAAAGGGCGAGCATTTATCCTAAAAGCCCTCTGAAGAATGGTTAAATATAAAACAAGCACTTTCAAGAAGACAAGTCTGCGTGGGTGGGTGAGTGGGTTGGTGGGTAGAAAAAGTTAATGTATTTGCCGTTGCCCTGCAGTGGTTGTTGTGGTGGAAGAGTGGCCCAGGCTCTGGAAGGTTTTAAGGCTAGTTTGGCTGCATCCCTACAGAGGGCTCTGTGACAGCTGAAGCTGGTTGGATGAGCTACAACCGCGTGCAAGAATTTAGATAAAAAATGCACCGTTTTCTAGAGTAGGGGTGAATGACAACCCTACCTAAAGTCGATCAAGGACTGCTTCAGTGGGATTTAACTGTATATGTGGTGGTTCCTGTGTGAAGTATTTATCTGTATTTGCGTAGAGGTGAGAATTTGAGTGATAACAATAAAGTTGGCCGCCACAGAGATGTCTCGATACAATTTTTAAAGTTGACTAATCTATATGATTAATGAAGTATTCACCTCAAACATAGCGGGCTATGATTGATAAGTATTTGAAGAATATAATTAGCTTATTTAATTGCAAGATCATGTGGTTATTTTCAAAGCCCAGTCTTACGATCTGTTCCTTCGTCTGCCCCATCGTTTCCCAGCTTTCAGTGTCCCTTGCAAGATGGTTTTCGCTAGCCCTGATGAATGGGAAATATGGCGATACCACTGCAGTTAGTGTTGCTTTCCGATTATCAGGAGATCTTCAGGTGGTCCAATTGTCTGTTAGATCTTGGAACAGACTTCCTCATTCGTAATATCGCCTTTGCATGCGATGTTTAGTATATATTCCCTGTAGCACCTCATGTTGAGGGTTTGTCTTCTTCTTTACAGATTTGTTCCCCTTGGAATTGTAAATGCTTTCAATGGTTTTCATCCATGAGTTATTTAATGCTTACAATTACACATATAGATACAATGCACATACATAATATACATATATTACAGAGTAGGTTGAACAGTGACACAGTATGCACCTTGTACAACGATAAACACCTGGTCATGGCCACCAGTGTCAGCGGGGTGATGAACACCGGAAATAAGGTGCTTAGACCATGCTTCGAACCCACACTTCTGACCATTCCAGAGCTAGTGTGATAACCGTTTCACTACCTAGCCTCCCTGATGCAATCACCCTATGCACGGCTACCTGTCTATGGGGCTCCTTAGCTGAGAAGTACACCAGCGAATGTCAAACATTCGAAGTCACAATCTTCACACCCACCTACACCTTCAGCCACCCACCCTTACCGATATACCCACACACTCACAGAGCCCTCAACCCCCCCCCCCCCCAACTGCCCCGCTCGGCACCCACCCTACGGCCGAGTGTCAAGCCAGTGCTGAAGTTCCTCAGTCGTGACTGCTCCGTTTTACTGGCTTTGACTTTTGCTGCTAAATGAAGATGTCCCAGAATGCAGCAGTCCTCACATCCTGCCGCCAAACCCACCCAGCGTGCAACTCGTACTCACTATGTCCACCACAATATGGCTTGCCCCACAACTGAAACAAATAAACACAAGCCGGTTTGAGAAGAAATGTTCCAGTTTCTTAAAATGCTTAAGCATGATTACATGATTGGCTGAATGCAAATCCCACCATTAAATTAATAAACTGTCCCCTCTAACCATCGACGTGAAATGTGACAGTTTCAGCCATGTCTAGTCTTATTGGCATGCATTATTGCTAGCCCGTACACTATCCTTATATACGTGTGTTTTGAGGTGGATTTATGTCTCATATGTAGGTCATCATCATCATCAATCCCTTAACCATGAGAGTCATTATGGCACCACATATGACTTTGCAACCAGTTTCCTCCATGTCCCCCTGTTCTCCACTACCCTCTGGGATTTGCCAAACTATAGACCTGTACATTATCTGAGGTTGGCGTTCCACCTCTTCCTTTGTCCGCCTTGTCTGCCCCCCCCCCCCCCCCCCCCTTCACTGTGTCTTGCACATTATATTAGTTTGCAGTAGCTTTTATTGAAAGTTACTAACTTTAGAGATATTTGAAGTGAAAGCATACAAATTAATGTTGTTTTTCACACCAACATGGTGGACAGGTTCTAGTAAATTTACTTTAGCCTTCTTCTAATTCTATGCAGTGATACATCTTTAGTGAGTGCCCTAGTATCTAAGTTGAATATCTGGGAGCAGAACATAATACAGGCAAGTGTTTTGGCTTCGAACATGTTATGATTTCATCAGATTAATCAACTTTAATATGACTCAGAAAGAAACCCTGTGTGTGTTCAAGCCTCCGCGTTCAGGTGACCGAGTGACCTAGTTAGACATTTTGATAGGTAGGCTTGACTTACATTGACAGATGACAAACTGACTGGAACCCTCCTTCCCGTGAATCGGGAATCACTGTCACAAAAATTGTATTTCGCAAATATTGAATATCACAAAGCCTAACTGTCACAAAGACAGTCTGACTGTCACAAACACTGACTTACTGCCGTAAACTGAATGTCATTGGGTATAGATGTCGCGAAGTATGCCTGTCATTCAGTTTAGCTGTCAAAATTCATGGCTGTCACACTACATAAGCACAGTTCCAATGTGTGACGGTGCCGAACAAATCTGTCAGAAATACGCATGTGACACAGCATGGTCTGACAAAGCGACCTATCAATAGTCCTACCTGTGACGAAAAATGTCTGTCACAAAGCATGCCTTGACAAGCCCCACATGTTGTCACAAGGTCTTGACTATCTCGAAGCTTGATTGTCGCACAACCTGGTTGTGATAAACAAGGCCTGTCACCCACTTGACTTCCCAAACGCTGAGTGTCACACCCCCTGCCATTCACACACTCTGCCTGTCACAAACCCTCCCTGTCACAAACCCTTCCTGTCACAAACGCTCCACTTCTTGAGCCCGACTGGCTTCCCATTACTCGGCCAGTCTGCGCATATCTCAGAGCCTGTGTTATTTTGCGTGCGCATGCTCCACACAAATCAGGTCAGCTTTTAAGTGGTTTGGGGTGAGGACCCCAGCTTACCCGTAGGTAACAGCACAGCATGGGCCAGAGAGAGCCAGCCCTTAATGGGACATCCATCGAAAGGTACCAAAAGCAGGACGAGACAAATCGGAGATCAAACAAATCTGCGGAGATCAAACAAAAACCATTTGCTCTTCAGCAGGAGCACCCAGAACATGACCTCTGACCCAACACATGCAGGCTAGAGAGGTTATTAATACCTGCATTCTCCGCTTGTTGTTTGGTCACACCTCCGAGCCCTCATTAGAGGACAGGAGGCCACCGCCTTTCTTGTTGGGGGCCATCTACAGGTTTGACCATTTGCCACCAGGAGGCGCCCCCCCCCCCCGCGCAGACGCTATACTACAGCGCGAGAAGATGGAGGGAGGGGGGACGCAGACTCCTCAGACAGGCATGCGCACTCTACTCCCCAGAATAGGAGCGATGGGGGGGGGGGAGGGGAGTGGGTATTCCTTCGGGGAGCCTAAAAGGAAATCAATTTAGAGTCTAGTTCTTCAGACTGGTCATAAATGAGGATGTCTGTTAAAAGAACTATTAAGGCCGTGGAAGTTAAATTGATGACTAATTGAAGCCGGTTACAGTTGTAGAGCCCCCATTGAAATATGCTGACACTCTCGACTAACCTGAACTGCTGAACCTCGGACCATCACAATACAAGGACTGACAGGTAGTAGTAGCATGATAGTGGGGTTGGCCTGTCAGTGACCCAATTCCCACCATGCTAGTGGTGCCCTCTGTCGCCCCTAACATGCGACTTTAAAACATAGTAAATTAATGTTGACATGTTGATCCCATAGCCTTAAGCAGGAAGTGACGTGTTCTATCAAATTGCCTTTGTAATCCCTTCTGTGCAATGAGAAATGTTTAGAAAGGGCTACAGTGTCTTATACCCCTGTCACACTACGACGTAATGAGCCAACGTGAGCCTAACGTGGTGATATTTCGTCATTACGTTGATGTACGTTGGATTACGTTATGATGACGTCATAATGACGTTAGAGTGACGTCGAGCTACGTCACATTACGTCGTGTTACGTCGAGATACGTCGAGGTTTTGGACATGTTCAAAAGTTTCGACGTAGGTCGAACGTAAGGGTTTACGTTCGCCGTACGTTCTGTTCACGTTCAGCGAACGTCAATGACGTTTAAACGGACGTTATTCCAACGCTCCTCACTACGTTCAACTACGTTCCACTACGTTGACCCCCATTAAACCAAGTGCAAATGCCCACGGGGCGTAATGGGAACGTCAGGACAACGTCAGGAGAACGTCAGGAGAACGTCAGGAGAACGTGCATTCAATGTACGTTCAACGTCTCATGACGTAGCTAACGTCACGTAACGTTCTTCTGACGATGGAATAACGTTCATAACGTTCTGTCAGCGTCATTACGTTCACCTCTCTCGTCGAACGACGGTATCACTACGCTTTACCGACGTTACTCTCTCGTCCACTACGCTGCATCCACGTTCACCTTCTGCCCAAATTTGCATACTACGCCGAGAAGTTCAACGTTCTTCACGTTCTCCCTACGTTGACGTCGTTACGTCGTAGTGTGACAGCCCCATAAGTTGGCTACTCATAAACAAATTTGAATAAAAGCGATGACTTTCACAAAATTACGCTTTCATCAGACTATGCAGCTATAGGAAATAACAAAGTTATTTTTAGATATAAGCGAAGTGTGGTGTCGAACTACGGCCTTCTTATATGAGTTTTATTAGACTGAGAAGATTGCAAGCATTGCAATGGATAATGTCATTCTGAATGTGTTATCAGCACTAACAAGGCATTTAATATAGTCAGCTTGTAAAAATATCCATCTATCATTACAAATAAGTAAAAATGCAGATTTCATTATCGGAAGACATGGCTTAATATGACATACCTGTTGATATGTGTAATATTCCTCATTCGTGGGCGGTGTGATTTCAACTGAGCACAAGCGAAGCGTGAAATCAGGTCATTGAGTTGAAATTCATCATGCTTGTACTGAGTTTTCATTTGTTGCAATGGAGCTAAAATTTGTTTTTTTATGGTACATTAGTTGTTTTAAGCATGGAAATTTCAATCACGGACAATTGGTCTTCCTCATTCCACTGCTCCTTGCCCTATCCTAATAATGCCGAGCACCTGGCTAGGAAGTGACAAGTATCACTTTTTAAGTCATTGGTTTGACTCGACCAGGGTTCGAACCCACGATCCCACAGTCTGCCAATGCAGAAGACGGACACTCTAACTCATTCGGCCATCCTGTCTGATTCAATTATTCTACCTATTCAACTTCAAAGAGGACTAAAGCAGTTTGATGGGAAAGAACCTGGTATAGTCTCAACGTTGTATGTGAGGAAAAAATCCTTGTTTAATGCCCCACCCCATATTGGATAGTTAATCACAATGTCAGCATGCATACACACGTCCCCAACGTCAATATCAGCCAATCTCATCCAGTAGATGAATGAGACGAGGGAGGGTGGAACATGTGGGGGGTGGGCCAAGTATTGGATGGTTCTAGAGATTTACACCTCAAACCCCGAACAGCTACAATCACTCGGGGCTATATGTTATATCAGATCAGCTCTGTAAATACAAATTTGCCATTGCTGAGTGTTATGTATTGTACTGCTGCGTGGCAGCCGGGACCGATGGACTGATCCGAGGGACCCGTGTAAGTGTAGCGCGTGGCTGAATAAACCACTGAGTAACTAGGCATCAACGTGTGCAGTCGTTCGTCACTTAATCACATTACATGGTGTCAGAGGCGGAACCTTAGACGGTCATGTCTCTACCAGGGTTGAAACCTCCTGGGCCGCTGAATTTGGAGGAAAACATTTCCGCTAATTGGAAGACATGGCTTCATGCTTTCAATATCTATGCTACTGCTGTGGGTGTACACAGCAGGAGCGAAAAGGTGCAGTGTTCTGTGTTTCTGCACGTGGCCGCGCCTGAGGCGCAGAAAGTACATCAGGCGATGAGGTTTACTGCAGCCGAGTTGGACAAAGTGCGGCCGTTGAAGGAGGCGTTTCGGGCATACTGTGAAGGGAAAACCAACATCATGGTAACCCGTTACAAATTCAACACGTACAATCAGGGACAGGAGTCGATGGATGCATACATACGGGAATTGAAACACCGAATCGGGCTCTGTGAATACGGTGTGTTAGAAGAGTCACTGCTACGAGACTGGCTGGTGAGTGGAATCAAATGCGATAAGCTCAGAGATCGGTTGTTACAGACACCTAAACTGACATTGGACGTATCTGAAGAAATGTGCCGATTGAGAGAACATCATGCCAATCAGCTCACTGGTGGAAATACGGCTGAGTATACACTAGACGCGATACGGCAACGGGATTCGTCACGCCAATCAAGCCAGCCATCGGGGTCGCAGCAGCCATTCTACAGGCGACCAGCTGGGAGAGATGGCCAACAGAACAGGAACGGCGGGAATCAACCGAAGTGCGGCTGGTGTGGCTATTCACATCGCTGTGACCAAGAAGCCTGTCCAGACAGAGGGAAGATGTGCGATGGGTGTAGCAAAATCGGTCATTTTGCGAAAGTCTGTCGAGGGAGGTCTGCAGCAGTGAACGAACTGATGATGGGCAATGGAGATGGTGAGGATGAGTCGCACAGTGAGCAGGCTGATACGGATCTGTTCGTTGGAACTGTGTCGGAGGATGCGCAGGACAGTGATCAGCTGTGGTATGAGACCATAACTGTGGCAGGACGCGATGTCTGCTTCAAACTTGACACAGGCTCGGAGGCAAACATCATCCCCAAGAATGTCTTCGCGGAAATTCTGCATGCACAGATCAAACAGGTGAAGTGCTGCCTGGTAACGTATTCAGGGGAGCGGATCACACCTCTGGGTCAGGTCGAGTTACAGGTGCGGGACCACCTGGTGCAGTTCCAAATCATGAGCAGTGGGTGTGCCATCTTGGGAAAAGATGCGTGTGTGCGCCTACAACTGCTCTCTCGCCTTGACAGCATCCGTGCAGAGGACAACATCGATGCAGCGAATATGGTAAAGGAATTTCATGATGTGTTTACTGGTCTGGGAACAATTAAAGTTGAAGCAAAAATTCATTTTGATAGGAATGTCCCACCGGTTGTTGATCCTCCGAGGAGGATCCCCCATGCTATTGAAGAGAAAGTACAGAAAGACCTGGATAGGATGATTGGTTTAGGTGTAATCGTAGATGAAACCGAACCGACCCCCTGGGTGAACTCAATAACAATAGTAAAAAAGAAAGACATAATTTGTATATGTTTAGATCCAACTAAACTGAATAAGGCCATAGAACGGGGTCCCTACCCAACAAGGACAATAGAAGAGGTGGTGGCTAAGCTGGAAGGTTCTAAGTTCTTTTCTGTGATAGACGCAAAAAGTGGGTATTGGCAAATTCAGCTTAACACGGAAAGTTCGAAATTGTGTACATTCAACACACCATGGGGAAGGTTCCGGTATACGAGGCTACTGTTTGGCATAAAAACGGCTGGTGATATCTTCATTTACGAAATGCACAAGATTCTGCATGACCTGAAAGGTGTAAATGTTGTAACGGACGACATTTTGGTCTATGGTAACTCAATCCAGGAACACAATGAGAATTTGCGTGCCATGCTCGAGAGAGCAAGGCAGGACAATTTAAGGTTAAATCCGGGCAAATCGGTCATATGTCAGTCCAGCATTGAATATGTAGGTCACGTTATTTCAGCCAAAGGGATAACTCCAAACAAGGAAAGGTTGCAGGCTATAACTGACATGCCCACCCCCACAAACAAACAAGCAGTACAGCGTTTTCTTGGAATGATCGCGTATGTAGCTAAATTCCCCCCAATCTGGCAAAAATCATGAAGCCATTACGTGTGCTTACGAAAAAGGACACGGCATGGCATTGGGAGGGTCACCATGAGAAAGCTTTTCGAGAAATTAAAAACAATGATTACGCATGCACCCATTCTGCGTTTCTATGATGTTGAGAAGGTGATAACACTGCAGGTTGACGCCTCCAAGTCGGGGCTAGGAGCAGCTTTGTTGCAAGAGGGTCATCCAATTGCCATGGCTTCGAAAGCCCTGGATGATACGCAAAGCAGCTATGCCGTAATAGAGAAAGAGCTTTTAGGGATATGTTTCGGTTGTACGAAATTCCACAATTACATTTTCGGGAAAAAAGTAAAGGTAGAAACTGACCACAAGCCGCTAGTAGCTATAGTGGATAAGCCTCTTCATCAACTTTCTGCTTGCATGCAACACATGCGGATGTATTGCATGCGGATGAGATTACAGAATTATGATTTGGAGTTGCTATATGTCAAAGGCAGTGAAATGTTTGTTGCAGATGCGCTGTCCAGAAATCACACCACCAAGACCGAACCAAATGAGCTGTTTGACACAGAAATCAGCGTGGCCGCAGCAGAGGTGGTGCAAGGTTGTTTACAAGACATTAAGTCAGAAACAGCAGCAGATCCTGTGCTGAAGGAAGTAGGGCGAATGGTTGACAACGGGTGGCCCGAAGATAAGAAACTAATACAGGAATGCACTACACCATTTCACACATTTCGGCATGATATAACACGACAGGGAGATCTGTTGCTGAAGGGAAATAGGATAATCATACCGAAAAAAATGCATAAAACAATGCTCCAAAAATTGCACAAAACACCTCAAGGGATAATTAAGAGTAAGCGGTTAGGGAGCATGTGTTTTCGCCAGGACAGGACAAAGGTCAGTCGATTTAGAGAGGTTTTATATGACTTTACGCAGATGGTGTTGTCCGCGCTGCCTATGAACACTGAACAACACTTTTTCCGGTGTGTGTGGCACGAGTCAGGCCCGGCCCACCATTAAGCCGACAGCTGGAGTGGGGGGGGCACCACCAATGCACCAATGAGGAACAGATATACAGTAAAACCTCTCTAAATCGACCGACCGTGGGACCGACTTTAAGTGGTCCATTTAGGGAGGTCGTCGGTTTAGAGAGTTATAGTATACTTACAATGGTATTGTTGGGACCCAAATAAAGCAATCGATATAGGGAAGTGGTCGCTCTATGGAGGCGTCGGCATAGAGAGGTTCTACTGTATACATTATATGTTCCCATTGCATTCATACCCGTGTAATGCGTTATACATCACATATATATAATATATAATTATTACCTACAATATGGAAGGAAAAGACAAACAAGCTAGTGGGATGGAAGACTGTATTCTCTGGCAAGAGGTAAGTGCCTTATTGCCGATAAAATAAAAGGTTTTGACCGAGTGGTACCGGCAAGAGGGTAAATCATGACATCTGAATAGGCCAGGTGGCAGCACCAGCCATGGCAAAGAGCCTATCAATCCAAATGAGTTGGTAAGTGTAAATAGTTGTGAAGTGAAAAGTAAGGCGCTAAGCAGAGGCACAGTTCAAGAATAATCAGTTTACTGGTTATTATACTTGTATAATGCTTATACAGCACATAATGTCAGTGTTTGTGATTCTCCGTAGATGCGCCACTGCTTGTGACAGTCGGAACTCCTTTATTCCGGTATGTTATTGCCGGGGGCAGGTTCAGTCTGGTACATCAATGCACTCCGGGGCCTGAGTCAGAGGGGAGCAGTTTGATACCATTACACTAGCGCCACCCACACTGTGATGCGGCGGACCAGCAGACTGCGTCCCTTGACAGGCGGCTCCACACCCCACCCGACCCCGGGTTAACCCGGCTACAGGTGGCAAGGGCCCGACTGACACAAGACCCGGCCTGGGTCACCTTGCAGTTGTAGGCTTCGTTTTACCTCATTGACTGCAACTGCTCACTTGTACACCTTTTCACTTGTTCCCCTGTTTAGTTGTTCACCTGTTCGCCAGTTCGCCTAGTCACCTGTTTGCATGTTCACATGTTCACATCCTGTGCACATATTCACCTGTTCACATATTCATATATCCATATGTCCACCTGTTCACCTGTTTACATACTATTTTTCATATTGTTCACATATTGTTCACATATTGTTCACATGCTGTTCACATACTGTTCATATACTGCTTACCTCTTCATATGTTCATCGGTGCATATGTTCATCTGTTCAGCTGTTCATCCATTCAGCTGTTCACCTGCTCAACAGTTCAACTGTTCAACTGTTCTCTGGTTATTATGTTCACCTTTCCAATTGTTCAATTGTTCACCTGTTCATCTGGTCACCTGATCACCTGTTCACATGTTCAGTTGTTCACCTGAGAAATTGATCCGCCAATCAATATTGGCCCTAAAGCCACTATTGAGACGGATGCGAAAAGATGGGCAGCGCAGCACCCCAATCATGTCATAGATGCGTCAACAGAAGGTGCACCTCCACCCCACCCACCCCTGATCACCTTGACACAGTGGGCCAACAATCTTCAGAGGCGTTCTCACCTGTTCACTTGTTCGCCTAGCCACATGTTCATCTGCTTTACTGTCCACTTATCCAACTGTTCACATGTTCAAGTGTACACCTGTTCACCTCTTCACCTGTCTTACTGTCCACTTATCCTACTGTTCACATGTTCAAGTGTACACCTGTTCACATGTTTACTGTCCACCTAGCCAACTATTCACCCTTCCAACGGTTCACATGTTCAAGTGTACACCTGTTCACCTGCTTCTCTGTCCACCTATCCAACTGTGCACCTGTTCAACTGTTCACATGTTCAACTGTGCAGCTGTTCAAGTGTACACTTGTTCACCTGTTTTACTGTTCCCCTGTTCACCTGTCCAATTGTTCACATGTTCAAATGTACACTTGTTCACCTTCTTTAGTGTTCACCTATTCAACTGTTCACGTGTTCAACTGTTCACATGTTCAAGGGTACACCTGTTCACCAGCGTTAACATTCTCCTATCCAACTGTTCACCTGTTCAACTGTTCACATGTTCAAGTGTACACATGTTCACCTCCTTTACTGCAGAGAGCTAATCGTACCATTATGGTATGGTCAATGTGCCATTGACTTGTTCGTATTTATAATTGTCTTTCTGTCAATGTACAATTCCATTGCTGTCACTGTAGCACTGCACTTGTTTTACTGTGATATTTTATTGCCGTCACTGGATAGGTGTGCATCTGTCATAATACCACAACCTTGTTGTCATTGTACTGTTGTACTTCTTGTACTGGGTGATTGTGCTTCTGCCGTTGCGCTATCGTGTTGTTTTCAATGTACCCCTATAGTTTGGTACCTGGATAATTGTGTTTATGTTGTATTATTGTATTGTTGTCCCTGTAATGTAGTATTTCTGTCACCATATAATCAATGTGTTTCTATTGGACTTCTGCTAATATATCGTAGTACTGCTCTCAATATGTATTCCATCTGTCACTGTTCTCTTGCCATTACTGTCCCATTATATTGCTGAAACTGTATAGTTACCTTTCTGTCAGAAAAGCAATTGTATTGTTGTAATTGTCGTCCTATCATTATACTTTTCCCTCAGTGTGCTGCCAATAGACCAATGTATTTACATTACTGCTTAATTCTCTGTCTGTCAATGTATATATGTACTTGTATTTTTGTCACAGAACCATTATATTGGCACTACTGCTTAATTATATTTCTGTCAATGTATACTTGCATTGTTGTCACAGTACCATCATATTGATTATACTGCATAATTATATTTCTGTCAATGTACATTTATCTGTTTGTCACGGTACCATTGTGCTGATGTCGCTAACTGACTGTCACTATGCTGCTGCATTGCTGTCAATGTACCATGTCATGGTCAGCCTTGAACCATTGTTTCTCTCACTGTACCATTGTGCTGATGTCACTATGTGACATACTGTCCATGTTCTGCTGCATTGCTGTCAATATACCATTTCATGGTCGGCCTTGAACCATTGTTTCTCTCTGTGTACCATTGTGCTAATGTCACTATTTAACAGGCTGTCAATGTTCTGCTGCATTACTGTCAATGTACCATTTCATGGTCGTCCTTGAACCATTGTTTATCCAACTATACCAGTGTGCTGATGTCAATATTTAACAAACTGTCAATATTCTGCTGCATTGCTGTCAATATACAATTGTATGGTACTGTCTCTCTCACTGTACCATTGCGTCTCCACTGCTCTCTGACCTAAACGGTCACGTGATTAGTCTTGTCCATGCCACTCCTTGGCCGTCTCCAGCCTTCACCGGACCACCTGCTGGCAAGGTCCGGGAACCAGCCTATATTCGTACCGGAAGCTCGCAGTGCCTGCAGGGACAGTCGGCGAGACAGGCATTTTGGCGTCGGTAATGAGCTACGTTATCTCCCCGCGATAGGGGGCGCCGATGTCCCTGTCTGTGCCGTCTGCCTCCCTCAGCCTCGCTTTGATATGCATATTTTGGATATATAGTTTGAAATCTAGGCTCATGTGACGCCAACAGTGTGGAATGGCGCATGACTAGGTGCTGATGGCGCCAAACTCGCCAGGCGGGATCCAGCCCGCAGCAAAAATCCTGATCAGGCCGGATGGATAAATAATAAATAGAAGGCATAATAAAAGCGGAATAAATATCACAAGAATGCTCCGCCCCTTTATATTCATATAATACGTTATATATCACATATATATACAAAACAATTATATATATACAAAACAATTATATATATCCATGGATATATATGGATATATGGATATATATATATATATTGATATGGATTACATATATGGAAATATATATATGGATATATATATGGATATACATGGATATATATGGATATATATATGGATATATATGGATATATATATATATGCACGTACTGCCACCTGCTGAGTTCTCAGCACCACGCAGGCGCAGTGGATATAGTGGCTGTATTATTCGGATGGTGTGTAGGAGGTAATAGGGGTAGGATGTGGATGTGGTAGGTCAGGTCTTGCATGCATGTCTGGAAACTTGCCACGGCGGGGAGGCTAGGTAGGCTAGGAGGGGAGAATAGGTAACGGTTGGATTGAGACTGGGGATGTTTAGGGGGAGGGTGGGAGGAGAAGGAGGGGCGTGTTTGTTTGTTGTTTTACGTCCTAGAAACATCTAAGGTCATATCCGGACGGGTACCGACTTGTGACAGTGCACACTCATGACAATTGTATAGTGCTGCCCCACTGGTAAATCAGGCTGTCAGCACCCTGACCTGATATCCCACTCAGTCACTGAGTGAACCAGCCTTGCCATATCCTAGTAATGCTTAGTGTCAGGCTAGGAAGTGACAAGTATCAATTTTTAAGTCATTAGTTTGACTCGACCAGGGTTCGAACCCACGAACCCATGGGTTCGGATCCCCCGATCTCCCAAAACAGGGGACGGACACTCAACTCATTCGACCATCCCGTCTGGTCTGAGAAGGAGAGGAAGGAAGGGATGAGAAGATGGGGAAGGGAGAAGAAGATGGAGAAGGGTGGGATGGAATGAGGGGAAGGATGGGAATGAAGAGAAGGATGAAGAGAGGAGAGGGGCGAGAGAGGTGGGAGGAGGAGGAACATGGAGAGAGGGAAGGAGGGAAAGGGAGGAGAGGAAGGGGAGGATGGAGAGAGGAGAGGAGGGAGAGATGTGGGAGGAGGAGGAACATGGAGAGAGGGAAGGAGGATAAGGAAGAACGGGAAGAAAAGGATAGATAGACAAGAGAAGGGAGGTAGAGTGGAGGTTAGGGGAAATGTATGGAGGGAAGCTTGGAAGGGAGGACAGGAAAATATTCATAGAGACAGGAGAGGAGAGAAGAGGAGGGAGGTAGAGGAGAGGGTAGGGGAAATGTATGGAGGGAAGCTTGGCAGGGAGGACAGGAAGATATTGATATAGATAGGAGAGGAGAGGAGGGAGGTAGAGGAGAGGGTGATGGTACTGGATGGAGGGAAGGTTGGACAGGAGGACAGGAAGGGGAAGATGGACAGATGTGAGAAGGGATAGATAGGAGATGGAGGAGGGTACTGGAGAGCTGGAAGGAAGGACAGGGAGAAGAGTGTGGACAGGGAGGAAGGTGGGAGAGAAGGAGGGGAAGAAAGCATTGGACGGAAGGACGGGGAGAGAAGTCGGGTGGGAAGAGAACGGTCGGTGGGGAGGATGGGTTGGGAGGGGGGAGGGGGGAGGGGAGTGAGAGGGGTGGTGGGAAGGAGGGTTAGGATGGAGACTGGTGGGGAGGGTGGGGTGGGGCTGCCAACACGCAATGCACGCGTTAACACCTGACACATCCTTGGATCGGGGTAGAGGGAGAAATAATTCACTGATCGATAATCCGCAAAAAGGTGCACCAGCCAACACCCTTGAATCCTGGCCTTGAATGTTGAGTTTATTCAGATAAATATAGCAAAGCACCTACGGTGTAGTGTGCATGATATATATGTTGTCATGGATAAACGACAGCTGCTGCTACCATTCACCTTCTAGTTATACATACTACAGTAACGCCTCAAGCAGGTTTATCCCCTCACTCTCACCTCTACTGGTCCCTGGTCTACTAGTCCTTGACCTGTTGGTCCCTGATCTACTGGTCCCCGACCTTTCCTTGTGTCGCCAGAGTGGGGGGGGGGCGTCTTTGGATGGAATTCTTTCCAACAGTTCAGATGCTTAATGCAGTCACATTATTGTAAAAGTACCATGTTATATTATTGTAAAATTACCACGTTCTGTTACTATAATCACTATTCTCACTACACTATAGTCACGTCACCACGGTGTGTTGTTGCACACACAATTCACATTATTGTAAAACTACCACATTCTGTTATTATAATTACAATTCTCAGTACACTACATACAGTCACATTACCATGTTCCGTTATTATACTCCCCATTCGCATTATAGTCACATTACGATCATTGCTCACAGGCACATAAGACGAGGAGGCTGAGGTTGGACAAAACATGACACTTTATTCCGGGGGCAAGTACAACTTTGATCTCTTAATTGGTATATACATGACTCCTCGGAGGTCTCGACGACACAAGGTCATGTGATATGATAATGGATGGGAATGTGATGGGGATGCAACATGTGATAATTATGCAGTTAAGGATGATATAATGGACATAGTATATTACATAGACATTGGTATAAATGAAGCAGCATAATACAACAATATGAATTTACCTTTAAACGTGATGATTTAATAACTGTTTGTCTTTCAATTGCCCGGGTGTCAATTGTGTGGTGATTTCGTTCAATGGTATATTTTTATTTTATTTTATGTTGGGGTTTAATTTGTTTTTGTGTTTGATTGGCTCGGCCAATCACTCAGCAGGTGTGGGTGGGTGGGAAAAGAAATGGCTCATATGTGTGGTCAGTCATTGGCTGTTTTGCAGATTAACCATTGGGATCCGTGGAGCCCCTGGCTCCTCGTTTTGTTGTGACATGATTGGTTGAAGTGTTTGATGTTGTGTGTTGTGATTGCTTGATGCGTGGGGAGGGTGTGTGTACCCCTTCTCCGCCTGGTCTGGTGAATGCCCCCCTCCCCCCGCCCCCATAGGATGGCAGGATGGGGTGGGTGTGTGCAGCCTCGCAGGCTCCGTGCCCAGCAATGACCATGAATGAGCATCCCCGCTCATTCCAGACGTTGTGTTTCTATACTCACAATTATGATTATAGTCAAACTACCATGTTCTGTTAGTATATTCACCATTACACAATACAGTCATATCACCATGTTCCATTATTATTCTCACTATTCGCATTATACAAACATTACCATGTTTCAGCATTACTCTCAGTACTATGAACATAGTCAGTTTACCATGTTCTGCTATTATACACAACAGTATCACTACAGTCACACCACCACGTTATCTGCTTATACTCACCATTCTCACAATAATCCCATGAGTGTGTTCCGTTGTTATACTCACTGTTCTCAATACAATAATATTTGTATATTTATATTTTTTGGAATTGTACTTCTGATACCCAAGATTACAAATATCCAGGTAGCACATTTCCACTGTACACACAGGGATATGTCTAGCACTGTACGGTGCACACGGAATCTCAGTCACGGGAGCACTGACATGCGGGAGGGAGGGGGGGTTGTAACTGAAGGGAAACATTATGCACCTAGCATGACCCCCAAAAATAGAAATAAGAAAAGCTTGTTTGCCACTATACAGACAAAGAAACTTATTTATTTTGGCCACATCCATCGTCAGAGTTCAATATACCGTACATTGTTGGAAGGGAAGGTGAATAGCAGCAGAGGGAGACCAAGAACATCATGGTTTACAAATATTTCACAGTGGACAGGCTTGAATTATTCACAGTCTATCAGAACAGCACACCATCGGGACAAGTGGAGAACCATTGCATCCAACCCTCGACTAGAGGACGGAACTATTGATTGATTGATGACCCCCAACTCACACGGTTGCCATTCCGGGGCTAGTACCTTAACCATTAATCCACCTAGGCGCTCCCTGATGCAATCCACCTAGCAATTCCTACCTGTGCATACAGCATTTCACCTCTGGTGGTGAGTGCGCATCACTACAAAGGGTTAGCTAGCGCTTCACATTTGGGGGGGGGGGGGGGGGGCGGGGGCAGCGGCCATGATCTCCCAGTGGAGCATCATTATAAAGTCCCCATAAGTGCGCACTGGCACAACTCGGTACCGGTCCTGACATGACAATAGGTGTTGCTAGGAGATAAAACCCCACAAACTAACACAACTAACCTCTTTACAAGTACGGCTAGTTATCTTCCAGGCCACTAGGAGGCTTACCTGTACTATATATATATATATATATATATATATATATATATATATAATGCGGCGCCTAACAGCAAGGTGGGCTGAACTTAACCTCGATCACTGTCTTGGGTCTTCATTTCCATGTCTTATAATTTGTCTCATTTTGGAAAATTTGTTGCCGATAAAGTATTGTAATTGCAAACTGGATTCGGTAAATAAAAGGCATGACAGGGAGAAGGAGTTCAGGTAGCGAAAGTAT
Organism: Branchipolynoe longqiensis; assembly: GCA_030323885.1. NCBI lineage: Eukaryota > Metazoa > Annelida > Polychaeta > Phyllodocida > Polynoidae > Branchipolynoe > Branchipolynoe longqiensis. The sequence goes on along the minus strand of CM059195.1, from coordinate 24,271,578 downwards.
TTATTGAGAGCTAGCAGTAGCGGCCGGGCCCAGACCTAAAAGTAATGAGTAGTAGTAGGGTGGGCGGGTGGGAAGAAAGATTGTGTGTATCAGTGGCTAACCGAGAAGTGAGAAGACAGCGATGACTCATGGATGGTGGGAGTGAAGGTGTGAAAGTCCACTGGCCAATCAGGTGGATGGATGATGGACCCATCAGTCCACCTGAAGTAGAGTGTGAGATGCAATCGGTGGAGGGGGAAGATGTGTCATTCCAACCAAACTAGAAATGACAACATTGTGAACAAAGAAATCTGATTATAACTAAACTTTAATTTCAATCTTAGTTCATTAAAATAATGTTCACCATTCAGGAAGAATGATATCTTCAATTTGTTGCCTAGAATTCTACCTGGCCTCAAATGTGTATTTGTAAACATGAGCTTATATTTCAAAAGTATCTCTCAACACATAGTTGATTTTGTGCTTTGGCATTTTGTGTAAAAGTGGTGGTCTGATACTAATACACCAGAATATCATTTAAACACTTCTCATCGTGATTATGGCATTTGCTGCTGACACAGCATTACGCAATCACCACTACCTAAATCTTGAGTCGTTCCACTTCCTTTGCACTCAAGCCACACAACTTGCTTTATAGCACTGGTATACCTAAAAGCAGCCTATTGTACATTCTACTGCTCGAATCTATGGTTGTGTAGGCAGGCTAAAGTGAAATCAATACAGGCAAAGAGAAAGGAAGAGTATAAAGTGTGAAAGAAGAGAGAGAGTCAAACCCTCTGGTATATTATTTATATGGTACATGGATTCAGTATAGAGTATCACCCTTCCTCCATTCTCCCAATGAGAAACAAGCATTTCTAGCTCTACCAATAGGGATCCAGCATTCCTGGTCCCCATGGTTACCAGTGATCTGCCCACCACCACCAAGCTGTGTGGGTCCCTTGGCCACCACCTGCCTTGAGCCTGAGTGTGGTGATCCTGACTAGCAGCGGTAGTGTGTAGGGCTCTGAGTGCCCCTTACACACTGTCCTGCCAGCACCACTATGTATATTTACCTATCAATCAAGCACCACCAGCACCTACATAAACACATATATGCACCTGGCCACATATACCTGTTTCATAATAGAACATTTGCATTCCCTCACCAATGCTTTATTATCGGAATATTTTACACTATGATGTGGGTTTATTAATTGCAAGTTAGAAGTCCAGTATTGCAAGGTTTAAACTTTGTCGTCAGCGGTTAGATATAACTGGATCGAGAGTGCTTAGCTACCACATAGGATTGTTATATATCACACTGATAAATAGAAATCAGATCACCAGGTCATCACAGTCCAGGCCTCGCTCCTATCCAGACTTTCATGTCTAGGCACCTCAACTTGATAGAACTACAACCCAATATTGTCAACCTTTCTGAAGTGTTATAATTCTAAATACTGCAAAAACACAGGCATGTAATTATGGTCCAACCCACATACACTTGAAACGACTTCTCTGCCGCTTAGAGCAAAGACAAAAATCCTCCGGTGCGACTGACACTTGTCGACACCCGTTGGAAGGGACGTGCGCCACAGGTGGCACCACCAGGCAAGTGTGGAGTACTACGGAGAATAACAATGGTAATAACTATATTATAATAATATAATATACAATGGAAACAATTCCCTTCGTATATTTATACTCGCATAATTTGTTATAGATCACATAATACATTATATAATTGATTAATTATCCCCACCTCGTGCGCTCAGATTGGCCTTGCTTGTCGCTGAGTGTCTGGCGAGCATTACCTGCCTCAACACGGTCTCCGACAGGGACTAATCTCCTTACATAGGCAGCTTGTATTTGCTGTCATTCGATTCCTGGAATCTCATCGCCAAACACGTGCTTGGCGTATCGAGTAACCCAATTTAGATTATCAGCACAAGCTTATCAAATGAGCACATTATCAAATGATGAAATGTGTTGTAAAATCTTCACCGCAAGCTGTAGGTTGCAGAGAGAAATTATCTCCAATTCGGTCTGTGAGAAAAAACCCACAGTTGGGCTGTGGCTTCCATTGGAAGGTTTTATTTCTAATTATGAATGGCGGTTTTATCGCAGAGGCTTGGTGTGATTTATGAGACAACCTGAAATGTAAAGTGGAGGTTTTAATAGCATCTGGCTAGAGAAGAGGGTTCATGAAAGTCTAATCCAATTTATGACTAATCATGGCGCCCGCCGGCCTTAATTGGGTTTCTAGGCTTTTGTTTGGCTTTACCAATTGCAAAATACGGCAAATTAAGCAAATTAACCAGATAAGTGAGGTGTCTTCACCCGGAATGGTGAGTTAATTAGGAACAATGGTACCTTAATACAGATTTGTATACATCCATATAGCTTATTGTTCATTGGGGTTTTACATCCTGGCGGCATCTAAGGTAAAATCAGGATTTGTACCGACTTGTGACAATGCACACTCACGGTGACCTTATAGTGCTGTCCCACTGAGAAACCATGCTACAAGCACCATGGTCCAATTTCCTACTCACTCACATTGTCCTGATGCTGAGCTCACCATGTATTGCCCTATTCTAGTAACGCCGAGCACCAGACTCGGTAGCGACACCTATCAATGTGTGTACATCATTGGTTTCACTCTGCTGGGTTTGGAATACCGAGCTACCGCAGGGGAAGCTTGTGCACTACCGATTCGCATACCACATCTGGGTAACAAGCCCAGTGAGCAATGTATAATCTCCTCCAGAAGCACATGACCGATGGGAATGTACATTAGTCCCGCAGTGACTGACTCTGGACATATCATTCACCCTTCATCAGTATCACACGTACAAATAACCTCCTTCTCCACCCATCTATACCCGTATAATAATTGTTATGCTGTTTATAAATGCATCGGAAATCATATATTATCTCATTCTATTATAGTCACCTACCAGACAATACCAGTGGCGCCACCTTCCACCCACCTAGCCAACTAAACTACCCTAGAACTGTATTGGTTAATCACAGTGGAATTATATATGTGTATATATTTATACGTATGCACGTATCATACGAGTATAAATGCAAGAGGAACATATACTGTATATAGCTATTCCTCCGTGCCGCACTGTTGGAGTGCCCCCCCCCCCCCCCACAGCTGCCGGGGTAATTGGTGGGTGGGACCCCTGACGCGCCACACATATGGGAAGAATTCTTTCTTATATATATTTATACAAGAGACCCCTATGTTGCCGTTTGCATATTACATGTGCTGTATTGTGTTGTACACACAGGTACCAGCTGCGTGGACCCCGCCCTCCAATTCTGCCACATCCAAGGTCAAGGTCGCGATTTGCATCACAGCCTTCTTCCCCTTAAAGGTATATTAATGCTCCATTTTTGTTATCGAACAAAGTTGATTATTCGAGTGGTTTTCAGTTTCTGCCATTTTTTTGTTTAGATCATTGTTCTTACTGTACTTTTATGTTGGAATAACCTTGATTAAGAATGGGTTAATTTGGAGATACTTATGATGAAAGAATGCAAAAGAATTGTGGTATCCACATCAAGACGTCATATGATTGCATATTGCTGATCGGGCTGCGAAGAAGGCCCTGAACTGTGATCTTGAACCGTGTTTGATCCCTCACTCTGATCTGAAACCATTAATAGCCACCCACATAAAATCCAAATGGCAACATGAGTGGGATGAAAATATTAATAAACTTAAAGAAATTGAACCATCTGTGCGAAAACCACCACAGACTCATGTGGGAGGTCGGCGGGACCAAGTGGTCCTTAGCCGCTGCTGTATTGGCCACTCGTGGCTTACACATGCTTTTCTGCTCAAGGGAGAACCTCCCCCTGAATGTATTGGGTGTCAGTCCCCGCTGACACTCAAACACATTTTACTAAGTTGCGTCGATTTGTTGGCCCTGCGCCAACAGTTCTACACGGCAGACAGTATGCATGACCTTTTTACTAAGGTAAAACAGGAAAACATTTTAGCCTTTTTGAGGGGAGCTGGACTGTACCACCTCATATAGTTTACTGAATAGACTCTATCAATTATTAATCAAACTTTTCTTTTTCTATGGGAATTTGTTTCCCTTGACCACAAATATATGATTGTGAGCTTTCTCATTTAATGAGTGTCTATTGGCACATAATTGATTGTCTGCTTTTACATGTAAAAGTGATGGTTTGAACAAAAAACAAACATTTCTCGCCGTGAATATGGCCTATGCTGCCGACACAGCATAAAGCAACCACCAATCAATCAATCAATCAATTATGATTGCATGGTATTCAGTAGTGACGGATTCTATTAAATTTACTTAATATTGCTTTTATTCAAAAGTAAAAGCGTAATGAGTGCACTGGTATTAAGTTGGATATGTGGGATCAAATGTACCCAAATGCTCTGGTTTTCAAATTTTACTTGCATCGGATTATGCAGATTTAATGCCGGCGCTTATATGCATGCACATTTCTTAGTTTATTTGTTCGATTAGTAACAATATTCTTACCGGTGACCTTGCCCGAAATAATTGTTAAATTATAAAGCAAACTATGTATTGTATATAAAATAAATTATATGGACTTCATTATGTGAATGTACAAAAGTGCTGAGCAACAAAGGTACTCACATATTTAGTTTGATGTAGGTGATCTTTTATACATTTCTCTATTTCGACCACTGTTCCGTTGCTCTGTAATTGTTTCTCAGGCTGGTGGACTGTGTGTGAGTAGTGTGTAGAGATGGCAGGTTGCATCAGGCTGGTCCCCTGTGTGTGGGTAGTATGTAGAGATGGGAGGTTGCATCAGGCCTCCACCAGTGCGCGAATAGTGTTGAGATGGAAGGCTGCATCCTGTTTATGAGTAGTGTGGACAGATAGAAGGCTGCGTATGGCTTGTTCCCTCTGAGTGAGTAGTGTATATAGATGGGAGGCTGCCTCAGGCTTGTTCCCTCTGAGTGAGCAGTGTGTAGAGATGGGAGGCTGCCTCAGTCTTGTTCCCTCTGAGTGAGTAGTGTGTAGAGATGGGAGGCTGCGTCAGGCGTCTTCCCTCTGTGTGAGTAGTGTGTAGAGATGGGAGGCTGCATCAGACACTTTGGGGCACTTAGCTGTTGTGCCGTAGAGCCAGGTAATCCATAGGAAGCAAGCACAATGACACCAAAAATAACCACTGGTAAGTACTTACCATGTGTGACGGTGATGATTGCTTGGTTGGTTGTTGGAGTTTTATGTCCTGGCAACATCTAAGGTCATATCAGGACTAAACACTGTACTGCGGGCGCAACCTGCGGCCCTCCTCACCTCCTGAACTCCTAATCCCCAATATATATGAAGAGTTCAGGGGCAAAAACCACGTAAAGGCCAATCCAAAAATGTAGTTTTTATAACAGATTTTTATCTGAAAATAATATAAATTCTCACTAATTCTACTTTTCATATGATCACATGGTTATGGGTCAATGAAGAAAAGAGAAGAAATACACACAAACATAACTTTTTGAAGGTTTGATTCCAAAGTTTATCTCCATTTTTGGCTTGGCGTTTACGTGGTTTTGCGCCTGAACTTTTTCATCCAATATACATATATAGTAAAATCTCTCTAAATCAACCAGCCATGGGACTGACTTTAATTGGACCACTTAGGGAGTTGGGCGGTTTAGGGAGGTTTTTGTATCATTGCAATGGTATTGTATGGGCGATCATATGAGACCCAAACAAAGTGATCGATATATGGGAGTGGTCGATCTGTAGAGGTGGTCGGTTAGAGAGTTTTTACTATATATGTAAATATGGAGAGAAGCTATTGCTCTGGCTAGTCCAAAATATTCTCTGTGACTATATTGACGGAAAATTAACTTTAATAAACCTCACAAACACGTGGTTAAATGCCAAATTATAAAAAGAAATTGAAACAAAACCTGTTTCGTCCGATGATTTATTATTTATACACAAGAAGTTTTAATGGGTCCATAACATGCTTACTTCTGCTTGTTGCAGCAACTGTTGCGAGATTTCACATATTAGTGAGCTCGCGAATAAGGTTGAAGCCCCCTTTTTTCAGGTAGTGGAGACATAGGTCAGCGCACAATTTAAGCAAAATGTAGATGGCGCTGTCACATAAACCGCTATCAGGTCAAATTGTGTCATCCCATTGACAGCAATGCTTGAAATACACTGACAGAATGGTTTTTGAGTGCAAATAGGTCACCCAGCTCTGTGACTCTGTGATCTATATAGATTGCGAAAGAAGAAAAAGGGACGCATGGTGATGGCAGTGAACAGGTTGGAGAGCTTACCTCGATCGGGCTATGGTGGTTAAATACCTCATTCGAGCCCCGGTGCAATTTCCAAGGTCGAATTTCATATAGGAATAAGGTGCAGGTTCACAAATATGGTTGTGGAAAACTGAGTTTTAGGAGGTTTTCATATTGGAATACATCACTAGAAAGCCAAAAATTATATCTAATTTTCTGGATATTCCTAGGACATTTAGTTGGGACCGGACTGAGTAAATTAACAGTGAATATTAGGAAATAATTCAGTAGTTACAACACATGTCTACAGGAGAGAACTGGCCATGATAGTACTGTGTTGGTATAGCCATAAATCCTAAACAATAGAGGAAACTCCAGTCAACCATGGGGGTATATGCTGGTCTGTGGCCCACTCATATACTTCCACTTGCCACTGGGGGAGGTCCTGTGGGGACTGTTGTACTTCATTTAGATATATTTTTTGCATACCAATATATATATATATATATATGTATATATATATATATATATGCATAATAAATAATTCACTGTGATTATGCATCTGATGCATTACCAACACAAATATGGCTTGTCTTGCTGGTACAACATTAAGAAAAACCTACCTTAAGTATTATTGTATTTGATTGTTGGTTATCACTTTTTATTTCTATTCGTATTATTTATGGGAAGGCCGGTGCCGGAAGGCCTGGGGAGGGGAGGCCAGTAAGCTATGTTCATAAATAACACTGTAATTATGCATCTGGTGCATAATCCCCACAAATATGGCATTTCTTGCTGGTACAGCAACATTAACTTACCTAGTATATTATTGCATTTATATTTCATTTATTTTATTGTTGGTTATCACATTTTATTTATATTTACATTATTTGAATTTAGGTCTGGTAGCGGGAGTCTTGGCGCCGGGAGGCCGGGAACCCTGGCGCCGGGAATCCCTGCCCCGAAACCCCCCTATTATAAATGCTATACATATACATATATATACATACATATATACACATACATTAATATACACATACATATATACACATATATATACATAACACCTACATACATATACATATATCTTAACATATATATTATTACATATATACATACATACATATACATACATACATCTATATATGTATATACATATGCAGACATATATACATGACTCTATATATATATGCATATAAATACATATTCTATTTAGAGATGACTGCATCACATATCTTAGAGTGGTACTCCATTTGTCACTGCTAAGTTAATCCATATATAGTCTGTGTCACTCTCAGACTTATTGCAACAATGCAAGAGGCCTAACCTCTGACACTTTCACACTCAGATTTTAACCAAACACTGCCATTACCCTAAATAATATTCCATTTATATTTTATTTATTTTATTTTTGAGTATGCATGTACATGTATACATACACATACTTTTAAAGGTATATGTATATATGCATATATGCACATACATATGTATGTATTATATATAATATACAATATATAAATAATATTGCAATATCAGGTGAAGAATAACTTACCAGTGTTCCTAAATGTAAGGATGACTCTGCCAGACACTTCACAATGATAATCCATTTGCAAGTAGCAAGTTGACTGTTGTGTAGTGTGTGCCTTCAGAAATATGTGTGTGCAGTGCACTGTGGCACATACCCTTATAAACCAAATCCAATCCACTCTCACACCTATTCAAAGGGCATAAGCTCTGACACCTTCACACTCAGTGAGCTCAGCTGCCAGTGGAGGTGCAGCACAGAGAACCATTGGCAACCTGAGGTGTGAAAGCTTTCCTTGGCAGTTTTTGGTTAAAATCTGAGTGTTAAAGTGTCAGAGCTTAGGCCCCTTGCAATAAGTCTGAGAGTGAAACAGACTACACATGGGTTAACTTACCAGTGACAAATGGAGGACCACTCTACAATATATGATGCAGTCATCTCTAAATAGAGTATGTATTCACATATATATATATATATATATATATATAATTATATAGTCACATATATAGGTCTCCATATGTATATATGTATACATATATGTGAATGGATGTATATATAGACATATATATATATAGGTGCATATGTGATATTTATATATGTATATACACATAGGTATATGTATATTTATATGTATACACATATGTATGTGTATATGTATTTTATTATATCGATATATATATATATATATGTATATACATGTATATGAAATAAAAAAATAAAGCAGGTTGGTGGTTCACTGCCTGACCGCTCTCCAATCCCCCGCTCTCCTGAATCAGGAGTTTCATTGATCGGCTGGTATCCATGCAAAGACTGCCTGGGCGATATCGCAAGTATCGATTGCGCAGCAGGGTGGATGAAAATAACTCACGTAAATCTGCAAGCCGACAACCAATCTCTGAGCTCAGCAGTAGAGGCCATCCATGATCGATGGGTCTCGAAGAGAATTGTTGCAGCAGCCAGGGGCATAGCTAGGCGGATGCGTGTACGCCAAAACGTCCACATCGTTTTGTCAACAAAAAATAAAATAAAAAAATAATAAAGAGAGAGAGAGAGACAGAGAGAGAGGAGGCATGTAGTAGTCCAGAGTGTCGAAAACTCAAGTCTAAAATGTGTCAAATCCGCCAGCTTAAGCTTAAGCGGCCCCCTAAACCCCCTGCCAAAACTAGGAGAACACATCATTAAAGGTCTAGATACGCCCCTGGCAGCAGTGGGGTGGGCGTATCCGCATAGTCAATGGGTCTATGGCTTTCCAAACTGGTGCAGGTTTTCAACCAGTGAAGCTTATGGTGTACACACGCATTGGGGTTTGCTTGATGGGTGGGGACTTTAAGTCCTAGCAACAACTAAGGTCATATCCGGATTTGGTACCGTGACACACTCAGGATGACTTTCATAGTGCTTCCGCATGGGCATACAAGGGTGCTGGCACCATGACCCGATATCCCACTCAGTCACATTATCGAAATAATGAGCATAAGCCAGTCCTTGTCATATCCTATGTAGCAAGAAGTATCAATTTTGTAAGTCATTGATTTGAGTCAGATCTCCTACTCTCCCTGAAGGGTGCGTTAGCATAGGGGATTAGTGAAATGAAATGTTACAATGTTATGTTACAATGTTAATGACTCCAGAAAAGGTTAACTATTTCAACTATTTCAAAATTAATGGGCAAAGGTCCGCCATACAGGTTCCCAACACTTTGACAAATTATTTAAGAAACAATGACGCATGCATAGGGGTCGGTCTATGACCAACCACCAAACTTCTTGATGGAGGAAAATTCTGTAATGACGCTCCAGTGTTGGCGTCTTCTCTTTCGCTCCCGAGTTTCAAGTGTGCATAACCAACCTCGTCACACTCATACATGGTCCTTTCAGTCTTGTTATGGGAGTGACTGGAATGGAAAGTATTGTACCTAGAGCAGCAGAATTCAAACCCACACTTCTTCCCATTACGGGATATGTATTGCGAAACTTCCAAAAAGGGGATGATGTAATATATATATATATTACGAGTATATATATATATATATATATATATATATATATATATATATATATACTCGGATAATTATTATTATACTCATATAATTCTTATATAGTTTCTATATATATGGGTCGTTCTCAGAAACTGTGTACCACTTGAGGTAGTCTACTTGAAATGCATATTTCAAAGAAACCCTTTATTGGAGTGGCAATATTTAGATTTCATCATTTAGCCCAATAATGTGTGAGATACTTTAGATCAAAAGTAAATGTTAATATTGTGTATTATGTATCTTATTGGGATGGGTATAGCTAAATAAATAGAAAATTACATCACTAATTTGTGACATTGTCAACAGCATTGAAAATAAAGTGTCACAAACTTAATGAAAACCTCTGAACAACAACATATTTCACTTCAAATGGTCATATACAATGTCTTCATTAAGTTTAAAACATTTATTTCTTAAAAGATTATAACAATTTTGAAATAGTTAACCTTTTCTGGAGTCATTAACATTGTAACATTTCATTTCCACTTGCAAATAATATGAAACTCTAAGTACAGATACAGTACAGGAACTATTTTCACCATTTGGACCCAGTTATGTTATAGTAAAAGATAAATCCTAAAATTGCCCCCAAGCATTGAAATTTGAGCTGAACATTTGTGTAAAATTGTTGATTCCACTTGGACTGTTACCGTGCTAATATTTTCTGCTTTTCTCTTTAATCATCACAAGTAAGACAAAACCATAGCGATGAGGTTTCAAATTATTATTACTACTGTTTATAAAGCAAGTGGCATGTGAAATGTCCTAAAAATGTCAAGCTTTGTGTGGAAAATCTTTGATTTTGGAGTCAGATTGGTTTCCATGCTATAATCCTATTTATTGGGTGTGAGCATCAGTTGACCTACTTAAAAATGTCAGAATATGTTTATTTTCAATTATTCAGATGCAAACGGACATACACATTGAGGAAGCTTGTGCATAGGACTTTGACAGCATTTTGATTTTGTGCTAGTGATGTCACAGTATTGGTACACAACTTCTGAGAACGACCCATATATAGAATTATGCAGCTCTATGTACAATGCTTCCCATTATATGTATATATATATATGGAGTGATCGAGTGGTCAGTCCACCGCGTGGCCGGAGAGGCCCTAATGACGTTACCTAGTATAAGCCCACTGAATAAACAGTTACCAACAAATACTCATTGAGTTCAGACCTTCACTGATTTTACAATGTGCTAACCATTACACTAACTAGCCTCCCTGATTCAATCACTCTCCGTATCCACTCCTAGTTGTCTATATGACTCCCTGGCTGCGAGGTCAGTGTAGAGTACCACGGTAGTAGTCCCTGCGTAGTAGATGGTGGGGTGATAGCATATGCTACAAGGGCACGCAACACCATGGAGGAAATAATATGATATGACCTTAGATGTTGCTAGGACGTAAAACAACAACAAACAAACAACAAACCATGGAGGAACGGTGCCCATGGAGGGAAGTGTGAGTTTCGCTAATCCTCCAGTAAGCTGGATGTAGGCGGTCCGCTAATCCGTTGGTATCCCAGAAGGCATCAGCAATTTGTCTTAGCGGCTGCCATAGACCATATAAGGATTTACTAAGTTGTCTGATTGCATTGCTGCACTGTGTAAAGTGGCATAGTCCGATGTTTTTGAGCTTCTTTCATTTTACTGCGATAAATATATTAAATCTTTGTGTGTTTTTTGTGACAAGTTTTTTTTATTCTGCCCATAACGTGTAAGCTCCTGTTAGGGTGCTTGTTTTCAATGCTGGACAGCTGTGATACTGGATTGGTCTGGTCCCGCACTCAGACGTGTTTACCTGATCCTTCTCGGGCCAACCTTTTGCAGTTTTGGGTGTTAGTAGTTTCTATATTAGTTTTTTCCTAACCTGTATATGATAACTTAGCCTACTATGTACATCTACGCAGATGACATACAGGCCTGCGGGAGAGGATCTCATCCCATTGTGGTTTGTTACAGCATCCTTTCACCCATCCCCTGTCCTTAGATAGTACACCAGTGTGCCAGAACACACCTGGAACCTTCAGGACTGCAACTGGGTGGGATGGTTGTGTTGTATGGTTAGCCATTTTGTATTTCAGGGTGAATCGGATGCATGACCGTGGCCTGCCTGGTTATCTACCTTACTTTAGTTTATGGTAACTTTTAGTTTAAATGGATACGTTTCAAGATATTAGGAAGTTCAATCATGTCAAATTAGTTTTGGCAAGCACGCCAACACTGTGACACCATAGGCTTTAGCAGCAAGAAGTTCTATTAATTTGCCTTAGTATTCCCTTATATGTGGGAACAAATGCTTAATAATTGCATCACTATCTAAGTTAGATATGTAGAATCAATTCTAGATAATTGCTTTGGTTTTGCTTCATCGGACTAAACTGCTTTAAAGGGGTAATGTGTATCAGTCATGACAGACCACCAGATATGTAGATGCCTTCATATATAAAAGTCATTAATGAAACGATCACTAATATGGAGCAAAACCTTGTCCATTGTAGCGATCAACATACTGTCTGTTTATGACACAAATTGTATCGGGGTAACCTGATTCGTTTGTGTACACAGGGGTGTATACTCCCAATATAATATATATTAATTTGAAGCAAATGTTTGTCTTGAGTTTTCAGTTTGACTGTTTCTGTGCTGTTTTGTGTCAATCAATACGTGGATAAAGAAATTAGTTATCGTCGATTGCAGGCAGGGATCAACGTATCCCACAATGCAATCCTTGTTATCTGCGCGTCCCATGCGGGCGACCTTCAAAGGGGCGTGGCCAACGCATCAAATCCCCATCGTTCAAAGAGAGGGGAATGGCTGAATGCAGCAAGACGCCACACATTGGGATCCTTATCCTCAAACTAGTTCCAGCCCTTCTGCCTGATGGTTTGTGCGAAATGCCCACAACACCCCCACCCCCGCACCGCCTCCGCCTCTGTCCCCAGACCGACAACGGCTACCATCCCCCGTCCTCTCGCCTCCCAGCTTCCGCCCCCGACTCAGTCCCCGCCCCACCTCACTCCCCGCCCCCGCACCCGCCCCCCATCCGCACCCGCACCCGCACCCGCACCCGCACCCGCACCCGCACCCGCACCCGCACCCGCACCCGCACCCGCACCCGCACCCGCACCCACCTCAACCCCCTCCCCGCCCCCACGTCAGTGTCCGCCCCACCCCCGCCTCAGCCCCGCTCCCACCCCCACCTCAGCCCCCCTGCCGTCGCCTCAGACACCCGCCACACACCCATCCTCGCATGTGCCCGCGTCCCCGCCTCATCCCACGCCCCCGCCCCACCCCCACCCCATCAGCCGCTCGCATCCCCGCCCATCCCCTCGCGTCCCTGCCCCAGTCCGTTCCTCTCCCACTTCCCAATGTAACATCCAAACATTCAAGAGTCCCACTTCCAAAATCAGTCGTTTTGATTGCTTTTAAAATGTTAAGATTAAAAGGACATGCATGACATAAACAGCGAACAAAACGCCAGGATCAACATATGACGCATGACCTTCATTTGGGGTAAAATATTTATTATTCTGAATAATCCTCTGTCAGGACTGAGTAGATACTCTTCCACATGTCCAGAAATGCTGACAATCACATACACACTTCACGCATAATATGAAGAGTTCATCTACAAAACCGACAAATTAGATCAAATCTGTACAAATTGAATTTCTGTTATGCTTTCCAATTAACGATTATCAATTTCATATTTGGTAGTACATTATATAAAGGGGGGGCTGTCAGCTGTTGTGAACAACTAACTGTATTTGAGTATAGGAATGATGGCAACCTCAGCTCAAATTTGATGTTAATGGTTGCATTTTACTCAAAATGCTGTTTGTTGCTTTTTGTGCTTGAACTCTTCTTCTGACAATTTTGACAATATCAAAGTGATATAATACGATGGATTTCAGTTTCTCCCATGTGTATTTAATTTAGATCAATATATTGGGCTGGTCATTATAATCTACTTAATGTTAGCTTGATGAAACTTGTAGTTTAAAGTGTTAAATTTGGAGATATTTGATATGAAAATATGCGTCATTAACAATACTGCTGGACAACATCCACAATCAGCTTGCATAGCTTGAATCAGTGACAATTTCTATTAAACTGCTTTAATATTCCTTCTATCAAGCATTTAATGTTAAATAATTGCACCAGAATCTAAGTGGGACATCCCAGATCAAATTTGGGGCGACGTTTTGGTTTCGAAAGTCTGATACTTTCAATGAATCATGCAGCTTTAATTGAAATGGACAGGAGTACACTCACACCTCACTGAATAGGTCGCTGTCATATTAACACTAATCTGTGAATTAATAACGCTAGAATATAATAAGGAACTGCAGAAAAGAAAGGCTAATCAAAAGTCTTCATATTTTTTCAAAATTGTGTAGAGTTGTAATCATTTTGTTTCCTATGTTTTGTTTTGTGTTGACCATGCCTCATTCACTGATAACAGACAGCCGCACTGACCCGCCACCTGCCGTCGTTCCTTCATTTTGTCTCACAGCGATTGCAATGGTTGATTTATTTACCCACTGCAATTAGAACTTTACTTCATAACCTTTTGGATGCCCGAATAAGAGAAATTTCAATTACAGAGAATTGGTCTTCCTCATTCCATTGCTTCTTATATTAAAATTTATAAGTATTGAGAATCAACCTAGCTAGCGACAAGTATACATTTTTGCATTGTTGGAATTGCTTGACTGGGGTTTGAACCCAGACTGCCACATGGGAAGTGACCAGCTGATGAGATGAGAGCTCCCCAATGCACACTTCTCGTGTATGGATGTCAGTACAATGGATGCTCCGTGCTTCGTTTAAAATGATTTTTCTTTTCACCATTTGTCACACGTAGAATCGGGAGGAGAATTTTGAAAGAACATCTTCATGTAAATAGTACATCCATCGTGCTGGCATCCATACAGGAGAAGTGTGCAGTGGGCAGCCCTCATCTCATCCGGGGCTCGCTTTCCCATGTCGCAGTCTCTGGGTTTCGAACCCCAGCCAAGGGAGCGGGACGTAGCTCAGGCGGTAGAGTGTACACATGTGAAGGGTTGGATCATCTGATCGATCCTGCTCATTGGACACATTTGCAGTTTGGGTTATTTTCCATTCCAACCAGTGGTCCACGACTGGTTCATCAAAGGCTATGGTATGTGCTGTCCTGTCTGCGGGAAACTGCACATAAAAGACCCCTTGCTACTTATCATAAAGAGTAGCCTATGTAGGAGCAGCGGGTTTCCTCCAAAAAGAAATATGTCAGAATGACCATATGTTTGAGGTCCAATAGCCGAGGATAAAAATCAATGCACTCTAGAGGTGTCGTTAAATAAAAAAAACTTCCTTCAAACCCCTGCCAAGATAAACCAATATTGGCATTTGATTCGGCTGTCAGCAGTCAGTACGTAAAGCATCGAACAACCCTCCAAGAATCTACCCCTATAACGGAGCCTCGTTTTGAAAATGCATAGCTACACTCAGCGCGCATGCACACCACAGCAGTCTCAGTTGTCTGTGACTGTATGCGAGGCCATATCCCATACAAATGTGTGCATGGCATGCTGAACCCGCTAGAAGTATAGACAATCCTTTACACCGGGAACCCTGAGCCCCTCACACCCTCCCCAACCACCACTACCCCACCCCCACGCAACTCCATTCCCCCACAATCTAGCTGCGGATCTCCGCCGATAACAGCGCCCCCTTGCGTGTTCTCCATCTCCCGAGCTTTATCTGCTTATCTCCCCGCCACCCACCGGCCGGAACAAGCGACAGACCTCTGAACCGCGGCCGCCGACACCAGCGGCCCCGGTCCCTCAGTGGCGCCCCCCGCAGGCTATAAAACACAATTGCGCAATGCTTAAATCCCCGATTATCGCCCACTGCACTCTCGTTGATTGTGGTGCGTTTATCCCGGCATGCCCTTGGGTGATCGATCCGGAGCTGATTTTTCTGTTTTGTAGGGATTTTTCTGGTGGTTTCCCCCCCCCCCCCCAGCAGGTTACCAGCCGTTTTCTGAACCAGACGAGACCTAACGCAGCGCATGCGCGTGTTGATCAGCCGCCCACCGAAAGTGCGGGCGTGCCGTGACCTCTGTGCACCGGATGTGCTGGTAGTGCGGGGTGGGGGGTGAGTTGTCGGAGGGTGGGGTAATGGCGTCAGGGCACTAACTGGGTCAGAAGGACCGGTAGAGACTCCGCCGCTTCGATGTGGCCTCTCATGGACTAAATGACCAGTGTAGAAATACTGACCAGTCCAATAGAGTCAAGAGTGGTTAATGAGGGATAGGTTTGTGTTCATGTACAGTGTGGTGGGGGATGGGCTGAGGGACCAGTCTAGAAATACTGACAAGATAGATGGGATTAATGAGGGTTGGGTTTGGGTTCATGCACAGTGGGGTGGGGGATGGACTGAGGGACCAGTGTAGAAATACTGACCAAACGGACAGAAGAGGTTAATGAGGGATGGGTTTGTGGTGATGCGCAGTGGAAGAGTGGATTGTCTAAGGGACCAGTGCGGAAATCCTGACCAGTTCAATATGGAGTGGTGGGGTTATTGAGAGTTGAGTTACGGTTCATGCACAGTTGGGTGGGAGATGTACTGAGGGACCAGTGTTGAAAGAGTGACCAGTTCAATATGGATGGGTGGGGTTATTGAGGGTTGGATTTGGGTTCATGCACAGTGGGGTGGGGGATGGACTGTGGGACCAGTCTAGAAATCCTGACCAGTTCAATACGGAGTGTGGGGGTTATTGAGAGTTGGGTTTCGGTTCATGCAGTGGGGTGGCCAGTGTAGAAAGACTGACCAGTTCAATATGGATTGGTGGGGTTATTGAGGGTTGGGTTTGCATTCATACACAGTGGGGCGGGGGATGGACTGAGGGACCAGTGTAGAAATACTGAGCAAGCAGACAGAAGAGGTTAATGAGAGATGGGTTTGTGGTCATGCCCAGTGGAAGAGTGGATTGACTAAGGGACCAGTGCAGAAATCCTGACCAGTTCAATATGGAGTGGTGGGATTATTGAGAGTTGGGTTATGGTTCATGCGCAGTGGGGCGGGAGATGTACTGAGGGACCAGTGTTGAAAGACTGACCAGTTCCATATGGATGGGTGGGGTTATTGAGGGTTGGATTTGGGTTCATGCGCAGTGTAGTGGGGGATGGACTGAGGGACCAGTGTAGAAATGCTGACCAGTTCAATACGGAGGGGTGGGGTTATTGAGGGCTGGGTTTGGGTTCATGCAAGGGATGGACGGCGGGACCAGTGTAGAAATGCTGACCAGTTCAATGTGGAGGAGAGGAGTTAATGAGGGATGGGTTTGTGCCCATGCAGAGTGGCATGGGGGATGGACTGGGGGACCAGTGTAGAAACACTGACCAATTCAATGTTGGTTGGGGGGATGAGAGGTCGATTGAGGCAGGGTGGAGTGTACGGTGGGTTGTGGCCTCAGGTTGCGGTTGAGATAGCCTAGTCCTCTTGGTGCCCTGCACGTGTTGTTTGCCGGGCGCCATGGATACGCGACGGGATGGATCAGTGGGTAGAGCACTCGCTGTCACTGCTGCAATATCGAACCGGATGGTCGAGTGGATAAAGTACTGGCTTCCGCTGTGGGAGATCTATTTCCGGCTCAGTGAAACGACAAGTTAGAAAATCGTGTTTTGTTGCTCGGCATTAATAGAATAGGGCAAGGACTGGTTGATTCAGCATCACGGTATGCTGACTGAGTAGAATATCATGTCGTCATTTCGGCATTACTATGGTAGGGGAAGGACTGATTGGCTTAGTGTCAGGATAATCTGACTGAGTGGGATATCATGCCGCCATTTCTGGTTACAAGCAATCAGTGATGTTGAGCCACTTATCTCCATTTGTTTAATATTTGTCAAAGCAATGTATCATGTTGGAAATTGTGCTGTGTCATGTAACAATCATCATCATCATGCTGTCAGTCACTATGCGACAAAGACTGCTTTCAATTCTTGACTGCCGCTCTCCATTTAGCTCTCTGCTCTGAGAGTTGCGTCCATGAGTCGGTCTTAATGACTCTCAGCTTCAGATTTTTTCATGAAAGCTGCCTGCAAAAGTGTTGAAGTGCTGCTGGCTTTTGCAAGTTACCAGTGGCACTCTCTCGGGAGCAAATAAAGGTTTCACACCGGCAAGAACATGTGAAGACAGGTGCAAAACTATATGTCCCTGTAGTGGCTGGTCGGGAGATATTGGGAGTTCCATACATCAACCGCCCTTAATGCTGCGACAGTGACATGGTTTTCTGTTTAGGGTTTGTTCCCTTAGCCTTCGGTTCTGTCAAGAACCTGTACCACAAGGCAGTGTAATGTAAGGGACGTCTGAACACAATGAGTTCTGTACTGTAACTAACTTTATTTAGAACGTTCTGTAGTGACCTCACTCTGTGCCACACTGGGGGTGTTCGGATAACAACACAACTGGAAGACACATACATTACATCTCCCTTTCAATGGAACAGAGGAACAAAATTCAATGGTAACATTTTGTATATATAAACTACCATCGATAGCAACAGGTCCTTCTTGTGTTATTATAACTAATGTCATAACGCCATATCCCCCTCTTTAAAATAGTTCCTATCCATAACAGAATGGTACCAGGTATTGCGAGGATAAAATGCCATGCTTAAATTTACTAACATTCCAGAACAATGTAAATGGCATTGTACATGAAGACCTAATACATATAGAGATATTATACATACTATGTTTAAGAAGAGAACCATGAAACATGTAAATGGGAAACTATCGAATGTAGCCCATCATACAAAAACACGACCCATAAGTAATACAACGAATACATAGTCAGGGTGAGTTGTCACTTCTTAAATGTAGACTTATTTTGTCTCTTCTTCATATGACCTGAACAATGAGCGTATTATTACGTAACGTTGTATGCAATTCATAACTGAACATAACAAAGCACTTGCTAGGCAGAACAGAAAGTGGCATAGCAACAACAGTAAACGACTTATATAACATATGAGATTCAAATATTCAATATAGTATTTCATGCACAACATTTCCCAAAATGTTCAAATTAAACTCATGCTTCATATAACAATTTCATCTGTGAACATTTCGTCATATTTTTGTTTTGTTCGTTTATAAAAGCATTGAGTCAAAATTCATTTGATAACATCTTTGACATGCAAGACAACTTAAAAACATGTATAAACATACAAAATGCATACACAGCTGGCTGCATGTGTCATTTCTTATGTTATCATGCGTTGTGTCCATTCATTGTTCGAACTTAAGTATGTGGCGTAACAAATTATTGTACAGCTTTTCCAGCACGTTACTTATTTAACTATAACAATTTCAACCGTGAACATTCTTTTATGTTTGCTTAATAAGCATTGAGTCAACATATATAGTCAAGAACATCCATGACATGAAGAGCAACTAAACATAGCATTTATAAAAACATACAAAATGCATACTCAGTTGACTTCATGTGTCGTTTCTTATGTTTGCATGAGTTGTGTCCATTCTTTGTTTGACCTGAACTATGTGTCGTTATTAATTATTGTACTGCTTTTCTGGCATGTCAGTTATTTAATTATAACAATTGCATCAGTGAACATTTTTGTTTGTTTGTTTAATAAGTATTGAGTGAATATTTATTGGATAACATCTATGACATGTAAGACAATTTAAAGCATTTATACCAACACACAAAATGTATACTTAGTTAGCTTCATGTGTCGTTTCTTATCCTTGCATGTGTTGTGTCCATTCTTTATTTGACTTTAATCATGTGTCATTCTTACTGTACTGCTTTTCTAGCATGTCACTTGCTTAATTATTACAATTGCATCAGTGAACATCACCTACAATAACAGTAATGAGTCAACAGCTATTTGACAAGATCTATGACAAGTACGACATCTTACAGCATTTACAAAACATCACCAAAAAGCGTACTAAGTTACCTTCATGTGCCATTTCCTATGTGTGAATGTGTTCTGTAAAGTCTTTGTTTGACCTCAAATGTCTGATGTTCTTCATGTATTGTCATGGTAACATACTGAAACAATTTAAAGTTGCACAGTCTAACCAAACCATTCCTAATTCAAAACGTCATAATCGACATACTATGTCTTTGTTTGCATTCTTTGACCTTTTCCACATATATATATATTTCTATTACATATAGATATATTTATTAAATATATTTATATACATTATTTTATTTTAATGCATATGACATTAAATTCAATGTTACAATATCAGTATATCCGGTAGATTCTGCATATTCGGCTTACTCTGGTTTCTATATAACCAATATTTTACACAACTGCAGAATTTACAGGTTACATAACTGCATGTTGTGATAACATTTTGTCAAACAATTATGTGTTCAACAACAGGCCTTTCTCATAGTGAAAATATTGGCACACACTTCACCATGTAACTCTGACATCCTACAATATAGTCATTTTTCTCTTCACACTAACATTTTGTTATATATATATATTCCTTTGTAATATATATATTGCCATTCGTTCAACATGGGAGTGTCATACAATAACAGTACTGTCACCTGCATAGTATAAATATATGAATGTATGTACTACTTTTCATACGATATAGCAGATTTAGGTTTTATTTTTCCATCATTAATAACTAGTCCATAACAATATTAAAGGATGGAACCATACATCAATGTTGGGTATTTAAAAAAGAAATAATTTATATATATTTGTTATTTAGTATGCAGCTTTAACAAAGCAGACTACCAACTGCTACTTTGTCGCTTTCACTGATTTGAACTACATTTCTTTCATGACGTGGCCTCTCGCTGCCTTGGGGGTGTTCGGATAGCAGCACACATTACTTTGACAATTTGATGTACGTAAACGTATATGCTACACGTCATATAATACATAATCAGTTGTATTGTCTTTCAACTGACAAAAACAATTACCATCACTAATAACTAGTCCATAGCAATATTAGGATGGAATATATCAATGTATGTTTTGACACTGCATCTCGTATCATATTTCATGCCTTTCACGTACCTCAAGTGGTGTGGCGTCTGGTGCTTGCTTACCAGCGCTCCGTGTACTGCTGTAGCTTAGCTGGCTTGACGTCCTGTGCGTCGTTGTTACGGCCGTTTTCGTTCATCTCTGTCGATGATCCGTGCATCTGTGCTTCGTATCATCTGTGTCTGTACCTCTAGGTATCTGTGTATCTGTGTGCCATCTTCTCAGGCATCTGTGCATCGTATTGTCATTTATTCACTCCAAGCAATGTTGTGACGTCCTGCGCGTCCTCATTCCGGCTGTTTTCATTAGAGCCGTTCGTTTCCACCGACGATCCGTACATCCATGCTTCTTGGCACCTGTGTAGTCGTGTATGTGCCTCCATGCATCCGTGCATCCATGTGCCATCTTTCCAGGCATTTGTGCATCGTCTTGTCACTCGTCACATTAAAAGCAGTGCTGCTTCTGTTGTTGCCCGGGAAGTCGCTGGCCGGTGCGCTGCAGCTACTTCAACTTGAATTTCAAGTACTTGTTTACAACTCTGCAGGGCAGGGGAATTAAACTCCCTGAGGTATTACTATACCTGCAATACCTGCATACCGCAATTGCATGTAACAATAATGCTTTGGTAAATGTGTATGTGTGGGATTTATTAAGAACATATAAATCAACCTGGAAACTGCATAATTTACAAGTAGTTCACACACTTCTCAATGGTCTTCTTTTAATATTATATTACTGTCAGGTGATACCTATATAATAAGACAAGCCTTCCGAGACACCAAAGCTGGGATCAAGCAGTCCCCTAGCCAGGGTCCTAGCTAGCTTACCTTAGGGTTAGAGCACACTGCATCACTCCAGGAAAATGGTGCAGTGTGCATGCCAGACATGGGGTATACACAGTGGTAGTACACGAAATGAACAGTGTGTGTAGTACACTGGTGGAATAGCAGTGGGTCCTGCTGCCTGCACACAAGGACGGGTAGGTGCATGATTACTATGGTTACTATGGTTACTATGGTTACTATGGTTACTATGGTTACCATGGTTACTATGGTTAGTATGGTCACTGTGGTTACTATGGCTACTATTGTTACTATGGTTACTATGGTTACTATGGTTACTATGGTTACTATGGTTATTGCAGTTACTACGGTTACTATGGTTACTCTGGTTGCTATGTTACTATTGTCACTATTGTCACTATGGTCACTATGGTTACTATGGTTACTATGGTTACTATGGTTACTATGGTTAATATGGTCACTATGGTTACTATGGTTAATATGGTTAATATGGTTAATATGCTTACTAATTAGGACATGGGATCAGCTGGAGGTGAGGAGTGGTGAAAATGCATACAGAAACGTATTTTTCTTTTTTTTGGTACATTAGTTGTTTAAGCAGGGGAAATTTCAATCGTAGACGATTGGTCTTCCTCATTCCACTGCTCCTTGCCCTATCCTAATAATGCCGAGCGCCTGGCTAGGAAGCAACAAGTATACATTTTTAAGTCATTGGTTTGACTGGACCATGATTGGAATTCCCATTCCCATGATCTACCAACATGGAAGACGGACGCTCTAACTCATTCGGCCATCCCGTCTAGTTAATGTAAAAGATTTATGAGGATAATTTCATTGCAACCTACACTAGAGATAGGTGTAGGGTAGGAAGCATATGAAGTCTGGTCACCAAGAACCACGTGTTCATGAGTCCAAAGTGAGATTACAATTTCTGACCCAGAATGAAGATTTGGGCTCGGAGAGACACTAATCCCATAATCCTACTTCCGGTCATGTGTTCACAGCTTCAGTCCCTTCTAGGAAGTCGTGAACCTTTTGTCAGAAGCTATATATTATCAAATATGTCTTAAATTGTCATTAATACCATTTTTGTTGCTGTCATTTGTCTTAAAGCAGAGCTGTCCGTTAAATACAGGTACAGTTGTATCGTTTAGTTTTTTTTCAAATGGCGGGTAATATGATCTGACAGGATGGCCTAGCGGCGTGATGTCCTCCTCCACTCTATACTCCCCTGGTTTCAGTTTCCTCAGAGTCAAATCCAATACGTCAAAATGTCCATGTGCCGCTATGGTGACTGACACTGGGCGTTGATGGAATAAGCCAAGGGCTGGCTGATGTAGAGTGAGTCGTGGGATAATATACCTGAGTGGGGCATTGCTTCATGTGGCTGGCGGTATGGTACCTTAATTGTGTGGCACCATAAAGCTGCCGGGGTTCTATAGCATCAGAACGTCGATACCTGTCCTGAGCTGACCTCGTGTATTGAGTCCCGATAACTCCAGTGGTCGATAGATGGGTAAGAAACACTCCGTGGGAATTCAGCAACTTCGCAGAATTCCTTCCGCTTATTTCAGAAGGTAGCCGGGAATGGTATATCGCAAAAGAAATCACCAATCGAATTAAAGTTGGATATTCCAATGATTTAGAGCTTTCTGCCATATTAATTAAATAAATACGTGTTTTTAATTATTTAATTACATGAATAAAATTAGTTTTATTATTATTCAAATGTATTTGCCACCATTTAGTTTTTCGCACAAGTTCAGAAAACAGTGCAGCCCGAGAATGGTACTTCACACCACTGTCGTCCTGCGTATGCCCTAGTGTCTATCCGACTAGTACCCATATAACCCACACCTACCCCCAGCCACCCAACACCCACCCCATCCCCAACATACACAGGCGTGTCACCCCCAGAACCAGTGGGTGTAGAAAGTCAGTGAGTCTCTGGTGTCACGTCCCCCGACGCTCTCCAGGGACAGCCATGTTAGGCGTGTGGTGCGCTCCGGGTGTGATGACCCAGTGACCTCAATCCGCGAGAACGAGGCTCCACCTACAGAAGCAACGCTTGACTCCCGGGAGAATGAATGCGCGCTGGTACCAACCGGAAGTGTCCGTGCCGATACTCAGAGCTCTCAGTAAACATGCCATCAGCGGGGACGGGGGGCAGGGGTGGCGATGTGGTCATGTGTCATGCATTGTCGAGTTGGTCATGTGTCATGCATTGATAAGTTAGTCATGCATTGCTTATGTTGGCTGCGTATTCTTAAAGTAGTCATGCAGTTGACGGGTTCCTGTGGTCAAGGATTGATTGCAAGGTATGTGTCATGGTCTGGTACATACCCTGCCCTGACAAAGCAGGTGGGTCACCTGACCTTGAGTGGCTTTTGTATTTCAGTGGCTTTTGTGTTTGAGTGGCTTTTGTATTTATTGCTGGTACCAACGAGAAGTATATGTGTCGATACTCAGAGTTCTTAGTAAACATGTCATCACCAGGGGAGGGGTTCGGGAGATGGGGAGGGCCTGGCCATGTGGCCATGTGGCCATGTGTCACGCATTGTCGAGTTGGTCATGTGGCAAGAATTGATAAGTGGGTCATGCATTGCTTGTGTTGGCTGCATATTCTTAAAGCGATCATGCAGTTGATGCATTTCTGTGGTCATACATTGAGCCTGAGGTATGCATCGTCATCTCATACAAATACCCGGCCCTACCAAAGCGTGTTGGTCACCTGACTTTGACTGGCTGCACTGCGAGGCTTTTGCATTTATTGCTGGTATCAACTGGAAGTGTCGGTGTCGATACTCAGAGCTCGCAGTAAACATACCATCATCGGGGAAGGGAGGTGTGCTAAAGTAGTAATGTGTCATGCATTGTCGAGTTGGTCATGTGTTATGCATTGATAAGTTAGTCATGCATTGCTTATGTTGGCTGTGCATTCTTAAAGTGGTCATGCAGTTGATGGGTTCCTGTGGTCATACATTGGTCCTGAGGTATGTGTTGTGGTCTTATACATACCGTGCCCTCAGCACAAAGCGGGTTGGTTGACTGACATTGAGTGGCTCGACTGATGTCCTACATAACGGGTGGCCAATCTGCTGCCCCAGTTCAGGCAGCTTAGTGTGGGTGGAGAACAGCTCATCATTCCAATAGAAGTATCGCTTAGCTACATGCGCACAACATCAACAAGTCATAGACTTTGAATCTACATCATAGCATCATTCTCACTGAGCTATCAAGAAGGTGATTCACATACGCTCTATCTATGTGATCAGGGGTTGATCGATGGATTGGTTGATTGATTGATTAATTGATTGATTGATTGATAGCTGATTGTTTAACACCATGTCAGCAGCAATAGCCATTATATCCATGCTGAAAAGTTAATGTTATTTTAATTCTATCAGTTGTGCTAATCACATTTTTAAGCCTGCAAATGAAATTCGCATGTAACTCTGAAATGGTCACATGTGTGTCAAATTACAGCAAATTAAGATCCCATACGCAATCTGAAAGTGGGTACAGGTGTGTCAAATGACAGCGAAATTGATCAGTGGGTCCACTTTCCACCATGTCATGGCCCGGGCTACATTTCAGGGGCAAGGACCGTGTAGTCGTGGGCTGCATCAGGTCAACCATAAAGGACGATCGGTGGATGTTGGAGTTTTAATTCCTAGCAACAGCTTAGGTCATATCGGGATGGGTACGAAGTTGTGACAGTGTGCACTCTTGGTGACCTACTGGGAGACCAGGCCGCTAGCACCATGACCTAATATCCCACTCAGTCACATTATCCTGCTGACACTGAAGCAACCAGCGACCTGGTCTCCCAGCGGAGCAGCACTACTAAGTCGCCATGGGTGCGCACTGTCACAAGTCGGTACCAGTCCTTATATTATCTTAGATGTTGCCTGGCTGTCAAACTCCAACAACCAACAATACTTTCTGGTTGTTTGGCATACATAGATGACCTACATTGCTATCTGAGAAATGACGCATTGTCGCAAGGCTGCCCTCAGGGAACACTTGCCTCTAGTCGCTGCGATTACAGCCGTGTGAACCGGTGTGGCAGTAAATCGCAAACCCCTGGAAATTGCACACCCCGGGGTTTGTGATTTACTAGGAAATCACAAAGCCCCCTGGAAATCGCAAACCCCCCTGTGTTTTGGGACCGATTCGGGCCAAATCTATTCAATGCGACCATATTTAACAGAATTACATACTCAAATCGTGAAATTTCATTAAATTAACCCTAAATTCGAAGCGTTATTAAGGCTACCGCCGCATTGGCGGCGATATTAATCGCCGAACGTAATGTAAACAAATCGACGCGCTCGCGTTCCATACTGGCGGCGGCGGCGATTTGTTTACTTTACGTTCGTCGATTCGAAAATATAACTAGTAATATCGCCGCCAATGCGGCGGTAGCCTTAATAACGCTTCGAATTTAGGGTTAAATTGGTAACCAAATAAGTGAAATTTGACCAATTTAACCCTAAATTCGAAGCGTTATTTAGGCTACCGCCGTAACGGCGGAGATATTAACAGTTATATTTTCGAATTGACGAACGTAAAGTAAACAAATCGCCGCCGCCGCCGAATGGGGGGTTTGCGATCATATTTAACAGAATTAGCTACCAAATAAGTGAAATTTGACCAATTTAACCCTAAATTCGAAGCGTTATTAAGGCTACCGCCGTGACGGCGGAGATATTAACAGTTATATTTTCGAATCGACGAACGTAAAGTAAACAAATCGCCGCCGCCGCCGAATGGGGGGTTTGCGATCATATTTAACAGAATTAGCTACCAAATAAGTGAAATTTGACCAATTTAACCCTAAATTCGAAGCGTTATTAAGGCTACCGCCGTAACGGCGGAGATATTAACAGTTATATTTTCGAATCGACGAACGTAAAGTAAACAAATCGCCGCCGCCGCCGAATGGGGGGTTTGCGATCTCCAGGGGGGATATGCGATTTCCTAGGAAATCGCAAACCCCCCATGCCCATATATGGCATGGGGGTTTGCGATTTCCTAGGAAATCACAAGTGGGGGTTTGCAATTTACAGGGTTTGCGATTTCCTGCTACACCGGGCTGTCGCAGCTGAAAAGCCCGTGAGAAACTCAGCAGCCAGCGTCAGTGCAGGCAGTTGGCACCGGGAGAGGTTAATAAAGGTGACGGTGTGGGGACAAAAGAGGTGTGGGCGGAGCGTGGGTGGGTGGGTGTGTGTGGGCGGGGGGGGAGGTCCTGACAGACGAGGTGCGCTTCGTTCTACGCGACACCGGACCCGACTGATGGAAGCCCCAGATCTGACTGTTAATGGGATGGAGGCACAGGTTCTAAAGCTGAATGTACACTAATCAACAATCGGTCTGGTTAATGTGATAGATGTATGGGAGCTTGGGTCCAAAGCTGAATGTACACTAATCAACAATCGGTCTGGTTAATGCGATGGATGTAAGGGAGCTTGGGTCCAAAGCTGAATGCACACTAATCAACAATCGGTCTGGTTAATGCGATAGATGTATGGGAGCTTGGGTCCAAAGCTGAATGTACACTAATCAACAATCGGTCTGGTTAATCTGATAGAGGTATGGGAGCTTGGTTCCAAAGCTGAATGTACACTAATCAACAATCGGTCTGGTTAATGCGATAGAGGTATGGGAGCTTGGGTCCAAAGCTGAATGTACACTAAGCAACAATCGGTCTGGTTAATGTGATAGAGGTATGGGAGCTTGGGTCCAAAGCTGAATGTACACTAATCAACAATCGGTCTGGTTAATGCGATAGAGGTATGGGAGCTTGGGTCCAAAGCTGAATGTACACTAAGCAACAATATATCTGGTTAATGAAATAGCTGCATATGTCTAATGGTGAATGTACTCTCAGCAACAATCTGTTTGGTTAATGCAATAGAGGCACAAGTCTAAAGATGAAGGTACACTAAGCAACAATCTGTCTGGTTAATATTGTTGAGGTACATGAGCAATATATTGAAAGTGAATGTACACTAGGCAACATTCTATCTGGTTAATACGGTAGAAACACATGAGCTAGGGGCTAAAGGTGAATGTACACTAAGCAACAATCTGTCTGGTTAATGTGATGGAGGAAAAGGAGCTAGGGTTTAAAGGTGAATGTACACTAAGCAACAATCTGCCTGGGTAATACGATTGAGGAAGAGAAGCCAGGGTATAAGGGTTAATGTACATTAAGCAACAATTTGTCTGGGTAATACGATTGAGGCAGATAATATATGGTCTAAGGGTGAATGTACACTAGGCAACAATCTGTCTGGGTAAAACGATTGAGTCAGAGAAGCTGGGGTCTAAAGGTGAATTTACACTAAACAATCTGTCTGGGTAATATGATTGAGGCAGAGAAGCTAGGGCCTAAAGGTTAATGTACATTAAGCAACAATTTGTCTAGCTAATACGATTGAGGCAGAGAATATATGGTCTAATGGTGAATGTACACTGAGCAACAATCTGTCAGGGTAATACGATTGAGGCAGAGAAGCTAGGGTCCAAGGGTGAATGTACACTAAGCAAGAATCTGTCTGGGTAATATGATTGAGGCAGAGAAGCTAGGGTCTAAAGATACACTACGCGGCAGTTTCTCTTGAAACCTCCTTGGCGGTGATTGTGTAATCCTGTTCTGGAAGAACCATGGATGGAAAGTGGATACTACCAACCATAGAGCCTTTATATAGTTTATTCATTGAATAAAGTCTTTTGTCAGCGCCGTGGCACTGGTCTTCCAGCCATGTGACATGACAGTTATTTCCAATATATGTATATGTAGACTGATATTGTCATCAGCAGCTAGCTCAAGTCAGCTGAAATAACAATATTAATCATTCCAAGACTTACATATCATATAGTTTGACAATTCAAATATAAGATAGTAGTTATATGTTGTATACATAGATACTTAGATACATACCTGTGTATTGATTAGACCGTTACATTACGGAGTGGTTATGTATATAGTTTCCCTTCACAGGTTTGTATGCCTACTGTGTTGTGAATTGCATAATTATCATGTTGTTGGATATAGGATTTTGAGATGGACTGTTAGTAGAATGGGTTGTTTATTCAGTTAGATGGAGTGTCGTTAGCTTATAGGGTTATTCTTAAAATGGCTAAAACCTCGGGGATGATTTTGACTACATGAAGTTCATAGGGACATTTACCACAAAATAACTGGCTGTAGTTTCAACCATATATTGGCCTATTCTGGAAGAAGCATGGATGGAAAATAGCCACTACCAACCATACAGCTAGTTCATACAAACATTTACCACAAAACAACTAGCTGTATTTTGAACCATATATTAGCCTATTCTGGAAGAACCATGGATGGAAAATAGTTAAAAGTACACACATAGCTAGCTCCTACAAACCTTTACCACACTCAAACCAACTGCATTATTCATATATGCACTCTATATTATATATTATATATATGTGATATATATTATATATATATGCGATATATATTTATATATGTGATATGTATATTATATATATTTCGCAGCAAATGGGGCTTATAGTCGGTGACGTGTACACACATAGGCTGCTCATGAGGGACTTGCCTGCATGTGAGCAACCAAACGCACCCAGGCCGCTCAACCAACTGTGAGCGGCCCCACCATAGTCGCTTAAGGGTTAGTTCGATCGATAATATTTATGCAATCTGTTGTATTAAATTCCACATACATGGAAAGTAGATACTACCAACTAGGGTAGGGGGAAGGGGCAAGAGGGGAAGGGGAATAGACAGGTGCAGGAGGCATCAATTAAGGCACCCCCCTCGTTCTGGCCGTGAGACTTTCATCACCACCGCCTCCCGGCGCATGCCTCTTCTGGAGTGGTTATGTACACTAAGCAACAATATGTGCACATATTGCTTTTTTCATCAAAATAACTTTAATAAAAGAATAACATATTGGGCTTCTACATTATTATTTTCTTTAATCTCAACCATATATTGGCATGTATGGAAGAACCACAAGTGAAAAGTAGCCAGAACCATTCATAGATCTAGTTCCCACAAACATTTACCACATAGCAACTAACTGCATTATTCATATTTGAAGTATATACACATATATGCAAATAAAGCATTGCACTTTTCTTTTTTTTGTAAACAAATTTGTTTGAAAAAATATAATATTTTAATGGCCAATGGCCCCAATACCCTCCTCAAATCAAATAAAACAAATATTATCGCGGAATATCCGCCACGCTTTAATGGTGCATCGCGGCAGGATTTCTTTTTTTTTTTAATCTTTTTTTAAAAAAGGATCCCCGATTTCCGCCCGCCCTCATTTCTGGCGGAACTCGCGACTTTGGCGCTACTTCCGGCTGCGGCACAACCGCTGGGAGCCACACTGCGCAGGCGCGTGCTGAGTGAAACCGGAAGCTACATTGGCCGGAGACGGTGGGGACGGACCGTGCCGATGCTCCCGGGGGCCGCGGGCCTTTAAGCGCCCGTTAGGGTGTGGGCATGCGCCGGGAGTCGGTGGTGATGAAAGTCTCGCGGCCAGAACGAGGCGGGCGCCTTGATTGATGCCCCCTGCGCCCGGCTATTCCCCTCCCCCCTCTCGCCCCTTCCTCCTTCCATCTCCGCCCACACACACAAGCATCCATGTCCACCCATCTCGCCTACCCTAACACCTCCCACCATAACCCCCCCCCCCCCTCCACGCCCACATGTCCATCGCCTCATGCCCCTTCAGTTCTCCCTTTACAGATCACAGCTCCTGTCGCATATTCTCCTTTCCTTCTCTCCACTTTACGCACCTGTGACCCTCCAATGTCCATCTCCCAACCCTCCTCCCCTCACCACCCACAGAGCTCCCTAACACACCTCCCCCTCACCATTCACACATTTCCCCCACCACACCTCCCCCTCACCACCCAAATATCTCCCAACCACACCTCCCCTCACCCCCCACACATCGCAGTAACACACCTCCCACTCACCTCCCATACATCTCCCCACCACACCTGCCCCTCACCACCCACACATCTCCACACCACATCTCCCCCCTACCATCCATAACAATCTCATCACCACACCTCCCCCTCACCACCCAAATATCTCCGCATCACACCTCCCCTCACCCCCACACATCGCCCCACCACACCTCCCCCTCACCACCCACACATCTCCACACCACATCTCCCACATACCACCCACACATCTCCCCACCACACCTCCCCCTCACTACCCACACACCTCACTAACACACCTCCCCCTCACCATCCATACCTCCCCGTAACACACCTCTCCCTCACCACCCACCTCTACCACACCTCACCCTCACCCCAAATCATCTCCCCACCACACCTCACCCTCACCCCTACACCTCTTCCCACCACATCTCCCCATCACCCCACATCTCTCCCCACCATACATCCGCCTCACCCCCACACCTCTCCCTACCACACCTCACCCTCACCCCCACACATCTTCCCACCACATCTCCCCATCACCCCACATCTCTCTCCACCATACATCCGCCTCACCCCCACAGCTCTCGCGACCACACCTCCCCATCACCCCCACATCTCTCCCCACCATACCATACCTCCCCCTCACCCCCACACCTCTCCCCACTACACTTCCCCTCACCCCGCACCTCCCCCTCAACCGCACACCTTTCCCACCACACCTCCCACTCACCCCCATACCTCTCCCCACCACACCAGTACCCTCACATCTCCCCACCACACCTCCCCCTCACCCTCACATCTCCCCACCACACCAGTACCCTCACATCTCCCCACCACACCTCCCCCTCAACCTCACATCTCCCCACCACACCTCCCCCTCACATCCACACCTCTCCCTACCACACCTCACCCTCACTACCCTCACATCTCCCCCTCACCCCCACAGCTATCCCCACCATACCTCGCCCCTACCCCCACACCTCTCCCCACCACACCTCCCCCATAATACCCTCACATCTCCCCACCACACCTTCCCCGCACCCCCACATATCTCCCCACCATACCTCCCACTCAACCCCACACCTCGCCGACCACATCTCCCCTCACCACTCACACCCTTTGCAGACATTCTCCTCCAGCGTGTCAGACAAACACAACTCATCTGCACATTTCTTCTGACTGCGCCTGCGCAGAAGCGTGTGATTTATCATGTGGGTCGCAAGGAATGCTAGTCCTCAAGTAGAACCATCAATACAAGACAGTCTCACACTATGTGTGGCGCAGACCGGAGCCAACCACCATAACCAATGTCGTGGATTGATGCTTCTCGACACATCGACTATTATGGGATAATTGAAGAGTTCATGCGCAAAAAAACGGAAAATAGTTGAGTTGATCTCTGTAGGATAGAATTTACTGTTGTAATTTACAGGTAAAATCTATCAATTCCATATTGGATGATGCATTACATAGGTGATGTGTTGGTTTCTGCAAGAGACAAAAAAGGATTTCATTATTGGAATAGTGGCAGCTTCAGCTCAAAACCAGTAGTTATGGTTTCATTCCAGCCCAAATGGAATTTATCGGTGTATACTCACGTGATACATTTGTCTGGAGATTGTTTCAGAAGGCAGATGTATATGGCTGCCCTAATGGAAGTCGCGGGTTGTGTTCACCTTCCCAAGACATGCTATATACACAGGTAAGCAATGCACAGGTTGGTTTACCAGGCAACCTTAGATAGGTTAATACTTAGGACACCCGCCCCGAAAAGGAGCAGAACATGTGGGTTAGTTTGAGCCCTAGTGTAGTATGCATGGTGTTCCGCTTTGTAGCAATATCCTTCATGATATTGGTGCCATGACCAGGTTTGTTGTGTCGAACCCACTTAAGCGCACTGTAAGCACACTGCCTGGATATTTGTAATTGTAAGTATGGGACTTACAATTCTTGCGGGACAAGTGCGGTGAGGTGCACTGATCTCCCCAGGTGGAATGTCACACACACCGGTAGGTGCGTTTAGGGTGACTGGGTCAGGGGGCCTAGACAGTCTCATGCATGGCCATAATGTGGGTTCGAGTCCGATATTTCTGTTTGTTTTGCACTTGATAAGAAACGCGCTGGTCTTTTTTTGTTTTATTCCGTATACTTTCCTTGCATTGTGTATACGGGTCGTTCTTGGAAACTGTGTACCATATTTGTGATATGGAAACTGGAAGTGAAAACATTCCAAATAATAGCAGAATCCATGTTCATATTAAAGTTGAATAGTCCGATGAAAAGATCAAATTTTCAAAACCCAAACACTTATCAAAATTTGATGCTACATATTCCCCTTAGATACTGGTGCACTTACTAAGCATTAGTTACCTCATAGAAGGCCGTAATAGGTCAATTTAATAGAGCCTCTTACTACTGAAGTCTATGGTATCAGAGTTTTGGCGTGCTTGCCAAAATTAATTTGGCATGTTTTGAGGTCAACTATCTCCAAAATTAGCCATTTAAAATAAAATGTACTTCCAACTGAAATAAAATAGATTACAAGGATCAGCATAATCTATTTATCTCAGAAAATGGCAGAAACTCAAAAGCATCGGACAATGCAACTTTAAGGCACGCATATTGTGGATACCTCAGAGTTGAAAAGAAATGCATTATCTGATACAAATTGAGAAAATCATTTAAATTAACCACGTAGCATCCATCCATAACATCCTTCTAGCACAAATCCATAACATCATTTTAGCACATACCAAATTCTAACAAGATGTTATCGATAACAGTTAAGCAAAGAAAGATTATATCTTACAAGAAAAATCTTTTTTTTCAAGTTTGGGTTGATATGGATTTTGTCTATATGCAATCTTTTTACATTTTCACTTTAGCACAAAATCATATAACCATATTTCTGATACCTTCTGTAGCATAGATTAGATACATTGTTAACATACTTAATACACAGAGCCAACAATAATTATTTGACTTGCTATAGCCTATGTCAGTCAGATGGCATGAGGTAACTGTCAAATATACATTATACCGCATTCAGTTTTGTACAGATTTCTTTCTGCGCCGCCATGTTTTGGAGAAGCACCACAGTTTGATTTTGTAAGTGAATACCGAGCTAAGGGACATCTTTTATTCCGTCAAAACACAACTGATGGAAAACATTGCCACCGGCTACAAAAGCCACAATGAATAAACTGGAAGCTGCACGATGGTGTCTTCATGTACTTCCTGTCACACTCCCAACTGTTTAGTTGACAGATCAGCTGCAGAGTAGTTGCCAGAATTTCGAAGAATCTTAGTCTGAACCTTCCAGGATGGCTGAGTTGGTAACAGTGATGGCTGGCTTCCCACCCTGACCAATTCGAACCAATCGTTTACTAAATTGAACTGTGTCGCTACCGAGCATGGCACTTCGCACATGTAATAGAATATGGTAATGACTGGATTTCTCAGTATCAGGATAATTAGAAACACGAACACAGCAAATATAGTTATGGCTCTTTATTACAATTGTAGTTCTTTCATCAGTACAGTCTTTTGGGTAGTTATGTGATGTCGATGAGGCTTATGGAGCAGTCACACTACGACGTGTTGGCCCGGCGTTGGACAACGCGTGGTAACGTGTTGGGTTTTTGGGCGAAACGTCGGGACGCGTTACAAACGCGTTACAAACGCGTTACCGGCGCGTCGGTACACGTCGGTACACTTTGAGTGACAGGTACGTCTGAACCAACGCGTCGGCGCGCGTCGCCCAGCGCCGAAAGTTTTGTGCAAGGACAAAACTTTCGGCGCTGGGCGACGCGCGCCGACGTGTTGCGTAGCGCGTTACGGGCGCGTTTGCAGGACGTACAAGCGCGTTGGAGGAACGTTGGTCACACGTTGCTATGTGTGGGTCTCTGTGTGTGTCTCTGTGTGTGTCTCTGTGTGTGTGTCTATGTGTCTATGTGTGTCTGGGTGTGTCTCTGTGTGGGTCTCTGTCTGTGTCTCTGTCTGTGTCTCTGAATGTGTCTCTGTATGTGTATCTGTCTGTGTCTCTGTCTGTGTCTCTGTCTGTGTCTCTGTCTGTGTCTCTGTCTCTGTCTCTGTATGTGTCTCTGTGTGTGTCTCTGTCTGTGTCTATGTATGTGTCTCTGTCTGTGTCTATGTATGTGTCTATGTATGTGTCACTGTCTGTGTCTCTGTCAGTGTATATGTATGTGTCTCTGTCTGTGTCTCTGTCTGTGTCTCTGTATGTGTCTCTGTATGTGTCTATGTATGTGTCTCTGTCTGTGTCTCTGTCTGTGTCTCTGTATGTGTATATGTATGTGTCTATGTATGTGTCACTGTCTGTGTCTCTGTCTCTGTCTCTGTCTCTGTCTCTGTATGTGTATATGTATGTGTCTCTGTCTGTGTCTCTATCCGTGTCTCTGTCTGTGTCTCTGTCTGTGTCTATGTATGTGTATATGTATGTGTCTCTGTCTGTGTCTCTGTCTGTGTCTTTGTCTGTGTCTCTGTATGTGTCTGTGTCTCTGTCTGTGTCTCTGTCTGTGTCTCTGTCTGTGTCTCTGTATGTGTCTATGTATGTGTCTATGTATGTGTCACTGTCTGTGTCTCTGTCTGTGTCTCTGTCTGTGTCTATGTATGTGTCTCTGTCTGTTTCTCTATATGTGTCTCTGTCTGTGTCTCTGTCTGTGTCTCTGTCTGTGTCTCTGTCTGTGTCTCTGTCTTTGAATGTCTCTCTGTATGTGTCTCTGTCTGTGTCTGTGTCTCTGTCTCTGTATGTGTCTCTGTATATGTCTCTGTCTGTGTCTCTGTATGTGTCTATGTATGTGTCTCTGTCTGTGTCTCTGTCTGTGGCTATGTATGTGTCTCTGTGTGTCTCTGTGTGTGTGTGTCTCTTTGACTCTGTGTCTCTGTGTGTCTCTGTGTCTATGTCTCTGTCTCTCAGAGATAGAGACAGAGACACAGACAGAGACAGAGACACATACAGAGACACAGATAGAGACACAAACAGAGACATATACAGAGACACATACACACAGACAGAGACACACAGAGAGACACAGACAGAGACACAGAGAGACACATACAGAGACAGAGACAGAGACACAGACACAGACACAGGCAGCGACACAGACAGACATATGCATATGCACAGGCAGAGACACAGACAGAGACACAGACAGAGACATATACATATGCACAGACAGAGACACAGACAGAGACACAGACAGAGACACAGACAGAGACACATACAGAGACATATACATACACACAGACAGAGACACAGACAGAGACACAGACAGAGACACAGACAGAGAAACAGACAGAGACATATACATACGCACAGACAGAGACACAGACAGAGACACAGACAGAGACATATACATACGCACAGACAGAGACACAGACAGAGACACAGACAGAGACACAGACAGAGACATATACATACGCACAGACAGAGACACAGACAGAGACACAGAGAGAGAGACACAGACACAGACAGAGACACAGACACAGACACAGACACAGAGAGAATGCGCCGATACCACAATGTGGGAACCCGGCAAAATTAGGTCAAGCTGCATTGTTTTTCCATCGGCGGAACACGTTGGCGCTGCGCCAATAATGCTCCAGCAACACGCTCCCAACAGGTCGAGTTTTCTCAAAACTCGCCGAAAAGTTTGACGTTTCTCGACGCGTTGAATATATTTAAGCATGTTGGCGGCACGCCGGAATACATGTCGTAGTGTGACTGCTCCATGAGGCACGCTTATAACCCTATATCCCCTTCTCATTGTGGGGGTGGATGGGATGGCAATTTAAGGTAGTTGTTGTCCGCGTGGCTCCTGTGTCGAAAGTGAAATATCTAAGCGAGCAGTCGCTTTTATAGCCGAGATTTAGTTCAATATAGGTGGAGCCACAGTCGCCTTGTTTACTGGGCGATCGTGCGGCGGAAGTATCGAAAACCCGCTAGTCGATGTTAATGGTATATAGTTCAGGTTAGTTCAGTAAGGAGCCGCTAGTCAGAGACATATCGGAGCGGCCTTAGTTACTGGTGCTTGGCTGTATTCGCATGTCTAATTACCCGCGATGCCTGAGCATCACTGACAATGTGACCGAGTATGATATAGGGTAATGGTCCTGGTTACCCAGTCTCCCAGTGGGGCAGCTCTGTGAAAGCCACCATGAGTGTCCACTGTTCACAAGCTAATTCTGATGTGATCTTAAATGGTTCTAGGATTTAAAGCCCCAACAGACAAGCAGAGAAACAAACACACTTCCCATTCAGTCCCCATCGCTTTTAGAGAAAGCCTAATTAAAAAGAAAACACTTAATTATGATATGCGCTGAAAAAGTAGGGATAAAAAAAAGGTAGGTAAAGGTTGCAATAGCAGGTATCACGTCGCAGGGTGCTCTCACAGTTCACTTAAAGGCCATTCCACACCTGGCGCTAGTTCCCGCTGGAACCCTTCTGTCTCTCTCTTATCATAGACAATCTGAGAGCGGAGATGTGGGAGGAGAGTGTAGGCATACACTCTCCTCAAGCACGCCTGCGCATGAGCGCGGCTATTCGGCAACCATCTTTCTTCCCCCATTTCATGTTGTTGCTAACAGAGGGTTAGAAATATTTATTCCACACTTCTTTTCTTTTGCAAACTCTGCAGTAGTTGTAGCAGCTCTGAATTCATCATCATCATCACCATCACCACCAGCATCCTAATCAACCCCTCAATAACGAGGGTCGTTCGGGCACCACCGATGACCTTGTAACCAGGTTCGCACATTTTCCCAGTTCTCCACTGCCCTCTGGGACTTGCGAACCTCGGCATTATAAGATGTACAACTTGTTATGCTTGTATTATTTAGGCAGGCTGGAATGTGGCGGTTGTGTCTATCTTTATTTACTTTTCCGCCTATGTCTTTCTATGTTAGCAAACACCCGAGCGGCTATGTCACTGGCACTTCTTACTCTACTTGATGAACAGAGATTAATTTGCCAGGTACCAGCCTGAGGATTTACTCCTCCAGGTCACCATATGTTGTGCTGTATTTACAAAGGTTCATACAATAATAACTGTAAGATATAAATGAACCCCCTATAAGTCTCAATATTGATTGATTGATTGATTTGGCTATTAATGCCTATTTCATAACAGGGAGTTGATTCGTCAATAAATGTCATGGTGGGTTTATAGTGCTGCCCCAATAGAAACACCATCATACATTATCATCAGCATGATACCACAGTCCGTCACATTATCCCGATATAGGAACAACCGGTCCTCGCCCTATTCAACTATTGCCGAACACCAGGTGAAATAGCGACAAATAAATGCATCCTGTGCGACATCAGATTTATCAGGCAGTGTAAGTATCATATTAATGTCACTCATGAAGTTAATGGATATTTTCCGTTGTGTGAGTGGTAATGGTGGGGGGGGGGGGGGGGTTGCAATCAAATTGCATCTCTGCCTAGAGAGGGATTTGAACGCATATTCATGTAAATCCCAGTGTAAGCTTCCTAACCATTGGTCTACCTATGGTTCCTGCTGGAACCATTAGACCTTACTTTTCGTGAGAGTTTACCTGGGGAAGCAAGTCTAAGTCACCACACTCACCTTCCGGGAATGGACCAGATCGGGATGGCCGAATGAGTTGACCATCCGGCTCCCACTTTGATAGATCGTGAGATTCGAATCACTGGTCGAGTCAAACCAATGACTTACAAGATTGGTACTTGTTGCTTCCTAGCTTGGCGCTTGGCATTATTAGGATAGGGCAAGGACTGGTTGGTTCAGTGTCAGGATAATGTGATTGAGTGGGATATCAGGTCATGATGCTGGCAGCCTGGTCTCCCAGTGGAGCAGCACTATTAAAGTCTCCATGAGTGCGCACTGTCACCAGGCGGGACACGTCCTGATATGACATTAAATGTTGCCACAATGTAAAACTCCAACAATCAACCAATCCTAGTGAAGCTGATACCGGGCAAAACCCAAAATGGGGTCAATCAATTCTTTGAATTTGGCTACTGCCAGATAAACACTTTTTTAATTTTTTTTTAGATGGGGTGTTTATGCTGTCCATAGCATATAAGTTGGGATGATCCAGCTTATTTTCAATGCTGGGCAGTTGACCTTTCACAAATTAACATTATTCAGAGTTGCATAGCCATTAAATTGGTCACCATGTTAGCACTGCATATGATTTGGCGGGAACAATACATTTACACTTCCACCCATTGCACCTTGGACTCTATTTTGGGCAGACATTTGAGTCCACCAACAATCCACCCGATTGATCTGTGATCTTCATATCTTTACTCCCACCATCCCTAACTCGCCAGTGTGTTTTCACTTCTTAGCAAGCCAGTGATGTATACACTTTTTCCGCCCACCCGCCCTGCTACTACTAGTTATTTTTCTTTTAGGGTTGGGCCGTTCGCTACTCCCAATTCTCAATAAAGACCATGGTTACCTTCACTGCTTCTCCATGGTATACCTTACCAAATCAATACTAGCGGAGTGCTTATGTCAATTGGGAATCTAGAAAGCTCACTTCACACAATACTCAACCTAGAGGCCCTCGTGAATCCCAGTTCATATCGAGCAATGACAGATTACTATAACAGATTACTACACAAATGGGTGTGAATAGAAATAAGAGAGGTCCTGCAAAAAATCAGAGGGATGAAATCACTTAAGGATAATCTCCATCACACAGTGGAACATATATTTTTGTCTGTGCTTTTGTCTGTGCTTTTTTCTGACGCTGTCGCGCAAGTGCAATAGAATATACTGAGTTAGTGGCTTGCAGCCGCCGTTAATTATAACTTTGTTTTTACCCTCCCCATGTTATTAGTCTGCTAGAAGGCAGGCCATCCATTAGTTTGTCCGTTATATGGCAGTGTCAGCTTTGTGCATGTGGGCTTAGCGAGACGTGCCAGTCATAAAACCCTCGTGTATCGCTCCAACCCGCTGTATCCAG
Organism: Branchipolynoe longqiensis; assembly: GCA_030323885.1. Classification (NCBI taxonomy): domain Eukaryota; kingdom Metazoa; phylum Annelida; class Polychaeta; order Phyllodocida; family Polynoidae; genus Branchipolynoe; species Branchipolynoe longqiensis. Next base: position 24,231,960 of record CM059195.1, on the reverse strand, counting down.
GCTACCACCGCCGTAACCTAGCAACAGTGGCCTAACCCAGCAACGATGAGGAAACCCAGTAACAATGGGGAACATTTGGTCTTGGTCTTCGCTATGAAGTGTGCGACATTGAATAGGTCAGCGCTCTGTCTGGACTGTATATAGATGCCATCCCCCATGTCTCGGAAAGACTCGTCGAGCTTTGCTGATAGGAAGATGGAGAAGAGCGTGGGGGCCAGTACACAACCTTGCTTGACCCCATTTGTAACCCCGAACGATTCCGAGATCCCACACTGTCTGTAACCAAGGAGAAGTGCTTATCCCAGAACTGCTGTTACGAAGCAGCAGTCAGTACTTCACCCTAGAACTGTTGTAACTGAGCAACATTGCTATATTCAAGAACTGCGGCAACCAAGCAACGATGTTTTACCCCAGAACTGCTGTAGCCAAGCAACAGCACTGTGTCCCCGAGCTGCTGTAACCAAACAGCAGTGAAGTATCCCAGAACTGCTGTAGCCAACCAGCTGCCCAGTATCCCCGAACTGCTGTAATCAAGTAGTAGTGTAGAATGCCAGAACGTGCTGTAACCAAGCAATGTCATTGAATCCTTGGACCTGTTATAACTCAACAACAGTCTGCAATCTTTGAACCCACTGTATCTCACCAACATCACTAGATACCAGAACTGCTGCAACCAAGAAACATTACAGTAGCCCAGAACCCACTGAAACCAAGCAACAGCGGTGTATCCCTGAACATGCTGTAACTCAACAATAATGTGGTATCTTTGAACCTGCTCTAACCTATCAACCGCACTGCATCTCAGAACGCGCTCTTAGTAAGCAATGGCATTGGATCACTGGACCTGATGTAATCCAGCAACATTTGCATAATCCACAGTGTGCCGTCATAAACAGGTATAAATGATGCTCTGTGTAATGTCAATACTGTTGTCGTCTGAACCATAAATCTGGCAACACTGGATGCACCATGGAAGGGATGTACTAACTACTACCGATCCCTAGACCTACTCATTCAGCAATACTACCATATTTGTTTGTCGGAGTTTTATGTCCTGGCAACATCTATGGTCATACCAATATGGTTACATCCTCTCAATATCCATGGCCATACCAGGACAGGTACCGTCTTGTAACAGTGTGTACTCATGGCAAATTGATAGTGCTGCCTTACTGGGAGACCAGGCCGCTGGCAGCATGACACAAATTCCCAGGCAGTCAGATATCCTGATACTGAGCTAACCAGTCTTTTCCCTATCCTATTAATGCTGAACATCAGATTAGATAGTGGCAAGTATCAATTTTGTAAGTCCTCGGTTTGACTCGACCGACCAGGATTCAAAACTCCCGATACGAGAAACCTGCACTCTACCGATTCGGCCACCGCAGCCAATGCCATAGCACCACGATGACATCTAAACGCAAATCAAAAGCATTTAGGAAGGAATGGATGCTATAACCATGAGCATCAAATTTGATTTGTTATAAACATTTCGGAAGCAGCCTGCGACTAGTTCAATGAGCTGCGGCAGGTTGCGTTACATATGATGGTTTATTTGTTTGTAAAACACGCCCTGCCATGGAATGTAGGCGGGACCACGTGACTGCAGCGATTACTACATCTGCTCCATCTGTGGGATGGGCGGGGGGGGTAGTTTACTTCTGACAGGCCATTAACAATGATGGTATCTGGGTAATGACGTCATCAGTGATAATGATGTCACTAGTGCTTGGTGTTGGTGTTGGTGGGGAGTGCATGGTTGGTGGGAGCCTGCTTGTATGTAGCACTATTACTTTTTATTAGCGCGTTATGGGGAGTATGCGGTGGTGGTGTGGGGCAGTTTGTTCATGTTTCAGGGGTGGTAATGTGAATTACAGGGGAAGTCACGTGACCAAAACAATTTTACTCATTCACAATTTTCATGGTGGCATGTGACTGGTGGCACCCTACCACCCTACCACCCTACCACCCTATCACCCTACCACTCTACCACCCTACCACCCTAGCACACTAGCACCCTACCACCCTACCACCCTACCATCCTACCACCCTACCACCCTACCACCCTACCACCCTACCACCCTACCACCCTACACCCTACCACCCTACCACCCTACCACCCTAGCACCCTAGCACCCTACCACCCTAGCACCCTACCACCCTACCACCCTACCACCCTACCACCCTACCACCCTACCACCCTACCACCCTACCACCCTACCACCCTACCACCCTACCACCCTACCACTCTACCACCCTACCACCCTAGCACACTAGCACCCTACCACCCTACCACCCTACCATCCTACCACCCTACCACCCTACCACCCTACCACCCTACCACCCTACCACCCTACCACCCTACCACCCTACCACCCTACCACCCTACCACCCTACCACCCTACCACCCTACCACCCTACCACCCTACCACCCTACCACCCTACCACCCTACCACCCTACCACCCTACCACCCTACCACCCTACCACCCTACCACCCTACCACCCTACCACCCTACCACCCTACCACCCTACCACCCTAGCATCCTACCACCCAGGGCCAAGTAATGGAGATTGGGCGGAGAAGTCAGGAGTTTTATTCTCAGTCGAGTCAAGCTAACACCCTACAAAATTGATACGTGTCACTACCTAGTCAAGCGCCCTGCATTGCTAGGATGGGGCAAGGACTGGTTAGCTCAGTGTCAGGATAAAACGCCCGAGTGGGAAAGCAGGGCATGGTGCTGGTGGAATGGTCTTCCAGTGGAGCAGCACTATAAAGTCACCATAAGTGTACACTGTCACAAGTCGGTACCAACCCTGATAGGACCAACAAATGACATCAATATTTATTCTTCTCAGAAATTCTTTAATTCCTGTCGGCGGCTACAGAAATCTGAAGCAACAGAAATCTGAATCTGAGAATATATTTATATTACACGACTAACTGCTGTCTCAGGAAGTAACTTATCTCATTCTATGTGACAATTTCCAGTGAGGTATCCCTGAATGGATAGTGGGAGTGTGCGAATAAAAGCCGATATCAAACCCCCTGTGCAGATTTATGTTAGCCAGTGGCTATTTTCATTGAGTTGAAATTATTATAAGGATAACAATGGAAAATATGCAGACATTTAAGTAAGTCGTTTATCACACAATACAGGTATTTGAGAGGTTGACCAGCTATATTGCGCAACAAACTTTAATATTCATTGGTTTACAGAAGCGTCCCCCTTGATAGGCGTTGACATCTCATGGTGCACTGTCCGCCATCTTGCCAACCACCATTACTCCGCTATCATTCACACTACACTGCGCGTGCACAGCTTATAACAGAACAACCAGGGCTCTGCGTGTGCCATATAGCCATGTTATATGTGTACTGGGTATTGCACATCCACAGCTCTGCTTGAGCCGTATTGCCGTGATATATAGATATATACATCAGATATAGCACAACTGCTTTACACGTGCTATATTGCCGTACTATATCGCTAATTATAGGATCATCGTTTTAAACATGGTATATTTCCGTGTGATATAATACATAATGCATCTCGGCACCACCTATGCTATATCCGTGTGCAATTTTAGGCACGTGCTATATCACCTTGCTATATTAGACATTACAGAACCCTGAGTGACCACGTGATATATTGCCCTCCTCTTCCAGGAATGTCGCAACCATGGTTCTGCAAGTGCTATATTGTTGTGATATATCAGGCATGGCATGACCAATGATCCGCACGTGCTATATTGTTATGTTATATCAGATACATTGGCTTGATTTCCATTCATTAAGATTAAGCAGTGTACAGCCACAACTACGGAATTAGACTGCAACATGGGTCATTCTCAGAAAGTGTGAACCACATATTTTGTTTCCATGTTACATTGTTAATGACTTTGTCTTTTTTTGTATATTTATATATATGAATATATATATATATATATATGTACTCGAGCCATGCGTGGAGCTAACTGCTGGACCGATCACCAGATGCTAAGGTCAAAAGTGGCATTCAGAATACGAGAAAAACACAACAGGCAAGGGACAAATAAACCGACAAAGCTCAACACAGCAAAATTAAGTACCATCAGTCACAGGGAGAGCTTCGAGCGGGAGATGGACAGCGCTCTCGCACAATGGGAGGAGAAGGAAAGCCCAACACCAGATGAGGAATGGGCAGCGTTGCAGCAGGTTGTATACAACACAGCTAAAACTTATCTCGGCAAGCCAGACAGAAAAAATCAGGACTGGTTCGACCCCAACAATCAGGAGCTACAGAATCTTATGAGCAGAAGAGACCAAGCCCACCAGAGAGTGTTGCAGACCAGGAACACTAGATCCACCACTGCAGCATACAAAGATGCCTGCAGATTGCTACAAAAATGCACCCGTGCATTGAAGTCAGACTGGTGGGAAATGAAGGCAGAGGAGCTGCAGAGAGCTGCAGACAGAAACAACATGAAGGGCTTCTACAGCGGACTGAAGGAAGTGTGGGGACCCGTGAAGAAGGGAGCTGTTCACCTGAAATCAACAGATGGAACGGAGACCTTTTCCGACAGCAAGAGAGTTGTGGCAAGATGGAGCGAACACTTCCAGAAGCTACTCAACGTCCCTGGCGACATAGATCATGAAGCTCTGAACAACATCCAGCAGCGCATTACCAAAACATGCATCGATGAGATTCCAACCATGGATGAGATGGCTAGAGCAATCGCCAGCCTGAAAGATGGCAAAGCACCTAGCACCTGGGGGTGATGGATTTCCTGCCGAGGTATGGAAGCATGGAGGAGACAATCTGCTCAACAGACTGCACCAACTAATCACCAATGCCTGGGAGGAGGGTTCTGTACCCCAAGCATGGAAGGATGCCAGCATTGTAACCATCTACAAGAAAGGTGATCGAACAGACTGTGGGAACTATAGAGGAATCTCTCTTCTTTCCATAGCAGGGAAGATCTTCACCAGGATCCTACTCAACAGACTATCTATTCACATAACACCTGGTGTAGTTCCGGAGTCATAGTGTGGCTTCAGAGGTAACCGGAGCACTGTGGATATGATATTTTGTCTCCGACAGCTACAAGAAAAGTGCATTGAGCAGGACCGACCACTGTACATGGTATTTTTCGATTTCACTGAGGCATTTGATACAGTCGGGAGGACCGGGCTATGGCAGCTACTGAGGAAGTATGGATGCCCAGAGAAGTTCACAACTATGATCGAGGCTCTACATACAGGAATGATGGCGAACGTTAGTGCTGGAGGGGAAGTCTCGGAATCGTTTGGGGTTACCAATGGGGTCAAGCAAGGTTGTGTACTGGCCCCCACACTCTTCTCCATCTTCCTATCAGCAATGCTAGATGAGGCTTTCCGAGACATGGGGGATGGCATCTATATACAGTCCAGACAGAGCGCTGACCTATTCAATGTCGCACACTTCAGAGCGAAGACCAAGACTACTCAGATACTGGTGAGAGAGCTACTATTCGCAGATGACAGTGCACTGGTTGCCCACTCTGCTGAAGAGACCCAGAAAATAGTGGACGCTTTCTCCGATGCATCAAAGAAGTTTGGCCTGAAAATTAACATCAAGAAGACGGAGGTGCTGTACCAACCCAACTCTACAAGAACCCGAGAGGAGGAGATCATGGTTGACGGAAACAAGCTGAACTCTGTTCCGGAATTCACCTATCTCGGAAGCACTATATCAAGTGATGGACGCATTGATGCTGAGGTACAGAGGAGGATGGCCAAGGCTAGCGCATCTTTCGGCCGACTACGCCAGAGGCTCTGGACAACCACCACGTGTCCATTCGGGTCAAACGTAAGATCTACCGCGCAAGCGTGCTATTCGCCCTACTATATGGAGCCGAGGCCTGGACAGTGTATAGACAGCAGGTGAAAAAGCTGCATGCCTTCATGATGCGACATCTGCGTTCAATCATGAGGCTAACCTGGAAGGACAAAGTGACGAATAAGGAAATACTCGAACGGATGGGGCTGCCCTCTATGGAAGATCTTCTGATCAAAAAGAATCTCCGGTGGACTGGACACCTCATGAGGATGTCATCAGACAGGCTACCAAAGCAGATCCTCTATTCTCAACTGTCTTCTGGCTACAGAAAGAGAGGGCGCCCCGTCTCCGGTTCAAAGATACCATCAAGAGAAACCTGAAGCTGAGAGACATTAAGACCGACTCATGGACGGAACTCTCACAGCAGAGAGCTAAATGGAGAGCGGCAGTCAAGTAATGAAAGCAGTCTTTGTCGCATCGCGACCGACAGCATGATGATGATGATGAAATATATATATATATATATTTACATATAAGAAAAACACTACTCCTTCAATGACTGACTACCAGGTGTGGTGGCCGAATCGGTAGAGCGCTGGCCGGCCATGCAGGAGATCGGGAATTGAATTCCCGGTCGAGTCAAACAAATGACTTATAAAATTGATACTTGTCGCTTCCTAGTCTGGTGCTCGGCATCAATAGGATAGCGCCAGGACAGACTTAGCTCAGTGTCAGGATAATGTGACTGAGTGGGATATCAGTTCATGGTGCTGGCAGCCTGATTTCCCAGTGGGGGGGGGGGCAGCATCATAAAGTCACCATGAATGCGCACTGTCACAAGTCGGTACCCATCCTGATATTACCTTAGATGTTGCCAAGATGTAAAACTCCAACAACCAACATTCAACTACTACTCCTATGTCCGAGTCACTGCTTGCCAGTGTCATTTGTGTCGTCGCGAACATGACTAATAAGCAGCATCAATCATCCAGATCCCAAACAAAGTAGAATTACACCAACTCCTCCTTGACTAGGTGGGTCCGGGAAGTTCATCTCGCACGATCACGTGACCCAAGATCGGGTTCGATAACAGCCAATTCGGAGGGGAGGTGATCCGTCCAAAGTCTGGACTTTGGAAGCGATGCTATATTGTGTCTGTCGTCCCCCTCATATCGAGCCTCACCTCTGTATGGGCGGGGTAAATATAACGTGACCCCCCCCACCCCTCCACCCCCCAAGCCCAGGGAAATCTTGGACCAGCAATGAATGCCTTCATGAAAGGATGTGCAACGCAGCTGAGGATCCTGGGAGATGAAGGGCGATAACTTCAACAGCGTACCGGGCGTGGTGGCCGAATCGGTAGAGCATGGGCCTCGCGTGCGGGAGATCGTGTGTTTGGTTTCCGGTCAAGTCAAACCGATGACTTATCAAATTGATACTTGTCGCTTCCTAGCCTGGCACTTGGCATTAATAGCATAAGGCAAGGATTGGTTAGCTCAGTGTCAGGATAATAATGTGTCTGGCCTGATTTCCCAGTGGGGCAGCACTATAAAGTTGCCATGAGTGCACACTGTCACAAGTCGGTACCTGTCCTGATATTACCTTAGATGTTGCCAAGATGTAAAACTCCAACAACCAACATTCAACTACTACTCCTATGTCCGAGTCACTGCTTGCCAGCGTCATTTGTGTCGTCGCAAAAATGAATGATAAGCAGCATCAATCATTCAGAGCTCAAACAAACTAGAATTACACCAACTCCTCCTTGACCAGGTGGGTCCGGGAAGTTCATCTCGGACGATCATGTGACCCAAGATCGGGTTTGATAAGAGCCAATTCGGAGGGGAGGCGACCCGTCCAAAGTCTGGACTTTGGAAGCGATGCTATATTGTGTCTGTCGTTCCACTCATATCGAGCCTCACCTCTGTATGGGCGGGGCAAATATAACGTGACCCCCCCCCCCCAGCCCTCCACCCCCCAACCCCCAGGGAAATCTTGGACCAGCAATGAATGCCTTCGTAAAAGGATGCGCAATGCAGCTGAGGATCCTGGGAGATGAAGGGCGATAACTTCAACAGCGTACCGGGCGTGGTGGCCGAATCGGTAGAGCACGGGCCTCGCATGCGGGAGATCGTGAGTTTGGTTTCCGGTCAAGTCAAACCGATGACTTATCAAATTGATAATTGTCGCTTCCTAGCCTGGCACTTGGCATTAATAGCATAAAGCAAGGACTGGTTAGCTCAGTGTCAGGAAAATAATGTGTCTGGCCTGATTTCCTAGTAGGGCAGCACTATAAAGTTGCCATGAGTGCACACTGTCACAAGTCGGTACCTGTCCTGATGTAATCTTAGATGTTGCCAGGATGTAAAACTCCAACAGGATAGGTTTTGATATATTTGAAGTGAAAACATGCTAAATTAGTTTTGGCAAGCATGCCAGAACTCTTACACCACAGGCTTCTGCAGCAACAGGTGCTATTAAATTGACTCACTACTGCCTTCTATCTGGTGACAAGTTAATAAGTGCACCAGTATCGAAGTTAGATATATGTAGAATCAAAGTTAGGACAGTCCCTCGTCCGGGAAATCATATTACACTCCTAGTGTTACAAGGTCTATTTGAAGATTGATACTACCTATCATGGATAAGTCTGAATAGACTTGTTTTCCCCATTAGACAGTTTGTCGATAGAAAGCCCAAGCCTACACTTTTACCGACCCAAAGAATTTTTAACCTCCCACACCACATTGACATGGTATGAGAGCAACTGGCCTTTGATGACGATGTACATTATACACAGCGGTGGAAATCCAAATTGGCAGAGGTGGGTGCATGGGGAATCGAACCACTGACCTTCAGATTAGGAGTCCGACCTAGAAAAAAGTCAGACACTCTAACCACTCCACCACAGAGAACACCACAGAGGTCTGTCTAAACAAAATATTCAAATTGCAGAAATAATAACTGCAGCATACTTAGTTCGAGTTACTATGAATAGGCATGATACACTCGGGTTAATTATAATGGACAGATCAGTCCTGAGCTATTCTGAAATGTTATGTAGAGAAGAGATGAGTGAAATTACATAGGTTATAAGCCATCGTGAAAAGGCTTCAAATTCAGTACTGGCCAAAGTAGCCTGACGCTCGGCATTAATGGGATAGGACAAGGACTGGCTAGCACCATATCAAGATAATGTGACTCTGTGGGATATCAGGTCATGGTGCTGGTGGCAGGGTCTCCCAGTGGGGTAGCACTATAAAGTCGCCATGAGTGCGTACTGTCACAAGTCGGTACCGTCCTGATATGACCTTAGATGTTATTAGGATGTAAAACAACTACAAAGAAGCACACATAGGGAAGCAGCTCATGACAATAGAAATCCCCATGAAATGTATCACAAGGCCTACTGGGGAAGCACTATAAAGTCACCATGAGTGTGCACTGTCACAAGTCGGTACCCGACCTGATGACCTTAGATGTTGGCAGGACGTAAATCCTCAATGAACAAACAGTGTTCCCAAGCACACCAAGTCTGCTATTTACTGGGTGGGAGTATCATTTAACCTACTTACAAATGTCAGAATATGTTTATTTTCAATTATTCAGATGCAAAAGGACATACACATTGAGGAAGTTTGTATATAGGACTTTGACAGGATTTTGATTTTGTGGTACTCATGTCACAGTATTGGTACACAACTTCTGAGAACGACCCATCTATCCCTACAAAGTGGAAGAATACAACATATATCAAACAAATAACTCTTCTACTCTTTCGATAATTGTTTTTTATCATTACATACTGGAAAATACATCGGCCCCATTTACCATGAAACTACTCATATCCAAGTACAGCTAGGTAAATAGAGTTTGCAAGAAGTATGTACTGTCAGTATATCTAAGTACAGCTAGGGACATAGAGTTAGTAAGAAGTGTGTAATATCAGTATATCTAAGTACAGGCAGGTAAATAGCGTTAGTAAGAAGTGTGTACTGTCAATATATCTAAGCACAGCTAGGGAAATAGAGTTGGTAAGAAGTGTACTGTCAGTATATCTAAGTACATCTAGGGAAATAGAGTTACTAAGAAGTGTGTATTGTCAGTACATCTAAGTACAGATAGGTAAATAGAGTTAGTAAGAAGTGTATACTGTCAGTATATCTAAGTACAGCTGGGTAAATAGAGTTAGTAAAAAGTGTGTATTGCCAGTATATCTAAGTACAGCTAGGGAAATAGAGTTAGTAAGAAGTGTGTCCTGTCAGTATATCTAAGCACAGCTAGGGAAATAGAGTTAGTAAGAAGTGTGTACTGTCAGTATATCTAAGTACAGATAGGGAAATGGAGTTAGTAAGAAGTGTGTAATATCGGTATATCTAAGTACAGGCAGGTAAATAGAGTTAGTAAGAAGTGTGTATTGTCAGTATATCTAAGTACAGCTAGGTAAATAGAGTTAGTAAGAAGTGTGTAGTGTCAGTATATCTAAGTACAGTACAATACACCCCACCGCATAATCATGACACCTCATACCAGACACCAAACACCTCACACCAACCTCCTCAAAATCACACTCCTCATACAACAGACGACAATCTATCATCCTCACACCTCACACCTCGTACCAGACACCACACATCACACACCAACCTCCCCAAAACAGCACTGCTCATACACCAAACCGCAAACCATCATCCTCAAACCTCGCACCACACCACACACTGCACACCTCACACCAATCTCCTTAAAATCACACTCCTCATACAGCACACCACACACCATCATCCTCACACCACACACCACACACCAACCTCCTTAAAACCACACTCCTCATACAACACACCTCACATCATCATCCTCATACCACACACCACACACCACACACCACACAACCCCACACCACACACCACACTCCTTACGTCACCATCTCCACATCACCATCCTCATACCATTTTCCTCCCACCTCCTACCTCCCACCTCCCACCTACCACCTCCCACCTACCACCTCCCACCTCCCACCTCCCACCACACACCTCACACCACCCTCCTTAACCACACAATGCGCCTGAACATGAGCAACTGAAAGCCAGCACCCCCTCCCGTCCCCTCTCCAGACACCACCCCGATCCCTCTCCCGCTCACCCCGCCCCTCCTCCACATCACCATCACCATCACCCCACACCACCCTCCCACCTCACACTTCATCTCTCCACCAGTACAGCAAGCCATCAATCTTCCTCTGGACCTAACGGGAAGTGATATACTTCCCACCAGAGACCGCCATTTGCAAAGCCCCCTCCAGCACCCCTTGCTTCCCCTCCTCTGTCTCCCCCCACACCATCCTCCACACCATCCTCCACTATCCCTATTCCCACAGCCTGATCCCCGCTATCCCTTTCATCCCTATCCCTTCCTCCCTCCCTTTACCTCATCCTCCATTATCTTACCCTCAACCTTACTCCTCCCCTTTCCACCCCTATCTTACCCCTAGCCTCACCCGTCCCCACCTCACCCCTTTCTTCCTTCTCCATCACTGCTCCCTCACTCTCTTCACCTAGCTCGCCCCCTCCCTGTCCACCCCTTCATCCCCTCTCCTCCATTCCCCCTCGCTATCTTACCCCCCCCCCCCCAGCCCCACTCCTCCCCTCTTCACCCCTACCTCCCCTCCATCCAATTCCTCCCTATTACCCCCAATTTCCCCCCTCTCCACTCTACCACTTCCTCCCATACCCTCCACTTCCCCCTCCCCCCACTCTCTTACGACTAGCTCCACCCCTTCCATCTCCACCCTTTCCCTCTCTACTACTTCCTCCCGTCTCCTCCAGTTCATACCTACTCTCCGCCACCCTCTAGTTCCGCCCCGCTCCCCGCTCCCCTCTCCCTCTCCCCTCTCCACTCTCCCCTCCAGCACGTCCTACCCTGTCCTCCACCTCATCACCACTCTCTTAACCCCAGCTTTACCACTCCCCACCCCTTCCTCCCATCCCATGATCCCAATCCAACTTTCTCCCACTTTCACCTCTCACCCCTCCTCTTGACCTCTCCCTCCCCTTCCCCTCTCCTGAACTTCGATATACCCCCAACCCTTATCCCCACCTCCCTCACTCCCTCCCCCCAACCCCTACATTCACCCCTCCCCTCAACTTCCCGCTACCCCCACCCCTCATCCCCGCCTCCCACACTGCCTCCCCTCAACCCCTCCATTCACCCCCACCCATCTCCTCAACTTTCCCCCTCCCTTCTCCACACACCACCCCCTCCTCACCCCTCATCCCCGCATCCCACACTGCCTCCCGTCAACCCCTCCATTCACCCCGCCCCTCTCCTCAACTTTCCCCCACCCCTCCCCTCTCCACACACCACCCCCTCCCCACCCCTCATCCCCGCCTCCCACACTGCCTCCCCTCAACCCCTCCATTCACCCTCGCCCCTCTCCTCAACTTTTCCCCTCCCTTCTCCACACAACACCCCCTCATTCCCGCATCCCATACTGCCTCCCCTCAACCCTTCCATTCACCCCGCCCCTCTCCTCAACTTTCCTCCTCCCTTCTCCACACAACACCCCCTCCTCACCCCTCATCCCCGCCTCCCACACTGCCTCCCCTGAACCCCTCCATTCAACCCCGGTCTTCTCCTCAACTTCCCCCCCTACCCCCCACACACCACCCCATCCCCACCCCTCATACCCGCATCCCACACTGCCTCCCCTCAACCCCTCCATTCTCCCCCGCCCCTCTCCTCAACTTTCCCCCACCCCTCCCCTCTCCACACACCATCCCCTCCCCACCCTTTATCCCCGCCTCCCACACTGCCTCCCCTCATCCCCTCCATTCACCCCGCCCCTCCATTCACCCCCGCCCTTCTCCTCAACTTTCCCCCACCCCTCCCTTCTCCACACACCACCCCCTCCTCACCCCTCATACCCGCCTCCCACACTGCCTCCCCTCAACTCCTCCATTCACCCGCCCCTCTCCTCAACTTTCCCCCACCCCTCCCCTCTCCACACACCACCCCCTCCCCACCCCTTATCCCCGCCTCCCACACTGCAACCCCTCAACCCTTCATCCACCCCTGCCCCTCTCCTTAACTTCCCCCCTACCCCCACACACCACCCCATCCCCACCCCTCATCCCCGCCTCCCACACTACCTCGCCTCAAGCCCTGCATTCACCCCGCCCCTATCCCACCCCTTATCCCCGCCTCCCACACTGCCTCCCCTCAACCCCTCCATTCACCCCGCCCTTCTCCTCAACTTTCCCCCTCCCTTCTCCACACACCACCCCCTCCTCACCCCTCATCCCCGCCTCCCACACTGCCTCCCCTCAACCCTCCATTCACCCCCCCCCCCCCTAGCCACCCACTCCTCCAGTGCTGTGGGCGCGCACCTGTCAGACCGGCCGAGACCCTGTGTGTCTGTGGGCGTCTATTTAGTCGGGTGTCGTTTATTATCCTCCGGTCGCCGCCAGGAGGCGCGTGGAGTCGTGGGTGTAGGTGTGTGTGTGTGTGGGGGGGGGGGGGGGGGTAGCTAGGGTGAGAGACGTGGACATGGGGTATGGGGGGGGGGGGGAGCGTAGGCGTTCCACTTCACTGACCACCCGTGAAGAGCGCTATCTTTCTGCTCAAGTTGCCCGGAAGTGTTCCTCGGGGAGGAGTGGTCGGGTGTGGAGGTGGAGGGAGGAGGAATGTGAGGGGTGTGGAGGTGGAGATAGGAGGTTGGGGGTTGAGGTGGGGTAGGGTGGGTGGCGACCACCGCCGGAGAGATTCTTTTCCTTTCCCCCCACTCCGGAAATATCCGAGAATGCGCGAGAGCTGGTACCCGAATGTAACGCGTGCCTTCAGAGTGGACATGTGAAGGTGTGTGTGAGGTGGGGGGAGGGGAGGGGAGATGGGGAGGGGAGGGGAGGGGAGGGGAGGGGAGGGGAAGGGAGGAGCGAGGCGAGTGGAGAAGAGATTGTACGGCAAGGTAATATACATGGGCATTAATTCGGAGCAGATTTGACACGGTGGTGGACTGAGCGGAATGCCTGCTTAAATGGCACTGGAATAAAGTGGGTTATGGTATATGCATAATCTATTCATATGTATCCATGTGTATTTATATATGTTAATATATATTCATATATATGCATAACTATGCATATATATTCATACATATCTATGTATGTCCATATATATTGATATATATTGATATACATTCACATTTATTCATATATATGAATGTATATGAAAATAGGTTCACATATGTTCATATGTATTCATATACATTCATATATGTATTGATATATATTTATATGTACAGTATTCGCGGCACTGGTAGTCATGGGGGTGGTGGCGCCACCTGTCCCAACATGAAGAGGGGGTCACCCATAAAGTAGTACACAACATAAGGGTGGTCAATAAGGAATATTCCCTTACATACCTTTATACTCACATAAGTGTTATACATCACATATATATATATATATTCATGTACATGTACATGAATGTAGAGTTGGGACCCGGATCTGTGGTTGTGCAAGTAGTCTGTAGGGAAATACGATACAGACAAGAAGAAAGAGAAAGTAAGCGTGAAGAGAGTAAGGGAAGGCAAGCCTTCTATCTTTATTTTATAGTACATAGGTTCCCTGTTAAGGTGTCACACCACCCCTGTCACCGATTAGGAGAACAGCATTTCTAGTCCCCATGGCAACCAGTAGTCTGCCCTACCACCAATGGCTACATTGCCCTGGCTGCTCCTCACAGCCTGATTGTGTTGACCCCTACTGGATTATGTTGACCCCTACTCAGGCAGAAGGGCCAGGTCCTGAGTGCCACTCCACTCAACCTGTCATCACTCACTATGTCATCCCCATGAACTCAGTTATAACCCAACCAATACATATATACACATATACTGTACATACATATGAGCCTGTCTCAAAAGGTGATCACTCTTCTTTTTGTTTGCCCATTGTAATGATTGACACAAAACAGCACAGAAACAGTTACACTGAAAACACAAGGACATTTGCTTCAAATAAATATGTATTCTATTGGGATTATGAAACACCACGCAAAAAACAAATCAGTTTATCCTCAGCAAATGCATAAGCAGATAGTATGTTGATCGTTAAAAATGGACAAAGTTTTGTGCCATATTGCTTACTTTTGAGACAGTCTCATATCCATACAAGCTGACTTGGCTAGGTATACGAATAACACCTCACATAATATCACCCCCCCCCCCTCTGCTGTATATCAAAATATCCTAAACATATTTATATTCATATTTATATTAAAATTTATGTTTATTAATATTTATATTCATATTTATATTCGTGTTAATATTCATATTTAATATCATATATATATATATATTTATTTGTATTGATATATAATCATATATATCCATATATATCAATAGATATTCATATGTATACAGGCTTTATATATATATATATATAGATGTACTCACTAATCAATTATGGGAGTATAAACAACAGACCTCAGTTAAATCTTCACTGATCTTTATACCTGATATATATTTAATTGATGTGATCTATTATTAATTCCTTCCATAACAAAAACCACAAGACAAGAAAGATATTTATGGACTGAGCCTCCAACGCTGGCTGGCCCTTAAGACCTACCTTTAATTTGATTGAGCTAAATCGGTGGTGAAATGGGCAGATAGCAGGTAGGTAAGGCACCGCCTGGAGGGAAGGAGGGGAATTAGGGCAGCTGCTTGGAAGCAAGCCTCCACTCTCCAGGCCGCACTCCAGCCTCCAGTAACCCAGAATACAAAGGAGCATATAAAAAGGAGATTACAGTAGCAGTGGTAGGGTATCAAAACAATAATAACAAGCATGATGATTACATATATGAACAATATTTGCATATGTACTTTATACTTCACGTAATGAATTATGGGAGTATAAACAACAAACCCTAGTTATATTCACACTGATCTATATCATGTAGTAATAGATGTGATATATAATGAATTATGGCAATATAATGGGTTAAGACAGTCGTGAACTGATATGAGGACCTGTGAATCGATTAGTACATTGGGGAATTGGCAGGTGGCGCTGTGAATGCCTTAACGCAGTGGTGAACTGATAGGGGGTGTTGTGAATGGGTTAAGCTATGCTTGTGATTGCTGCTCTCCTCCCAGGTGTCTGTGGCAAGGAAGTCATTGTCCACACAATGCAAAGTCCCTCCAGTCGACCACACCTCGCCCTGCCTGACTCCAGTGTCCTCACCTCCACTCTTTTCATCAATCAAATCTGCGTCTTGCGAAATTCATGCCTCTCTCGTTTCACATCCAACTTGCAGGTCGCTCTGGACAACCGGAAGTGGGCGGAGAAAAGCGGAGAGCGCCGAGCCGTGTCGCCGACAGGACCCACGTGACGCCAAGTGAAAGCGAGGCTGGAAAAGAAGGAGGAGGGAAATAAATATGGTTATTGCCTCGGGACGCCATCCTCTCTCTAAAGCAGACACCATGCCATCTTGCCGTTTCACCGCTAGGGGACTTCTCACCGCTATGGGGTCTTCTTCTCACTGCTAGGGTGCCTTTTTCTCACCACTAGTGGGGCCTTTACTCACCACTAGGGGGCCATCTTCTCACAACCAGTGGGAGATTCTTCTAGCCGCTATGCACGAAAACTTCATTTCTCCGCCGGGGGGGGGGGGGGGGGGGGGGGGGGTAGCTTCTATGCTTACCACTAGTAGGAGATTCTTCTATGCACTATGGGATATTCATTTCTCCATCAGTAGGGGCGGCTACTACTCTCGTAATCAGTGGGAGATTATTCTAGGCACTATGGGACCTTCATTTCTCCATCAGTAGGGGCAGCTTCTGCCGTCGTCATCAGTGGGAACTTCTTCTAGGTCCTACGGGATATTCATTTATCCGCCAGTAGGGGCGGGGCGGCTTCCGATGTCATCATCAGTGGGAGATTCTTGCAGGCACTACTGAACATTCATTTCTCCATCAGTAGGGGTGGCTTCTGCTGTCATCATCAGTGGGAGATTCTTCTAGGCACTACAGGACCTTCATTTCTCCGTCAGTAGTGGCGGCTTCTACTCTCATCATCAGTGGGAGATCTTTATGGTCTCTATGGGACATTCACTTCTCCGCCAGTTGGGGTGGATTCTACTCTCGCCACAATAGCATAACTGGCACTTAGCGAATTCTTAGTGTAGCAGGCAAGAGTGAAGCAGCGGCAGGAGCAACATCAGCAACAGGGAACGGAGGGGGAGCCTAGGAGGAGGAATAGCAGGAGTGTGGCGCATACGCGCAGAACCAGGAACCGGAAGTGTGCCAAGGGGAGCGTGAGGAGTGAGGAATGTGAGAGGGGGGGGACACCATGAATACACTTCCGGTGTAACGGATCCAGTGGCTGAAGCGCTCTAGCTCAATCATGCCCCACATCTTCAGCACCTCCTCCTTTTCCAGTACCACCGGACACAACCAGTCACACTCAGCTCATATCACACTCACCGAAAGCACCGCCTATGACGCACACACCTACCCGCCCCAGCACAGCCGTAAGCTATTAATAGATGTGTCTCCAGGGTCTGAGGCCCAGGCGAGTGGGCGGTGCCTCATCGGATTGATAAAGAGCATGTAGCTCTCTCTCTACATATATATATCAGGGGGACCAACCCTGCTCGCGTGAGCCACACAACATTCCGGCAACCCCCGAAATTACTGCACCTCGGGCTCTATCACGTGACCGTGATGTCACACCGTGATAGCGCTGAGGGCTAAGCTCCGCAATCCCAGCATCCCCTTCTGCCACACCCAGGAGTGGGGCGGGGTTGGTGTTGAGGAGCGGTAGCGGGGTTGAGAGTGTTTTTGTTTTGTTTTGTTTTTTTGGTCCATTAGTTGTTTAAGCAGGGGAAATTTCAGTCATAGACGACTGGTCTTCCTCATTCCACTGCTGGTCAATAGAAAGCCCGAGCCTACACTTTTACTGACCCAAGGGATTTTTAACCTCCCACACCACATAGACATGGTATGAGAGCAACCGGCCTTTGATGTCACTGTAAGTTATCCACAGCGGTGGAAATCCAAATTGGCAGAGCTGGGGGCATGGGGAATCGAACCGCCGACCCTCAGATTAGGAGTCTGACCTAGAAAAAAGTCAGACACTCTAACCACTCCGCCACAGAGAATGCCAGTGTTGGAGTTGTAGGAGATTGTGTGTGGAGGGAGGGGGTTTGAAGTGTGACTGGTTGAGCCGGTGCAAACCAAGTTGGTTTCCCAGGGGGGGAGGGGTTGACAAGAGGTGGGCCAGGCCATCAGAGGGTCGGCAAGCTTAGACTGGGAGGTTAGTCAGGCAAGCCGGGTTCAGTAGGAGGTCAGTGGGAGGTTAGTCAGGCAAGCCATGTTCAGTGGGAGGTTAGTGGGAGGTTAGTCAGGCAAGCCATGTTCAGTGGGAGGTTAGTGGGAGGTAAGTCAGGCAAGCCGGGTTCAGTGGGAGATTAGTTGGAGGGTTCAGTGGGAGGTGAGTGTGGAGGTTAGTCAGGGAAGCCACATTCAATGGGAGGTGAGTGTGGAGGTTAGTCAGGCAAGCGTTCAGTTATAGATTAGTGGGGGGTTAATAAGGCAAGCCATGTTCAGTGGGAGGTTAGTGGGAGGTTAGTCAGGCAAGCCATGTTCAGTGGGAGGTTAGTGGGAGGTTAGTCAGGCAAGCCACATTCAGTGGGAGGTTAGTGGGAGGTTAGTCAGGCAAGCTGCATTAAATATAAGTGGCTCATCAGACAAGCTGCACTCAGTAGGTGCATAGTCAGGCAGACTGAGCTGAGGGGACCGACAGCCCGCCAGGAGGCCACCGGGCAAAGCAGGCTTGGTGTCGGGTCACTGGCGGGGTGAGCCGGGCCAGAAGGTCGGGGTGGAGGTGCCGGACCGATTGGAGCCGACTGGAGCCGACTGGAGCCGACTGGAGCCGATTCGAGCCGATTCGAGCCAACTGGAGCCGACTGGAGCCGACTGGAGCCGACTGGAGCCGATTCGAGCCGACTGGAGCCGACTGGAGCCGACTGGAGCCGACTGAAACCGACTGAAGCCGATGAGAGCCGAGTGGACCCTAGAGGAGCCGACTAGAACTGATGGGAGCCGAATAGAGCCGACTGGAGCCTATTAGAACCGACTGGAGCCGACAGGAGCCTACTGGAGCCGACTGGAGCCGACTGGAGCCGACTGGAGCCGACTTGGGCAGACTGGAGCCCATTGAGGACGACTAGAGCCGACTCGGGCCGATTGGAGACAACTCGGGCGGACTGGAGCTAATAGGAGTCTATTGGAACCGACTGGCCGACTGGGACCGATTCGGGCCGACTGGGGCTACAGAGGGGCCGATAGGGTCCGGTTAGGGCCGGTTAGGGCCGACTGTGGCCGACTGTGGCCGACTGTGGGGCAGATATCCGAATACGAGTCTACCCATATCTGGGTCAGGATTCCAGGGCAGGTGACCCGTGACCCTGTGACCACGTGACCACGTGACCTTGTGATCTAGTGGCCCCGCATGTACTCGTCTGTGGCGCGTGCACCCTGATGGATGTCCGCCCGGCCAGGCCTTTATCCCTGAGGTCACGTGTTGAGACGCAGCCAAGTCACGTGATCGATTAGTCAACCGACTGGCAGGACAGGAAAATGGCGGCACTCAGCCAGAAAATAAGATGGCGGCCATGTGACTGTCGGCCTGAGCTGTGCATGGGCACTGTTTGCGAGGTGCCTACTGTGCAGTAAACAGGGGCAAGTCTGTGGAAGGCCACTGGCACAGGTGCTTCGCGGGGAGACTTTGCAGCTCTACGAAAGGCCAGCATAGACCTTCATGAAGGGTCAGCATATGCTTCTATGAAAGGTCAAAATATGCCTTCATGAAAGGTCAGCTTACGTCTTTTAAGGAAGGGTCAGGGTCAACCTTCCATCAAGCATACACTTTGCGAAGGGTCAACAGAAACCTTTAGGAATGGTCAAACATACACTTTACATAGGGTCAATAGAACCCTATATATATGGTCAAGTGTAAACTTTGCAAAAGGTCAACATACATCTGTTTGAGAGGTTAGGTTATGCCAAGGTTACATTGCACATTCATGAAGGGTCAGCTTTACGAAAGCTTACCATATGTGTCGATGAACGGTCAACATATACTTTTACCAAGGTCAAGACATGCCTTGATGGAAGGTCCACATACGCATTCATGAAACTTCAATGTATGTTTCTATAAACATTCAACATATGCCTACCTAAAACGATCCACGTCAACTTCCACAAAGGGTGTCAACATTACCTTCACGAAGGAACAACATACGCACTGATACCAAATGAACTTTATACCTTCACAAAATGTCATTCCTAAACCTTCATGCAGTTTCACCAGTATGCCTTATGAAGGTTAAGAATAGTCCTGTATGAATGGTCAGCATTACCTATTTGCAAAGCTGAAGTTATGCTATGAAGGGTCAATATAGACCTTAATGAAAAGTCAATTGTTCACAGTTGTGAAGGGTCACTTTTCCACCTCTACAAAGGATTAATACAGACTTTGGCGACAAGTGCGAAGGATCACTTGTATGCATTTGAAGAGGGTAATACAGGAGGCCATGGCGACATGTGAATTCTGCACCACTATAAAGGGGCATCCTCATCAACAGTCAACTCTATGAACCCATTCAACCCACGAGAGAAAATCCACCAGTTCTGCAGCAGATTCAGTAGTGCATTATCTATTAATATATCACACTTTTAATTAGATTTCCTGTTCAACATCACCAACATCAACGCCAACAACATCAATAATAACACCAACCAAAATTAAACACCTCAGGAACACAAGTAAAATTGCAGTAGACGCTTTCCACTACGAATTGGGGTATGCAACAGAAGCATTGTCCGTGGAAAAATCATAATATAGGATTTCCACTACCAACCTGCCCTCTGATGTATGTTGCAGAACTAATATTGTGGGTGGCAGCTCACTGTGCAGCCATGTACTTTGAAACATGCCTTATAGAAGATTTCCACGACCAACCTGCCCTCTGATAGCAGTGACAGAACTAATGTTGTTGGTGACAGCTCACTGAATAACATGCACTGTGAAAAAGGCTTTATAGTGGATTTCCACCACCACAACCTGCCCTCTGACGTCAATAGAACGAACTAACATGGTGGTTAGCAGCTCACTGTGCGTGTTATGCGGATGAAAACCACCGATGATAACTGGAAGATGACATTTTCATTTCGATGAAAACAATAATTCAAAACTAAATTAAAACTAAACGTTGTCCTATTCAGCGTGACCAGCTGACTATCCCATCCTCTTCTGGCTCCTCACCTGCTCGTTGGGTCGGCATCATCCTTGCATACAGGACAATAAATAAACCCCTTCTCCGACTGCCTCGACATCATCCATCTCCCGCCAACACTACCCCCCACCCCCACCCCCCCACACCGTCCCTTGCCCATCTCATCTATCAAAGCACTATCCCCCACCCTTCCCCGACAACACCCTGCCTCCCCCACTGCCAACACTCGCGAGAGCTGACAGGCAGTTGCAGTGAGAATGTCAATTTCAGCATGTCAGCTTGCTTATTACATGACGTCACGGCCCAAGCGTCATATCCACCAGGTGGCATATCAACGCCGGTAACCAAGGCGACACCATCGGCATAGCACGTGACGTGACACCGTCCGTGCGCCTTCATCTGACTCCTCACACGCCCCCCCCACCCAACCCCCCAACCAACCCTCCGCCCTTCCCATCACCCCCACCCCCCACACCTACCCCCACCCCCAGCCCCACCCCGCCACCTCCCGCTGACAGCTATCGCTTGGTTCATGATATTCTCTGAACTGACAGTCGAGGTCCATCAACAGGCCATTTGGTGGCGCCATCTGTCATCTTGGTAAAAACAAATATATATAGTAGCGAAGCAGACAACATTCACGATTTACACTCGCATACTTCCGTATACATCACAAAAACTGTGGCTGTTGTGTCCATAGAGGGTGCGAGCTGGTCTGAATGAAGACTATTATATTCTGGTGCAGTTTGACACACCCCACCCCCTCACCGTTAAATGTGACTGATCACCGACATTTTACTCGGGAGTAGTTATGTAAATTCCACGCCCTGATATGACCTCAGATAATGCTAGGACATAAGACAACAACAAACAAACAAAACAGTTAGATAAATTCACCAGTTCAACGTAGCAAGTTTCCGACGTGCTCTAAAATGGGTCACGCTACGCCCCGCACTGTGACGTGGTCCATGCCGGACACACACCGACGTTAGTGATCAAACAGGGAGCGAGCGGTCAGCCTCTCTTCGCTGCTGACGGGGGTACAGGATCTCAGCGCTCACTGGGTCAGCCGCCAGGGGTCACTGTCACACACATCTGACAATGTCACGCACATCTAGCACTGTCACACACATCTGAAACTGCAACACACATCTGACACTGGCATATACATAATGGCACTGTTACACACATATGACACTGCCACACACATCTGACACTGTCACGCACATATGTCACTGCCACACACATCTGACATTGCTACACACATCTGATACTGCCACACACATCTGACATTGTCACACACATCTGGTACTGTCACAGAGCTCTGACACAGTCACACACATCTGACACTGCCACACATATTTGACACTGTCACACACATCTGACATTGTCACATACCTCACACTGTCACACACCTGACACTGTCACACACATATGACAGTGTCACACGCAGCTAATGTTCACTGATGACGCTCATCAATAAGTGCCCATTCCATGCTCATCACCAGCGATTGTACTCTGTCGTCACTTCCGGAACTAACGTCGCCACTTCCGGTACAAGGTGATCACATGACGCTCATCACCAAGTGCCCATTACATGCTCATCTCCAGCGGTTGTACTCCATCGTCACTTCCGGTATTGACGCCGTCAGTTCCGGTACACGGTGATCACGTGACGCCGATATATGTGAACATATATATATATATAGATATATTACACACGCCATTACCCACGTGCAGCTGGCACGCACCCATTTGTCAGTACCCAGAAGTCTCAGCGCGCAATTAAGTCCCTTGATGGACGAGCGGTGGTTGAGAGTGCATCCTGTCCAGTCTTCCCACCCTCCTTTTCCCCTAATTGTCGCCCGCCTTAATTAGCAAAGCAATTAGTGTGCTTTAATTAGGGCCAGGGAAAAAAGAATGAATAATGTCAGTTGCCGGCTATAATGTGTATATCACATGACAGTCACCAGAGGGTACGTCAGGTCTTTCACATCACACCCGGGTAATGGGCGAGAACATGCAAGTTGATCATTCACCCACCAGCGTGCGCACGCGCATACATCAGACTTATTTAGCACCTGCCACTCAACTCATCTGTGTAGCCATTGCGACAGCACATCAGGTAAGGATTACATTGACTATCGGTCAATATCGTTGAGAGCAGGTCATATATTAGGGACCAGTCACTCAGCATCGTCACTTCTTAACATTCGTGCAAACTGACTGATAATTCAGCGAGTTGTGAGTGCATGTTTAGGGGCCGGCTTCTAAGCACTGGTCCCGATAGGGGGCGTGCACATTCACTGCCGGTCAAGCATGAATGGACCAGCACATACGAAGCCACAGCCATCGTGGCGCGTTCCACTTCTCTGTGATCGCTACCGCCATCTTTAACGACCAAGCGGGGTGCCCATTCACCCAGCCATTATTTGTACATGGGTAAGTCTACCATTACACCAGCCGGCGATTTCATTGGCTAACACAGTCAGTGTGGAGCGTAATATATCATGTGACAGCCACTACTGGGACACTTCACTTCAGTCTCTGTATGTAACCAGTGGGGAAACACAAACTGACCAAATCAGTCACCCGGCATGTACATTACACGCAGTCTTTTGTCATCTACCACAGTAACTGCAACTCTAACTTGCATTCCAGGCAAAGCGTGATTAGCTCTGTCCACAAGACATATTTCATCTATCTCCCCACACGCAGGCCACCGGCGGAAGTGGTCAATTAACCCAACTTCTTTCTCATCACACCATCGTCTACGACAAGCAGGAACACACACAAGCACGAAACAAACTGCTCATTCACCCAGCACGGGCACGCTCCGCTGATGACGTCAAAGCAGTTGGTGGGCGCTCTCTAACTGGCTGCCGGCGTGGGCCGTTCGAATCATCGTTGACAGCGTTGTGACAGCGTTGTGAGAGCATTGTGAAAGCGTTCTGAAAGCGTTCTGAAAGCGTTGTGATACCGTTGTGAAAGCTGTGTGACACCGTTGTGAAAGCTGTGTGACACCATTGTCTCAGCGTTGTGACAGCCAGCCAGCCGCACGGCGACTACCGGCTCGGGATCGGTCACCGGTCGGGACAGGGAGAAGGGCGGAGCGACTATCCGCCCACCCGCCCGCCACCCGGATAACAAGGCCAGCGCCTGCCTGTCTGCTTGCTGCCTACGCCCACCCACCTACCCGCGCCCCATCCATGTCCGCCCCGTACACCAAGATGGCGGTGTCGACGACGATGGGCGACCCGGAGATGCACAAGGTGAAGATCGCCGTGCTAGGGGGCGCTGCGGTCGGCAAGACCTCAATCATCCAGCAGTTTGTCTGCAACCAGTACACGGACGAGTACATCGCAACGGAGAAGCGGCAGTGCTACTACCCGAGCGTCATCATAAACGACCACATGTACGGCGTCAAGATCGTCGACTGCCCGGTCATCCCCTACTTCCCGGTTAACTCGCTGTATGAGTGGACGGACTTTCGTGGATACGGACTCCGCAATGCCACCGCCTACGTGCTCGTCTACGACATCACGTCCGAGGAGAGTTTCCGCTACGTGCGCTCCTTACGCGACCAGATCGTCGAGAGTCGCGACGTCCGCGATGTGCCGTTGTTCATCGTCGGCAACAAGCACGACCTCAGTGACGCGCGCGACCTGCCGCAGCGAGAAGTAGCTAACACCGTCAAGAAACAGTGGAAGTGCGGCTACCTGGAATGCTCGGCCAAGTACAACTGGCATGTGGTGCTGCTGTTTAAGGAACTCATGAAAGCCATAGACTACATGAACTTCGGCCACAAGCCCGCCTCGATCCGCGTCCAGGAGGCGCTGCGAAGGAACAGGTGCGCCATCTTATGACGAAAGGGTCCGCCGTCATCCGGGACCCGGCGCCTTCGTTGAGGGGTTCTGTTCGGTCCTGATAAAACTCTAACAAGCAACCAACCCAAATCACTGTTTGGCTAAAAACACTTTTTCTGAAGATTTGTTGATATGTGTTGAATGAAGATCTGTATTTTCATTATCGGTTTTCTTTCTAATATATATATATGTATGTCTATATATATGTATATGTATATATAATAATAATATATCAAAATATATCAAATATATAAAGAAATATATACATATATATGAATATATATATAAATAAATATATAAATATATATATATATAATAAGAGAAGGGGTATTTAAACTCTTTTAATAAATCTAATTGAGTTTGCATCGATTCAAAAGTAATAATAACTAACCTAGGTGGCAATATTAATCAATAAAACCAGAGTATTCGTATAGTAATGATTATTAATATTAATGATGATTATAATTCATATAATAATGACAATAATAATAGTATATACTATATAATATATAATAAGAAGAAGAATGATAATGATGCCATGGAAGTTGGGGTAGGTATGGGGTGAATGCTTAAAAGGTCAAAG
The DNA here is from genome assembly GCA_030323885.1 of Branchipolynoe longqiensis. NCBI lineage: Eukaryota > Metazoa > Annelida > Polychaeta > Phyllodocida > Polynoidae > Branchipolynoe > Branchipolynoe longqiensis. The sequence goes on along the minus strand of CM059195.1, from coordinate 24,206,415 downwards.
TCTAAGGGTTTATTCTATTATTTTATTCGATTCAAGGTATAATAAATAACCTAGTGGCCAAATTGATTAATTAAAACAAAGTAATTGTAACAATGAATGATACTAATAATGCTAATAATACACCATAATTATTACAATAATGATAACAAGGCCATTATAGTTGGGTGAGGCTGGGACAAACCATAAGGTCTTGTTTGGGGGTACATTAGTTTTGGGTGTTTTTTTCTTCATACACTATTTTATTCATGGAGCACTTAATCCAATGAGGACGCCACTTGTATTAAGTGTTCTCGCAGCAGGACGCCATCTACACCATTGTTCCCTCTCCCACCTCAGCAGGATACATATAAATGTGTCATTACTTTCAACAATAAGCCTGGATTTACAAATGGGTAAATGATCCTTTCAGAGGTGAGATATCAAGCCTATGATTGGATTTTCTTTTAAAGTAAGCTGCAACTATGGAAGCAAATTAAACTATTGCAGCATCCAATTCTGGCATCATTTACGGAAGTGGGAGTGGGAGTGGGAAATAATAAGTGGTGGCACTAATGTAGCAAGCAGCGAACTGATAGTTTACACTGTGAATGGGTTAATAAAGTGGTGAATCGATAGGTGGCGCTGTGAATGGGTTAATACAGTGGTTAACCGATAGGGGACACTGTCATTGGGTTAATACAATGGTGAACCGATAGGTGGTGCTGTGATTGGATTAATACAGTGGTGAACCGATAGGTGGTGCTGCAAACGGGCTAATACAGTGGTGAACTGATAGGTGGCACTGTGAATGGGTTAATGCAGCGCTGAACTGACAGGCGACATTGTGAATGGGGCAAGCAATCACTGCATGGTGGACACTTCACTGAGTTCTATGGAGGCGCAGGCGGATCTGCCACGCATTGGCAGAGAGTCCTGCCAACCGGAACTATTTTTGTGCATCCTTCACTTCAAGCTGTAAATATAACTCCCATAATTGTACCCGACCCAGTGCACCCGCGTTGCATGTGAAGTACAGAATGTCTCTTTTTGTAATTGAATTACTTGCTTACCTTTGGATTAGATTCCTCCAATCAATCGAAGGGAAGAACGAACCCAACCAACAACAATAAAATAAATATATGAATAACCCCCTACCCACCCCACCCCAAAATCTTGAGAAATGAAATAATGTCATACACGGATAGGAAAAGTGAATGTTTTCTGTAGAGTCTATGAGTTTCGCTTTCAGTCACTCTGGGTGATGTGTTTCTTGTCTGCGTGTGTACCTGCGAGGAGAAAGCAGTGTGTCTGGTCAGCTTGTGACGTCAGAGTTAAGTGTGGTGACGTCATTCCACGCATGCGGAGGATTAAAGTTCATCTTTGAAAGATCTCGTGTTCATCGCTTTTTCGCTTTGTGATTGTTTAGGTTCTTCACAATCCAGACAATGTTTCGAAGTGTTTCTAGGGTAAATAAAAGCAGAGTTCAGACTGATTCTTCCTTCTATAGCACCGATTATATTTTATGAATAGTTTATGGTAGGATTACGGGAGGTAAGGATGGAGAGGGGGGGGGGGGGGCTCGGACTAGATAAAATAGTAATCCCTGTCCAGAGTAGGGATGAATGACGACCCTACTTAAATCCGAGCAGAATATGTTGAAGTAGGAATTAATTGTGGATGTGGTCGTCCCAATGCGCAATTTATATATATATATTGGCTTTTAAGTTGAGAAATTGGGACAATGCACATAATATTTACTGAAATAGTAGCATCAGAATGCTCTAAATTTAAATGGTAAATTGTATGAATCTATTTCTTTTCATAAATTCTTCAATCAATATTGATTGGGCTATGAGAAATAAGCAATTGTCCTATATATATATATATATTTAGCGCACTACGTTGCACAGTGTATTTCTATAAGAATAACCCAGCCTTCTGGCACTTTCTTGTAAATTAGGCTGTCTAATCAGCAGTCATGTCACAGGAACAGGGCTGCAGGAGTAACTAGGGTCAGACCTAATGATGGCATAAGGTATTAGGATTGTGAAAAAAACAATTAAAATTCGCGGACCATGAGTAAAGCCTTCCATTCGACTTCGTAACACTTAGGGGCTTGCTCCATAATTAATCAGGTTGAGATGATGACACATTGGCAAACTGCCAAACTTCCCTTGCTTGTCATTTTATAAAAGTATGATGGAATGGCTGGCTTCTGTAAGTTTATAAAATAGTCTTCTATATGTACACACAATAAAATAGTCTTCTATATGTACACACAATAAAATAGTCTTCTATATGTACACACCAACAGTCCACAAGAATACAGGAGGTTATTCAGTGAAGATCATTATATGCATCAACCAGCAGCCTCAATCCAGCAGTGATGAGGTTGGTTCTCCCTACTCGAACAGCAGGAATGAAGAAATAAAGTTACTTGTTTTGTTTTCTTGAAGATTTATACTGCCTATTATGGATAAGTCTAAATAGACTTGTTTTCACCATTAGACAGTTTGTCGATAAAAAGCCCAATCCTACACTTTTACCGAACCAGGGGATTTTTAGCCTCCCACACCACATAGACATGGTATGAGAGGAACTGGCCTTTGATGATGCTGTAAGTTATACACAGCGGTGTAAATCCAAATTGTCAGAGGTTGGGGACATGGGGAATTGAACCACCAACCTTCAGATTAGGAGTCCGACCTAGAAAAACGTCAGACTGTTGGTACAGACCTGTTATTCTCACTAAGAGGTCGAGCGCTGGTCATGGACGGACCTTGAGGAATGTGTCGCTGGCTACTAAATACTGGGACCTAGTGGGGAGGGCTGCTCACCTGACTGTTCGTGGCTTGGTGGTCCCGGATAAATAGGTGGCCAGGTTGCTATGGTAACACCCCCTGCAGCAGCCGGCAGAGTGTGGTAGGAGAGCTGTGCAATGTTCACGTATATAATACAACAATTCAAAACAACCAATCAACATATATGAAGATTTCAGGCGCTAAACCATGTAAACGCCAATCCAAAAATGTAGTTTAAATAATAGATTTGCACCTGAAAATAATTTGAATTCTCATTAATTCCACTTTTCATATAATCGCATGGTTATGAAGCAATGAACAAAAGAGAAATATTATAAAGAAATAAAATTGTTGAGGGTTTGATTCCAATGTTTATCTCCATTTTTAGATTGCTGGTTACGTGGATTTTCGCCTGAATTCTTCATATCAATTCAAGCACATTTGATTCCTCGCTAAGGAAATCACCTTTGTTTACAGACATGGCTTTCCTTGGGTAATGGCTGGCAGGGGAATCATTTTGAAAATATGGTTTTATAGTGAGTATTATAGTATGGACCGTCAACTTTCCGGAATGATTTGTATAATTCAAAATATCACACATTAACTATCATTGTATGACTTGGTGAAAATAGTATTTGCCTAGAGTGAGGAGTGCATCACAGGCCAGAAATTGAAATATTACAACAGGTATTGGAATAACAATTGAAAAACAACTGAAAAACAATTGAAAAACAGTTAAGTGAACTATACTAGAGTTATTAAAATTGAACATTTATTAAGTATAATATGCAAGAGTAATCAGAATGAAAATTGAAAAATGATTAAATGTAGTAAACAACAGTTATTGGAATGACAACTGAACAATTATTATGTGAAATATACTAGATTTATTGGAATGACAATTGAGTAATCAATAAATGAAATATATAAACAATTATTGGAATAACAATTTATTGACCAATTGCTAAGTAAAGGATACAATAGTTAGTAGATTGACAATTGATCAATTATTAACACACTGACACATTCAAACTCACACCATTCCGTGGCTAGAATTATAATCGCTAAACTACCTCCCTGATGCAATCATCCTACCCATGCCTGCCTGTCTACGTGGCTTCTTGCCTGAGAGGTTAGTGCAGACTACTGCAATCATTCCCCTGGAAATGTAAGTACGGTATTTTAAATGGTCTATATCCATGTTGTTTACTGTTTATAATTGCATACGTGCAGGCAATGCATTTACATATAAATATAAGTCAGAACGAGGCTATAAAGACGCGACCTCATATAATCACTTCAGGTATAATGCAATCATCTGTGAGTTATCAGAACGAGGCTATAAAGTCGGGACCTCATAGAAGCACTTCCAGTATAATGCAGGCGTCTGTGAGTTGTCAGAAAGAGGCTAAAACTACAAGCAGCGGAAAGAGACTTTAGCTTGAATGGAATACATTTTGCTTGGTAGTTAAACCTGCATAGTCTGATGAAATCATCAAATATTTTCGAAACCAAAAACACTGACCTAGATTTGGTACAATATATATTTGATTGGAATAGCAAATGAAAGGTATATAAATTCCGCCACCCCTCTAACCCCACAAAGTGTGTTCACGTTTCTATAGTAGAATCATATACCCTCACAGCAGAGTTCCAAAGAAGAATGTATACCATGGAAATGAGGTACTACCGCAAGATACTACGTGTCTCATACAAAGACTATGTTGCCAGCAAAGAAGTCTGTGCCAAGATCCAACAGGCAATTAGATCACACAAAGATCTCCTGACAATTACAAAGAGATGACAACTGCAGTGGTATCGCTATATTTCCTGTTCATCAGATCTGCCCAAATCCATCTTGCAAGACACAGCGAAAGGAGGATGAAGACAAGATGGACAAAAGAAGAGGTGGGAAGACAATACCATAGAAAGGCCAGGCCTGAAGTTATGCAAGTCTCAGAGGTCAAGGCTCATATGCATCACAGCAATATCCAAACACATGCTTGGCTATAGAAACATGGAAGCTATACAAAGATATGCATCATAGCAGTCTCCAAACACATGCTTGCCTATAGAAACAGGGAAGCTATACAAACATATGATTCATATCACTCTCCAAACACAATGCCTGTCTATAGAAATAGGGAAGCTATACAAAGATAAGCATCATATCACTCTCCAAACACATGCTTGTTTATAGAAACAGGGAAGCTATACAAGATATGGATTACAGTATTCTCCAAACACATGCTTGCCTATACAAACGGGGAAGCTATACAAAGATATGGATCATAACACTCTCCAAACACATGCTTGTCTATAGAAACAGGGAAGCTGTACAGAGATATGCATCATATCACTCTCCAAACACATGCTTGTTTGCCTGTAGAAACACGGAAGCGATTCAAAGATATGCATCATAGCACTCTCCAAGCACATGCTTGTTTATAGAAACAGGGAAGCTATGCAAAGAACTGCTGAAGAGCAGAGTCAGGAATCCAGAACTGGTCATCCTAATTCCTTTCCAACGTCTTTGATATATACGAAAGCAGACTTTCGATGAACTAGCGAATTAAATTTCCATTACTGTGTCAGAGATGCTAATCAAGAGGGAGCACTGGTTTTGGAGTGCAGCGGAGTAGCATGAAGGTGCACTCAGCCAGTGTACGTTGACTCTGGCAGGTTGCCCGCCAGCATCAAGGAGCAATTCGATGATGAAGACCGAGTGTCTCCATTTGAAATTTCTTCTGCTTAAAGCTGCATAGGGCTATAAAAACATCAAATTTGTTAAACCAAAGCAATTATCTCAATTTGATTCTAATTGTTTAATTTAGATACTGGTGCACTTATCAAACATTTGTCACCATATAGAATGGAATACTGAGGCGATATAATAGAACATCTTACTGCAGAAGCCTAAGGTGTCAGAGTTTTGACAACCTTGCCAAAATGAATCGGTCATATTTGCACTTCAAATATCTCAAAAGTTAAAAATGTTAATAAAAATGTTACTTCAAACTAAAGTAAGATAGATTATAAGGGACAACCTAATATATTTATCTCAGAATATGACAGAAACTCAAAACCATCGAACTATGCAACTTTAATCAAATAATGTACAAAAATATATGTTAAATACCTTAATATTTTCTAGTTGCATAATCTGATGCTTTTGAATTTCTGTCATTTTCGGAGATTAAAATGCACCATTCAGTTGCTACCCTTGCTATCAAACTGACGATGCTGCCGGGAGTCACGGCGGGGCTAGGCCGGGAGTCACGGCGGGGCTAGGCCGGGAGTCTCGGCGGGGGTAGGCCGGGAGTCACGGCGAGCGTAGGCCGGGAGTCACAGTGGGGGTAGGCCGGGAGTCACGGTGCAAGTAGGCCGGTGTAACGATTTCAATTTCCCCCTTTTCAAGTTCCCCCAGGGAATCTGAAAACGCTTTTAATTTCCCTGGAGGGAAATTAATAACGTTTTCAGATTCCTCCCCGTATTTTCAAATTCCCACCTCCGGGAATTTAAAATTGTTTAAAAAACTTTAAAAAACGTTTTAAAATTCAGATTAATATTTTGTTCTTAGCCATCTTGGAGACTTTTTGTGTCATTTGGGGTGAAATATGTTTTGTTGTACTAGTAATAATTTCCATTATGCTATTCTCTGTGTATTATTATATTTGTCATGAAAAATAACAAAAATAACAAAAAATAACAAAAATAAAGAAAATTCCCCAAAAATGGGGGTTGGGAAAGTTAAAACGAGGGAGGGAACTTGAAAACGTTTTCAAATTCCCCTGGGATGAATTTGAAAATGTTTTCAAGTTCCCGGGGGTGAACTTGAACCAGGCGGAATTTGAAATCTTTACACCGGGAGTCACGGTGCGGGTAGGCCGGGAGACACATGGGGGTAGGCCAGGAGTTACAGCGGGGGTATGCCGGGAGTCACAGCGGGGGTAGGCCGGGAGTAACGGCGGGGGTAGGCCAGGAGTCATGGAGGGGGTAGGCTAGGAGTCATGGCGGGGGTAGGCCGGGAGTCACAGCGGGTGTAGGCCGAGAGTCATAGCGGGGGTAGGCTAGGAGTCACAGCGGGTGTAGGCCGGGAGTCACAGCAGGGTAGGTCGGGAGTCACAGCGGGGGTAGGCCGGGAGTCATGGTGGGGGTAGGTCGGGAGTCACGGTGGGGGTAGGCCGGGAGTCACGGCGGGGGTGGTCGGGAGTAACGGCGGGGATAGGCCGGGAGTCATGGAGGGGGTAGGCTAGGAGTCATGGCGGGGGGTAGGCCGGGAGTCACAGCAGGGGTAGGTCGGGAGTCACAGCGGGGGTAGGCCAGGAGTCATGGAGGGGGTAGGCTAAGAGTCATGACAGGGGCTAGGCCGCGAGTCACAGCGGGGGTAGGACGGGAGTGACAGCGGGGGTAGGCGGGAGTCACGGCGGGGGTAGGCCGGGAGTCACGCGGGAGTAGGCCGGGAGTCACGGCGGGAGTAAGCCGGGAGTCACAGCGGGGGTAGGCCGGGAGTCTCGGCGGGGTAGGCCGGGAGTCACGGCGGGGTAGGCCGGGAGTCACGGCGGGGGTAGGCCGGGAGTCACGGCGGGGGTAGGCCGGGAGTCACGGCGGGGGTAGGCCGGGAGTCACGGCGGGGGTAGGCCGGGAGTCACGGCGGGGGTAGGCCGGGAGTCACGGCGGGGGTAGGCCGGGAGTCACGGCGGGGGTAGGCCGGGAGTCACGGCGGGGGTAGGCCGGGAGTCACGGCGGGAGTAAGCCGGGAGTCACAACAGGGGTAGGCCGGGAATCACGGCGGGGGTAGGCCGTGAGTTACAACGGGTAGGCCGGGAATCACGGCGGGGGTAGGCCGTGAGTTACAACGGGTAGGCCGGGAATCACGGCGGGGGTAGGCCGGGAGTCACGGCGGGGGTAGGCCGGGAGTCACGGCGGGGGTAGGCAGGGAGTCCCGGCGGGGGGTAGGCCGGGAGTCACAACAGGGGTAGGCCGGGAGTCACGGCGGGGTACGCCGGGAATTACAGCGGGTAGGCCGGGAATCACGGCGGGGGTAGGCCGTGAGTTACAACGGGTAGGCCGGTGTGGCTGTGATCACGGCGGGGGTATGCCGGGAGTTACAGCGGGTAGGCCGGGAATCACGGCGAGGGTAGGCCGGTGTGGCTGTGATCACGGCGAGGGTAGGCCTGAGTTGATCGTTATAATCTACTACACTTTACTCTAAAGCTTGAAATGACTACGTATACGATTATCTAATGTGTAAACATCCTAAATTAATTTAGAAGAGCAGGTAAAATGTTGACACTATCAGTTTAGCCTTAATAAGTTCTCATAAATTGACTCAGTGTCCCGCTATATGTGGCAACAAATGCTTAATAAGTGCATCAGCGAATACAAATGATATTTAGAATTAAATCTAGATACGTGTATTGGTTTAGAAAATGAGATGTTCATCAGACCATGGAACTTCAATTTAAAACTGTCTTAAAACCTACATCAATTAGGTTAGAATGATCAACCTAATATATTGATATATTCGCAGAAACTTAAAATTGCACACATCAATGGTTTAGAGTTTCTATCATTTTCTGAGGTAAATATATTAAGTTGATCCCTATAATTTACCTTACTTTAGTTTGAAGTAACTTCTATTTTCTGATATGACCTTGGATGTTGCAAGGACTAGGACGTAAAGCAACCAAGCAATATATTTTAACTGGCTACTTTTTTAGATATTTGAAGTGCAAACATTACAAATTAATTTTGGCAAGCACGGCAAAACTATGACACCATAGGCTTCTGCAGTAACAGATTCCATTCAATTGCCTCAGTATTCCCGTATATGTTGTAACAAATGTTTAATAAGTGCCCCAGTATTTGAGTTGCATATGTACAATCAAATCAAGATAATTGTTTTGGTTTTGAAAATTTTATCTTTTCATCGGACTAAGCAGCTTATAAAATCCATCAGACTGTGCCTCTATGAAGTGAACGCGTTATATAGAATGTGTTCAGGACGTGCTGATCTTGTTGACTGAGTGACTCATTTCTCAGGCCTTGGGACTGACGGTTCGTTCAAGCACGGTTCTGCAGACACTTGTTAACCCACACACTCCCCACTCCTCCTCACCCCCACCCCAACCCCCCAACCCACCTCTGCACAGCGCAATGCCAGCCTCGCTTTACCTGTGTTCTATTTATAACATTATTAGTCCAATTACACACACTGCCAAAAGAGTGTGGTGTCGCCTTTACGCATCAGGAAATTAACACAAAAAGAAATGAAAACAAAAAGTGTCAGCAAATAATACAGTCGGAAATAACATCGATTCAATCCCAGCATCACGTGTGGATGGTGATGGTTTTCAGGGGCGTAGCTAGACCTTTAACGATGTGTACTCCTAATTTCGGCTGGAGGTTTAGGGGGCCGCTTACTGCGTCACACCCTTCCGAATCTGAAATCATATCTAAGGAACGCCCCCTCTTTCTCTCTCTCTTTATTATTTTGTTATTTTATTGTTTTTTGACAAAACGATGTGGACGTTTTGGCATACGCGCAAACGCCTAGCTACGCCCCTGGTTGTGCTACGATGAATGAGTGTGGTGGGCAATTAGTTCGAATATTTACAAAGAGGGCGTGAAGAGTTCAGTTGCAAAAATTAACATATATGTTCATTTTAGTTGTTCTCTGTAAAAAGAGAAATTAGAATTTGTTATTGTGCTTTACAGGAAAGGTCCATCAATTTGATATAGGGTAATGTATTATATATGGGATGTGTTTGTTTCTGTGGGGGAGGGGGGGGGGGCGTTGATTATCGGAATGATGGCAGGTTCAGTGCAAACCGTGTAGTCATGGTTTCAATTCAGCCCATATGGCATTTGTCGGTTTTTGCGCTTGAACTCTTCACATGCACTGCGATTTGGTCGAAGATGAACAGAAGTGCAAGTACTGTGGTGGAAAATGACATCAGTTTGTGAGCAAGGTTAGCAACTGAATGGTTTATAAGCGGTGCCAGATGCTGGAAATACACTATAAACTTTAGAATCCTATTTTGTTTGGCTGGTAGTACAGATCATGGATTAATTAGTTATATTATCGATGAGCTGCAAGTTCAAAAAACGATTACAAGCATAAATCACTAGCACCATGTTGTACCATGTTCATTGTTTGAGCATGTTCACTTTTAATAGACTAGCAACATTAGCAATGCATTCACTATTTTACAAAGGGCAACAAACATTGTGAATATAAGCCTACTTGCAACGGCTACAACACACTCATTGCTACCATCGTTTCCAATACACAAGTAAGATTAACCCTCTATAAGTAGGAACAAAGCCTGTAAATATATTAACAACATTATTGATGTTAGCGAGCCAACATACACAATTTGCAACACTCGGAGTCAAGGGTAGTGAAGAAGATTTATTGTAGCAATTTGACAATGCAAATTAAACAAAATATGTTACTGCCTGAAGACAGGCGATCATGCAGGCTGACTACAGTCAGTTATGCCGTGGGCATGGTTTGTGTGAAGCCTGGCTTCGAGCTCAGAACTGCCTGTGGGACAGGCGAATCGGTGCCCACGGGACAGGCAAATGGCTGTAGTTGCCATAATGTCATGCTTTCGCGATCAGGACGTTGCAGGACAGACTAGTACCATGAGGCCACATCTCGGAGGTCATCAGTGTTCGGTAACCTGGCAGGCAGGTTTGGGTAGATGTCAGAATCTGGAGTAAAGAAGATGGTTCAGGTTAAACACAAGCGTGTCTGGAATTTACTCAGATGGAACAGATAAGGAGGGTCGTTAGAATGTAGAATTTGCTGGTAGGTGTTACATAACTCGAGATGATAATTGATAGCTGGTGAACAAGAGGAATGGTAGTACTGATAGCACATGTATAAATGAACTAAAATAGGCAAGTCTGGCTGAAGAAACGAGAGGATTATGCAGCACTCAACCCCTCCAGAGAGGGTGGGTGGGTGGGTGGCTGGGTGGGTGGGTGGCTGGGTGGGTGGGTGGCTGGGTGGGAGAAACGAGGCTCACTAAGAGGAGTGGCAAGGAGGTGTAGAAGTGGAGGGTTTATATATGGGTGAGACTTGGGGGGCATGTGCAAAGCACGTGAGTGGGGTGAGGGAGGTGATTGGGGTGAGTGGGGGGAGGCATGCGCAGTCAAGCATGACAGGGCATGTCATGTGGTCTTGTGCAATGGGGCATGTCAGACTCCTCATGTGCAAATTAGCAACACATCTGTTTATTATAAGTGGTAGCAAATTTTGTGAATACATTAATAAAATTAGCAATACATTCATTTGATACAAGTGGTAACACAGCTTGTGAATACATTTACAACATTAGCAATGAATTAACTGATGACAAGTGGAAACAGATCTTGTGAATACATTATCAACATTAGCAATACATTGACTGGTTACAAGAGCTAACAAATCTTGTGAATATATTAACAATATTAGCAATACATTCACAGGTTCCAGGGCTAATACATCTTGTGAATACCCTAATACCATTAGGAATGAATCCAATAGTTAGAAGTGGTACTAAACCTTGTGAACACACTAATAATATTAGCAAAATATTCATTGTTTACAAATGGTAGCAAACCTTGTATACATATATCATCAACAAATCCACTACTTTGCAAGCATCAACAGGCTGTAAAATATTTTGATATTCGGCATAGGGGGGAATGCAAATGTTCTATTACTGATCGGTGTATGTGACCAGGTGCATGTATGTATGTATATATATATGTATGGGTTGGTGGTGCCTGAGTGGGATGTAAATAGACATAGTGGGGCTGGTAGGTCTGGGTGTGACGGCACTCAGGGCCTACCCCCTCTGCTGGGATAGGGATCACCACACTCAAAGGTCAAGGTTGGTGGTGGCCATGGGGCCATAATGATTGTGGTGGTGAGCAGACCACTGGTATCCATGGGGACCAGGCATGTTGGATCCCTATTGGTAGGGCCATGAATGCTTGTTTCCCATTGGGGGAAAGGGGTGGGATGATACTCTACAATGAACCCATATAACCATATAAATAATAAGCCAGAGGGCTGGACTCTCTCTTCTTCTTTACACTTTATTCTCTTCTTTTCTCTTTGTCTGTATTGATTTCACCCTAGCCTGCTCACAAGGCCACATATTTGAGCATTGGACTTTACAAAAGGTTATCAACGAACTAGCAAATTAGTAACACACCACATAGTTCACAAGTGGTAGAAAATGTTGGCAATAGCCGTGTCATACTGCACTAATAGCGTCAAACAAGGTTTACCTGTAATGTGTTAGTAAAGCATGCAATGAACAAGACAGATTACTGAATGTTCTCTAATTAGGCTTCGCTATTAAAACCTCTTTTGTAATCAGAACTGATGAAACTTACTGAGGCAGCAGTAAGTCTTGGCGCCTTGGCGTCTTGCGGTCTCACGGTGCTAAAGTGTGACAGTGCCATAGTCTCACTGTGTCCTAGTGTAACAGTATCTCAGTGTTGCAGTGTTGCCGTGTCACAGTGCCACAGTGATGCAGTGTTGCAGTGTCACAGTGCCACAGTGATGCACTGTTGCAGTGTCACAGTACCATAGTGATGCAGTGTCAATGTCACAGTGACACAGTTGCGTGCTACGGTTCCACATTATCGCAGGGTTGCTGTGTTACAGTGTCACAGTGTTACAATGGCGCAGGTTCACCACTTTTAAGTGTATCAGTATATCACTGAGTGAGTGACTTGAAGGTTTTACGCCATTTTGTTGGTACATTAGTTGTTTAAGCAGGGGAAATTTCAGTTGCAGACGACTGGTCTTCCTCATTCCACTGCTCCTTGCCCTATCCTAGTAATGCCACCTATGGCCATATTCATAGCAAGGTCAGTGTCACATGTTCAGTGTCACAATGTCATGATCATGCAGTGGCATAGTGTTGCAATGTCATAGAGATGCAGTGTCATGATGGGTCAACGTCGCAGTGTATCAGTGTCACAGTGTCACAGTATCATAGCGACATAGTGGTATACTGTCACAATGTCACATTGATGCAGTGTCACAGCTTGTCAGTGTCAGTGTATCAATGTCACAGTGTCACAGTTTCAAACTGTCACAGTGGCACAGTGGCACATTGGCACAATGACGTAGTGTCATAGAATCACAGTGTCACTCCATCTAGCCCAGTGTCACAGTGTTTGAGTGCTTCACAGTGCATCACAGTGCTTCAGTATCACAGTGTCAGTCTCACCATCTCACAGCGTCACATCCCAGCTAACGCATAACGCTAAGTAACGTCAGGCTAAATATATGGAGTGATAATGATAATGCAGTAGTGTCAACATTCTCATGCATCCTTCTCTGACAGTCTGTCAAAAAAGTTGCTGATGGGTGATCATGATTGGGAATTTTGTTGGGCTGTCCTTGATCACATTATTCACTGATGCAGCTGACATTTTCCTTACCGATTTGACCTTCAACGCCAGGTGCACTGTTCTTCAACAGCAGTAAACCTCCCTCAGCAGACACACCAGACGTGGTGGTTGAATGGGTAGAGCACAGACTTCCCATGCGGAAGATCGGGAGTTCGAATTCCAGCCACGTCAAACCAATGACTTATTAAATTGATACTTGTCACTCCTGTTATCCTGGTGCTCGACATTACTAGAATAGGACAATGACTGGTTAGCACAGTATGAGGATAATATGGCGGGGTGGGATATCAGGTCATGGTGCCAGCAGCATGGTCTCCCAGTGGGACAGCACTATAAAATCACCATGAGTGAGCACTGTCACAAGTCGATAGCTCTCCTGACATGACGTTAGATGTTGCTAGGATGAAAAACAACAACAAACGATTTTAAGCATCCTCAGCAGGCAGCTCGGCATCCGGACCAATGCTATCCTGAGATGGCATTTAAGTGTCCTGTAATGGGAACGAGAATGAAAGTTGTAGTGAGTTCCTAGACTGACACCCTAGAGCTAGGGTTCCTAAAGTGACAGCAGGTTCGGCTTCTTGGTAATGATTTGTTTGTTTGTTGTTGTTTTATGTCCTATCAACATCTACAGTCATATCAGGACGGCTACCGACTTGTGACAGTGCGCACTCATGGCGACTTTATAGTGCTGCCCCACTGGAAGACCAGGCCACCAGCACCCTGACCTGATATCCCACTCAGTGACATTATCCTGACACTGAGCCAAGCAGTCCTTGCCCTATCCTAATAATGACGAGTACCAGGCTAGGAAGCAACAAGTATCAATTTTTAAGTTATTGGTTTGACTCGACCAGGGTTCGAACCCAACAACCCCACGATCTACCAACACGGGAGATGGACGCTCTAACTCATTCGGCCTTCCCGTCTGGTCACTCGCTTGGTAGTGAAGTTGAAGCTGTTCAAAGCCATCAGCAGCTTGGTGCAACACAAAGCAACGCGTCACATGTACCAGCCTTTACTAAGCCCGACTAGAAATTCACAACGAGATAAGGAGTGGTATAATAATGTATTTATTTATTTTCACGTTGTCAGGCCACCTATGCTGTCAGACCAGCCATGATGTCAGACCATCCATTATCTCAGTCTAACGATGCTCTCAGTCTACCCATGCTGTCAGATGTGCTACCCTGTCACTCTAGCCATGCTGTCAGAGGAGTCATGCTCTTAAGCCAGGTATTGCAGCTAGACAAGCCATGCTTTTGGTTTAGCTATGCTATCAATCGAGCCATGCAGTCATCTACCCATCTTTCAGACCAAACATGATGTCAGAATAGCCACGATGTCAGATCAGCCATGCTGTCAAGAGAGCCATGATGTCAGACCAGACATTTTGTCGGGCTACCTATGCTGTTAGACATGTTGTCAGTATAGTCATCCTCTCATACCAGCCATGCTGTCACACCAGCCATGTTGTCACACCAGCCATGTTGTCAGTCTACCAATCTTCATAGATGAATCATCCTGTCAGCCCAGCCAACCTTTTAAACCTGACACATTGACAGTACTTCAGTTATGATATCACACCAACAACCTGTCCTAGAGAATAAACCTGATGTCATGATTAATAGGAGAATAAACTTGTTGGCATGCTTAAAGCTGCATAGTCCGATGAAATATCAAATTTTCAAAACCAAACCAATTATCTAGATTTGATTTCACATATTTAACTTAGATACTGATGCACTTATTAAGCATTTGTTTCTGCGTAGAAGGCAATACTGAGTCAATTTAATAGAACCTGTTACTGCAGAAGTCTATGGTGTCAGAGTTTTGGCAAGCTTGCCAAAAACTAATATTCCATGTTTGCACTCAAAATATGTCAAAAGTTTACCATTTAAAATAAAGGTAACTTTGAACTAATGTAAAGTAGATACTAGTGATCGATCTAATATATTTATCTCAGAAAAAATACAGAAATTCAAAACCATCGGACTATGCAACTTTAATTAATCCTGATAAGATGCGCTACAGCCTCTTAGTCTTAGTTAGTTAAATGTAGCAACATTTCTTTTGTGAATAATTATCTGTAGAATTTGTCTCTAGTAAATAAATATCCTAAATAACTAACGTTGAATATGGTCCGAAGACCAGTGACTGAAGAAAGACTGTTTGGAAAATGGCCGCCAAAATGGGTTTACCTGTGGCATTGAGATGTCCATCACATTTTTGCATACCGGCAACATGTAAGGCTAATTGAAAAGAAATAGTGGCGACTTGCTGTCCTTTTTGGTAGTCAAACCTCAACATTTGACTGCTGGCTCAAGGACTATGTATACAAATAATAAATAAATGTTTATCAAACCGAAAATAAGTGTTTTTATGAGCTGACTAATGGGGGCATTGGGATGCAGCCATCGATCAGTATCACATGACTGACTGCAACAACATGAGGCAATGCGCATCCTCCACTTCAGCCTGAGCCATATCAAGCCTCAGACCACACACACAAAAAACACAATGTCATTTTGTCCATCCCTCGATTTCAGTGGCTTCCTAATCTAGGCGGCAGAAAATCATTAATCAGCAATGAGGCAAGAGAATTAATCTAAATGCAATATTCGTTGAGTTAATCCTTATTGAGGTTCCTTTGTTGTTTGCAATATTATGGGTTTGGGTTTAGAATTTGACTAAAATACCCATATTGCAAGGGTTTTAATGATGTTCCCCACAGCCACACTTAGCCTTATCTCAATCCTTGATCAGGCATTAATAAAGAATTATGACCGGAACTATTTCCTCGCCTTTTCGCTCTGATCTGAACTGACAACTAATTGGTTCTGCTGCCTCTACATCTTTTTCGTGTTTTTTTTACATTATGCCAAATATCTTTTTGTTTTATATTAATGTTTGTGAGAAAATACTATTTTACACCAAATATTGCTAGTCTCGCATGAAGGCGAAAATAGATTTTGAAAACAGCGAAATAAATAAGTTCATTCGCTAAAAAGAAGCACACTAAAGTTCATCGCGTGTTTGCTACTTCAGTGCAGCTCATAATCACCTGCTTTTATTTTTAGTTGAGCAATTGTCAGCTTGACACTGCTTCCCACTCGGACTGCTGGTTCCTTGAGGCGATAGTAGTCGATGCACAAGCAAAGCAGTGGAGCTTTAGTATCTCCATGCAAGATTCACATCGCTTGACAATATGAGTTATTACCTTGTGGTCATGGAACAACAATGGTATAAATATAGGACGCAGTGGAAATGATGCGGCGATGAATAATGAATAATAAATGATGTCATTAATTGTTTAATCCATGGTTCCCCAAATTTGCAGTATGTATGCATTAAATAACAATTGCAGCTTCATTTTCAGTTATCCTAATGATTATGATTACAGTAAATAACAATTTGAGCTTCATTATGATCATCCCAGATTTATATTTCAAATAGACGCAATTGGTCTTCCTCATCCGACTGCTTCTTTACCCATCCTAGAAATACTGAGTGCCAGGCTGGGTAGCGACAAGCGTGGATTTTGTAAGTCATTGCATTGACTCAGCTGAAGATTGAATCCGCGACCTCAAGAATTGGAAGTGAGCACCTGACCAACTTAGCCAGTAGGACCGGTTAGGATCTATTGAATGTTGTTGTTATATTTTGTTTTGTTTCTCTGTGTTTTTTTTTTTTTAGGAGTGATGGTTCGGAATAGCTATCACTGAGGACCATGGCCTCAAATCGAGTTCTGGTGATGAATCTGAAGCCAGGATCAATACAATCCTTCGAGCACCGCTATTTGGATCGCATCCTATTTAGATCCTTTCCTATTCGGATCCTCTCTGGCTACGGTCCCTTCCTATATATATATATATATATATATATATATATATATATATATATATATATATATGTATATACAGTAAAGCCTCTCTAAATCGACCGACCATGAGACCGACTTTAAGTGGTCAATTTAGGGAGGTGGTCGGCTTAGACTGTTAGTATATCCTGACAATGGTAGTGTTGGGACCCAAATAAAGCGATAGATATAGGGGAGTGGTCGATCTGTGGAGGGGACCGACTTTAAGTGGTCCATTTGGGGAGGTGGTCGGTTTAGAGAGTTAGAATATCCTTACAATGGTATTGGTGGGACGCAAATAAAGCTATCGATATATGGGAGTGGTCGATCTGTGGAGGGGTCGGCATAGAGAGGTTTTACTGTATATATATATATATATATATATATATACATCAGGCTCATTTTACCAGATGCATTAAGTCCATGTTGTCGGTGCCTATCTGCCTGAGTAACATCGTCATTTCTGTATACTACTCTCTGCGTAACGGCGCCATTTGTGTATCCCACTACTGCTTAGTTAACAGTGCCATTTCTGTGCACTACTGCCTAGTTAAGTACTACAGACTATTGCCTAGTTATACCCCTCTCACACTATGATGTAACGAGCAAACGTAAGGTTGACGTGATCACGTTTCGTCATTACGTTGACGTACGTTGGGTTACGTTATGATGACGTCAGAATGATGTTAGACTGACGTCGAGCTACGTCACGTTACATCATGTTACGTTGGCGCGCATCAAAGTTTTGAACCTGTTCAAAACTTTCGACGTAACTTGAACGTAAGGGTTTACGTTCACCATACGTTCTGTACATGTTCGGTGAACGTCAATGACATTAAACGGACGTTAGTCAAACACTGCTCACTACGTTCAACGATGTTCCACTACGTTGACCCACATTAAACCCGGTGGAAACGTCCACGCGGCGTAATGGGAACGTCGGGAGAACGTCAGGAGAACATCAGGAGAACATACGTTCAACGTACGTTCAACGTTTAGCCACCGTGTCATGATGTATGTAACGTCACGTAACGTAGTTCTGGTGATCGAATAACGTTCATAACGTTCCGTGAGCGTAATGATGTTGTCCTCTCTTGTTGAATGACGGTATCACTATGCTTTACCGATGTTACGCTCTCGTCAACTACGCTGCATCCACGTTCAACTTGTGCCCAAATTTGCATACTATGCCGAGAAGTTCAACATTCTTCATGTTCTCCCCATGCTGACGTTGTTACATCATAGTGTGACAGGGCCTATAATAGTGCCACCTTTGGACGTGACTGTCTCGATAATGATGCAAATGTGTAGACTGCTGCCTAGTTAACAGTGCTGTTTATTTATACCTGTAATGCATGGTTAATTTGTGTCATTATCGTATACTACTGCCTGATTAACGGTGTCATTTGTGTATATTACTGCATGCATAATGGTCTCTTGTGAATGCTTCTAGTGACATGTGTGTGTGTACTACTGTTTGGTTAACGGTGTCATTTGTGCACGCTACTTCCTGGTTAACTGTATCAATTTGGTGTGCATACTACTGTCTGATATATGGTGTCATTTACGTACCATACTTTCTGGTTAAAGGTGTCGTTTGTAGTTACCAGTGCCTGATTAATGGTGGCATTTGTGTATGCTACTTCCTGGTTAACAGTGTAAATTGTGGGTGTACAGCTGCCTGGATAAGGGGGTCATTTGTGTGTTCTACTTCCTGGTTAACAGTGTCATTTGTGTTCATGCTACAGCATAATTAACCGTGTCATTTGTGCATACTACTCGCTGGTTAACAGTGTCATTTGCGTGTGAACTACTACCTGATTAAGAGTGCCATCTGTGTATATTACTTCCTGGTTAACAGTGCCATTTGTATGTAATAGTGCCTGATTAGCGGTGTCATTTGTGTATACTACTTCCTAGTTAACAGTTCATTTGTGTGTTCTAGTGCATGATAAAAGTGTCATGTGTGCATGCTACTTCCTGGTTAAGAGTGTCATTTGTGTGTACTACTGCCTGACTAACGGTATAATTTGCATACATTACTTCCTGGTTAACAGTGTCATTTGTGTGCACTAGTGCCAGATTAACATTGTCATTTGTGTATGGTACTTCCTGGTTAACATTGTTATCTGTGTGTACTAGTGCCTGATTAACAGTGTCCTATGTTCTGTACAAGCTATGCGCTGTATGGTTGTCGAACCTACCCTGGGGTTCAAAGATATCTCAGTGTTTCTCCTTTTATTCATCAAGCGATAGTAGGACATGGTCCATCAGGCTATTAATGTCAAGTGACAAACCAGATAGCAACAAGAATAAAGTTTGGAAGTCTTTTGTTTGACTCGGCTGGGTTTTGAACCTGGGGTTCAAATCCGAACACCTGTCAAACTGGAAGCGGACGCTCAACTGACTAGTCTATCCTGTCTGAAGCGTATGTCACTTCAAGACCTGAGATGTCAGTTTAACATTCAGTTTGTTCAGGAACTTGTGGTCATTGAGTAAAAATACAAATTGTAAAAAAAATGTAATTTTTAAAAAGACTAGCAATTTGAGGCAGCTGTCATGCGCTTGACACTTTTGACAGAGCGGAAGTGTCGGCAATGTCTCTTCAGTGCGCATGTCTGGTGCTGACTCCCTGTCGGTCTGTCAGCCTGCCGATCACTCAGAGCCTTCGGGCAAAGTGCAATTACTGGCTTGACAGTCGACGAGGGCGATAGTGCCATCAGAGTGGGAGTGGTGCGTTGCCTTCGCAGTTTGTAGAAGTGAGGCGGAGTGAGTTATCACATAGCATGGCATCAAAATCTGTATTTGAGTCCATCTGGATAAATGTGCGAAACTACACCAGACCGGGTGGCTGAATGAGGTGAGCGTCTGCTTCTCTGTGGCAGGTCATCAGATTCATCCATGTGCGTCCAAAGCCTGGCCGAGTCAAACCAATGATTTAAACATTTATACTTGTCGCTACCTAGCCTGGCACTCGGCATTAATGGGATAGGGCAGGGATTAGTGGAATGAGGAATGCTAATTGTCCGTGATTGAAATTTCCCTTGCTTAATCAACGAATGTTTTTTTTTTTGTTTTTTTTTGGTAAAGTATTTATTCATCTGAACGTGACATTTGTCAGCGCCGGGGCACTGGTCTTCCGGCCATCTTACTATTAGAATAAGTTTGATCAGTGCTGTATTAGTTACAGCACCGATCCTGTAGAATTAAGGGAGTGGCTCCTGCTGTATAATGTACAGCAACAGTCACTGTAGTTCATGCAAAAATGAGGAGCAGCACCGAGTAGAAGGTGTATACTCGGGGCAACTCAAATAATCGTTGTGGGTTACATTTTTTCTCTTATAGAACAAGTTAAGTTCAGAGTTGACAAGACATGTAATAATGAAACAAACTTAGAAAACAATTCACTCACGTATTATGACTACCTAGCCAAAGATTAGCACAAGGTCAGTAGTTTTATCTTATCGTTATGTCATGCAGGGTTATAAAAATGGGAAATATTGTACCTAGAGTATGAATCGAAAACATACGTATGGTCATTCTAGGCCCACATGCAAACCATTAAACCACCTATGATCCCTGATGCAATCATCCTATCCACACCTAGCTGTATGGGTGGCTCCGTGGAAAATCACCAATCATCAAGCATTGTGCATAATAGTAGGCCTACTGTCATGGGTGAGGTTGAAATAAAGCAACATTGCGCTCAGAAGAGATTCAGCGCTACATTTCTTGCCATTCCAGGGTTAATGTCTTGTATGTTTTTTTGTTGAAGATTTTTTTTTTGGTTGTTGTTGAAGATTTATACTGCCTATCATGGATAAGCCTGAATAGGCTTGTTTTCACCATTAGACAGTTTGTCGATAGAAAGCCTGAGCCTACACTTTTACCGACCCAAGGGATTTTTAACCTCCCACACCACATAGACATGGTATGAGAGCAACTGGCCTTTGATGATGCTGTAAGTTATACACAGCAGTGGAAATCCAAATTGGCAGAGATGGGGGCACGGGGAATCGAACCGCCGACCCTCAGATTAGGTATCTGACCTAGAAAAAAGTCAGACACTCTGACCACTCCGCCACAGAGTATAAATATGTTTCTCTTTGATATAATATATAAAGATACATCTGTACATTCATCTTTAAGAATGCATCTAAATGTATATACATATTTATCTTGTGAAGATGATATAATAATCACAGGAAGAAAGAAAAGGATGAATACAAACAAACTATTTTTAAATGTATTTAACGATACATGAATGCTTATCTTTACAAATACATATCTAAATATCTTCATCTTTGAGATGTATCTAAAGAGAGGTGCATATTTATCTTTAAAATACATCTAAAGATATATGCATATTTATCTTTTAAAAATTAGTCGAAAGGCACATATATATTTTAATTTAAATAGGTCTCTAAAGATACATGCATATTGATTTTGTTTCTATATGGACCTCAAGATACATGCATATTGATCGTTTGTATATGGACCTAAAGATACATGCATATTGATCTTTTGT
This sequence comes from Branchipolynoe longqiensis, assembly GCA_030323885.1. Taxonomy (NCBI): domain Eukaryota; kingdom Metazoa; phylum Annelida; class Polychaeta; order Phyllodocida; family Polynoidae; genus Branchipolynoe; species Branchipolynoe longqiensis. The sequence continues at coordinate 24,184,820 of CM059195.1, read as the reverse complement.
ATATGGACCTAAAGATACATGCATATTGATATTTTGTATATGGACCTAAAGATACATGCATATTGATCTTGTGTATATGGATCTAAAGATACATGCATATTGATATATTGTATATGGACCTAAAGATACATGCATATTGATATATTGTATATGGACCTAAAGATACATGCATATTGATACCTTGTATATGGACCTAAAGATACATGCATATTGATCTTTTGTATATGGACCTAAAGATACGTTCTTGTTGATCTTTTGTATATGGACCTAAAGATACATGCATATTAATCTTTTGTATATGGACATAAAGATACATGCATATTAATATCTTGTATATGGTCCTAAAGATACATGCATATTGATCTTTTGTATATGGACCTAAAGATATATGCATATTGATATATTCTATATGGACATAAAGATACATTTTTATTGATATCTTGTATATTGACCTAAGGATACATGCATATTGATATCTTGTATATGGACCTAAAGATACATGCATATTGATCTTTTGTATATGGACCTAAAGATACATGCATATTTATCTTTTGAAGATGGAACTAAAGATATTCATAATAAGATATTGTATCTAAATAAATATGACAGAAAGTAAAAATACACCATTGGATTATGAAACTGTACTCAACGAATGCAGAAAGGGCAAAATATAGAAAGATAGTTCTGATGGCTTTGTGATCAGCTTCTACATTATTAAGAGGAACCTGACAGATGGCTCCAGAATGAACTACATTTGAGCGAAACATCCATTAGCAAATTGCTTCAAATTAATAATTAATTCAACAGTGATAATCAGCACTCTCTTATCTGCAACCAGCTCACTCACCATGGCAACAAAGCTGGTTGGCTGACTGTTGGAGTCTTATGTCCTGGCAACATGTACGGTCATATCAGGACGGGTACCGACTTGTGACAGTGTGCACTCATGGCCACTTTATAGTGCTGCCCCACTGGGAGACCAGGCCGCCAGTACCATGACTTGATATCCCACTTAGTCACATTATCCTGACACTGAGCTAACCAGTCCTTGCCCTATCTTAATAATGCTGAATGACTGGCTAGGAAGTGACAAGTATAAATTATTAAGGCATTGGTTTGACTTGACCAGGGTTCGAACCCATGGGTTCGATCCCACGATCTACCAAATCGGGAGATGGAGGCCCAACTCTTTCGGCCATCCCATCTGGTCACGTCATTTCATTATAACATCATAGGTTGTCAGTGCCGATGCACTGATCTTCCAGCCCTACTGACAAATGTCATTACACACTAAGCAACGTTATAACAATATAGATGGTGAATTACACAAACACACAGAGCAAAGCAGCCTTGTTATGAATTATTGGTAATGAATGAAATAAGAGATAAAATAAGAATGGTACCAGTTAGCTATGTAAGACTATCATGCCGACTGTTACTATGTGTGGGAGGGGGGTGGGGTGCATAACAGAATCTTTCTAGAGGGTACACACTTACTACAACGGTGATATCAGTTGGGTGTAGGGTGAGCCTTTGGGGTTAAATTGGTCTTCAGAGTAATCTCAGGTGGAGCCTAATGTTACTGTAAGTAGGTCGATATTGATTAATTATATAGCTCAGTATGATCCAATCATAAGAACTTCCAGGCTAACGTAATTTGTACATGGGGGTTTGAACTAGTTGATCACTTCTAGTTGAGGATGTGAATTTGCTGTGTACTAGGTCATAGTTTGTTTGTACTAATCCTTTTCTTTCTTCCTGTGATTATTATAGCATTGTGAGCCATTGAATTCACCCAGACTTGTGTATCGGTGTCATACTATACTGTTCTTATCGCTTACTCTCATATACTATCATAAATGGCTGTAATTGTTTGTTTTGGAGTGGGTTCATTTTTAGTAATGTATATATTTATTCAGTAAATAACTTCTTTTGTCAATGCCGCGGCAATGGTCTTCCAATAATACACTGTTTACATAATTAGCTCTACTGTGTGAAATAGCGAAAATATATATGTACTTATACATTTATTACAAATCTGGATGCATAATGATCTATATAAATTAGAGTGGCCATAATTGTCATGGGTCAAATCTGTTCATTAGCTATGTTGTCTGAAGGGGTTCTGCTATACCCCAGTCACACTACTGCCTGCAACCGCTTATGACCACTTTGCGACCACAAAAGAGGTTGGTCACAAAATGGTCGCAAGTGGTCGCAAATTGGTCCTCAGTGGTCACTGACTTCAATGCGACCATTTTGGTTGTAAGGAGATTGCAGCTACTGCACTGAAAATCTCCAAAATTGTCGCAAGCAGGTCAGTGACCATTGCTTTGGTTGCAAGGAGGTCGCCGGTGACAATGGGTTATTTGGTTCAAAGTAGTCACAGATTTGTCGCAAGCAGTCGCAAGCCATTGTGTGACTGGGGCTGTTGTCATTGTATGGATTTTAATGGGTGATTGCTGGTCCCCAGCTAAAAGAAAAGCCAGTCTATTCATGCTAAGAAAAGACTATTCAGATAAATATAAACTAAATTAACACCCACAAAGAAAAACTAAAAAGAAATTCTGTCAGCAAGTTATCCTTTAAAGTTTACCACTGTTACAGCCGAGTGATATTTGACCTTTCCATACATTTGCAATTGACCTTACTCCACAATGTGCTGGCCGATTGTCCCAGCTGCATGGGTTCCAGTCAGCCTGGCCATTGTCATAACGACGACAAACAAGACAGTAAGTACTTCATTTCTTAGTTAGTCAGACTCCCGCTGTTTCCCAATTCATGCCTGCTTTCAATGCATCACCATTGGTATGTCGCTATAGAAGCTATGAGAAGGTTGGTTCTCTACACTTGAGCCTCAGAACTGAAAGTGACTAGAGCAAGGGAGTGTCGGTACAGACTTTTATTTCCGTCAAGAGGTTGTGCGCTTTTTGTCATTAACTAACCCCGAAGCTTGCATTGTGGTTTCCTAAAATACTCCACCCTTTCTAGGAGGGTTGGTCACCTGACTTTGAGGGGGGAAATAGTGGTCCGCTATAAATAGGTCACCGATCCCCTATGCTAACACTCTCCTGTTGTGGCTAGAGTCATGCGGTGAGGGAGCGGTGTCACGCTTTGGCATATCTGACCTCACAATGCAACCAAATGTTGAGTTTAACGAACTGAACTGAATGATAGCTGAGTGTCCCTGCTGACAGAAGGCGCTTACATCACTAGTGACTTGGTCCGCTCACTACTGGTTTCTGATTCAGGAGTATTGGTTCCTAATCTGTGGACTTAATGCACACATATTTCTCAGCAGGTTGAACAAATGTGACCCACCATGAGAAAATGGCCCTTCGGGTGGTGGTCCTGCAGGATTAAAATTCCCGCAACCACTAATTGGACTAGGTGTGATTGTTTGGTTTGATTGATTTATTGATTGGTTGATTAATTGGTTTGGTTTATTGTTTGATTGTTTGATTGGTATTGCTAGGACGTAAAATAACAACAAACAAATCATCATTCACGTAAAGTGCCTCTTCTTAGAAAACCTCCTGTGAGATGGCGTTCATGACAATACCCAAAGTGCACCAAAGAAAGTAGTTAATTAGCAGATGAGTTTTTTTCGGGGGGTCCATTAGTTGTTTAAGCAGGGGAAATTTCAATCGTGGATGATTGGTCTTCCACATTCCACTGCTCTTTGCCCTATTCTAATAATGCTGAGCACCTGGCTAGGAAGCGACAAGTATCAATTTGTAAGTCATCGGTTTGACTCGACCAGGACTCGAACCCACGATCCCACAATCCACCAATCTACCAACATGGGAGACAGACGCTCTAACTCATTCAGCCATCACGTCTGGTTAATTAATAAACTACCTAATGAGCAAATAGCTGAATTAGCAAATAAGGCTCAGTCCAGTAGTATTGTTTGGCTGACCGTCAATAAAGACAAAATGACTAGATTGCAAACTTCCGCACTTTAAAGTGGTATAGTCTGATCGAAAGCAATGCACTTCTGTAGATTTGAGCAAACAGAAGGGTTCAGGGGCAAAACCATGTAAACGCCAATCCAAAAATGTAGTTTAAATAAATATTTTTACCAGAAAATAGTTTTAATTCTCATTAATTCCACTTTTCATATGATCACATGGTTATAGAGAAATGAACAAAAGAGTAGCAATATAAAAAGAAATCTTTTGCGGGTTTGAAGCCAATGTTTATTTCCATTTTTGGATTGGCGTTTACGTGGTTTTGCATCTGAACTCTTCCGATGCAAATTATGGACCACTTTCTGACCACAACAAAGAGCTTGGTCGCAAAGTGGCCGTAAGTGGTCGCAAAATGGTCGCAAAATGGTCGCAAGTGGTTGCAAATTGGTCGCAAAATGGTCCTGAATGGTCGCTGACCGCCTTTCGACCATGGGGGTTGTAGCTACCGCATTATTGACTGATTGATTGATTGGTGGTTGCTTTACGCCATGTCGGCAGTATAGGCCATATTCACGGAGAGAAATGTTTGTTTTCTGTTCAAACCATCGCTTTTACATGTAAAAGCAGACAATCAATTATGTGCCAATAGACACTCATTAAATTAGAAAGCTTACAATCATATATTTGTGGTCAAGGGAAACAAATTCCCATAGAAAAAGAAAAGTTTGATTAATAATTGATAGAATTTATTTAGTAAACTATATGAGTAAACTATAATGCTACTGCATTAAGAACCTCTTTGCAACCAAAATGATCGCAAGGAGGTAGGCATCCATTGCTTTGGTCGCAAAGAGGTCGCCGGTGACTGTGGGTTCTGTGGTCCAAAGTGGTCGCAAAGTGGTAGCAAAGTGGTCGCAAAGTGGTCGCACAGTGGTCGCAAAGTGGTTGCAAGCCGTGGCTTTAAGTGCTAGTGCATGTATTAAACATGTATTTCTGCACAGAAGGGATGCTAATAGAATATATCACTGCTGCATATCCTAGACCGCAAAGGAATACATAAAGCCAGTCAGGGACCAGTGTAGTTTTGGGAGTAGCACAAAAGCACCACTCTTCATTATTAACACACCTATGACATCTAGTAGTATATTTCAGTTGGTGCCAGTGTAGGTCTGGGTCTGGGGCTTTGGTGCTCCTGTGTATTAATACCACACCTATGACATCTAGTAGTAGTATCTTGCACGTGGGCTTTAGTGCTCCTGTTTATTAATACCACACCTATGACATCTAGTAGTAGTCTCTTGCACGTGTCAGTGAAGCTGTAGGTCTGGTGCTTTTGTGCTGCTCTTCATTATTAACACACCTATGACATCTAATAGTATCTTGCAGGTGGTGCCAGTGTAGCTCTGGGTCTGGTGTTTTTATACTACTCTTCAATATTAACACACCTATGACATCTAGTAGTATCTTGCAGGTGGTGCCAGTGTATCTCTGGGTCTGGTATTGTTATACTACTCTTCATTATTAACACACCTATGACATCCAGTAGTATCTTGCGGGTGGTGCCAGTGTAGCTCTGGGTGTGGTGTTTTATACTACTCTTCATGATTAACACACCTATGACATATAGTAGTAGCTTGGAGGTGCCAGTGTAGCTCTAAGTTTGGAGTTCATATGGTACACGGCAATGCTCAAAGATTGGTAAACAAAGCCAATGCTGTCCATGATTTCGGTGTGCACATGCCAAAGTTAATTGATCATATTTTTTCATTTCAAATATATCCAAAGCCGTTAAGCTCAAATTTACTTCAAAATGAAGTATTATAGCTCATAATGATCAACCTAATATATTTATTTCAAAATAAAAGAATAGTATATCATGCACCTTTAGTGGTAAGGACATGAGAATAGACAGCTGGTGCCTAGTGAGAAGGCAAGTTGATCTAGATCCACGTCACTGAACCCACTATGCCAGGCCCAGTGTGACATTACAATGCAGCCACATTCCAGCATACAACTAAACCAGACTAACACTACACACCAGTAACAATAGCACACTCTCTACATGCCATCGTCACTGTCAAATCCAATTAATGGCGCGTAGAATCGCACTCAGCATTTACATACATCCTTTCTGTTGTTGACTCCCCGTCTACATCTCTTAATTCTCTCTCCCTCTCCATTGTTCCTTTATATAAAGGATTCACCCCTATCCAGAATAATGGTACTTTCAGTTTGCAGTGTTTATCTATAATTGGTGTAAAGTTGAGAAATTGGCAGAGAATGCAAAAATCCATGGTGGCAACAGAAAGCTCTCGATTCAGCTTTAAAAATATATTAATCTACATGATTTCCTCAATTATTCATCCCAATACTAGATATGAAGAGTTCAAGTGCAAAACCACGTAAGTGCCAATCCAAAAATGGAATCAAACCTTCAACAAGTTTATATTTTTAGATTCCTACCGTTTTGTTTATTGCTCCATAAGCATGTGATCATATGAAAAGTGGAACTAAAGGGGCTGTCACATTACGGCGTATGGCGGAAGCGTATGGCGGCGTAGCGGCTTACGTCATATACGTCGCCATACGCCGCATACGCTACGCATACGCTACTCATACGCTACGCATACGCTACGCATACGCCGCCAGTGCCGCAACACGCCGGCGTATGTGAAGCTTATGATGCATACGCCGCCATACGCTTTCATAAATTCGTCCGTCCTTTTTTTTTTGTGCATACTCAAAAAAACACGACCTATGTGGGCGTATGGCCCAAAATGTCAAAAAATGTCCTGGCACGCTCCCATACGCTCCCATACGCTACGCATACGCTACGCATACGCTACGCATACGCTACGCATACGCTCAAACACACCCGAAAGTGGCACCCGATGGCGTACGTAGGTTTTCAATACGCTCCCGCCATACGCCGTAATGTGACAGCCCCTTAAGGAACTTTAAACTCAATTTTTGGATTGGCGTTTACGTGGTTTTGCGCCTGAATTCTTCATATATAAGTATTTTAACAATATATTAACGTGTTAGATATTAAAATCATGTACTTGTTTCTATAACCCGGCCTTCCGACAGTTTTTCTAATGGGGTGTCTAGAAACCCTGTCACAGACACAGTGTGGCGAGAGTAACTACCGTTCCTCCTCTTTTATTCTCGGCTGATCTCGAGGTTCAACCAACTAAGCTTGCTACTGGAACGGCAGTGCCTCAGCGCTGACAATGCATTATTCAGCCGAAATAACAATTCCATTTTATTGAAAAGAAAGAAGGTGGAAATTATTTCCTGCACTGGCTTATAGCTGCATAGTCCGATGAAAGCGTCAAATTTGCAAAACCAAAACTCTCATCTTAGATTTAACCCTACATATCCAATTTAGATATTTGTGGTCCTAGTAAAGCTGCATAGTCCGATGAAATATCAAATTTTCAAAACCAAAGCAAATATCTAGATTTGATTTTACATATCTAACTTAGATCCTGATGCACTTATTAAGCATTTATTTCTGCATAGAAGGCAATACTGAGTCAATTTAACAGAACCTGTTACTGCAGAAATCTATGGTGTCAGAGTTTTGGCAAGCTTCCCAACACTAATTTTACATCTTTGCACTCAACATATCTCAAAAGTTTACCATTTAAAATAAAAGTAACTTTGAACTAATGTAAAGTAGATACTAGTGATCGATCTAATATATTTATCTCAGAAAACATACAGAAATTCAGAACCATCGGACTATGCAACTTTAAGCATGCATGGAAATACTAAGTATATGTAGGGGGTGGGGAGAGGAGAGGTTGGGAGAGGAGGGGTGTGGATAGTAGTGGTGTGGAGTAGAGAGAGGAAGGGGTTGGGAGAGAGGAGGTAAGGGGACAGTTTTTTTTTTAGAGATGGGGTAAGGACAGGAGGGCGTTGGGAGAGATGGGGGGGGGAGAGAGAAGGAGCAGGGGTTAGGCGTGAGGGTGGAAGAACTAATCAATCAGCTAACATGTCCGAGAAATGTCTGCTCCGACAGGTCAATTTGTGACGGCGCACAGCCTCGTCTCCACAAGCCAGTAACCAGCCACAGGAAGCAGTTCGAGTAGACTGCACCACCAATAACCAGCCACAGTAACCAGCCACATTAAACAGTCTCAGTAAGCAGTCCCAGTAGACTGCACCACTAGTAACCAGTCCCAGTAAGCAGTCCCAATAAGCAGTCCCAGTAGCCTTCACACCAGTAACCAGCCATAGTAAACAGCGACAGCAACCCGCCACAGTAAGCAGTCCCAGTAGCCTTCACCACCAGTAACCAGCCACAGTAACCAGCCGCAGTAAGCAGTCCCAGTAGCCTTCACAACCAGCAACCAGCCATAGTAAACAGCCACAGTAACCAGCCACAGTAAGCAATCCCAGTAAGCAGTCCTGGGAAGCAGTCCCAGTAGCCTGCACCACCAATAACCAGCCACAGTAACCAGCCTCAGTAACCAACCTCAGTAATTCACACCCAGTAACAATCGCTCGGCAAGCAGCAGGCTGTAGTGGGTCGCATGAACCAGTGCCCAGTATGAAGCGCCAGGAAAAATGTAGCCAGTAACCACCACCAGAAAGACAATAAGTAGAACCCCGTAACCATGTATCTAGCACACAGTAACCAGCATCAGGTAATCCGAAATCATATCCAGTAACTGATACCCAGTAAGCAGCAGATAGTAACCAACAACCAGTAACCAACACCCAGTAACCAACACCAAGTAACCAACAACCAGTAACCAACACCCAGCAACCAACACCAAGTAACCAACACTCAGTAACCAACACCCAGTAACCAACACCCAGTAACCAACACCCAGCAACCAACACCAAGCAACCAACACCCAGTAACCAACACCCAGCAACCAACACCCAGTAACAAACACCAAGTAACCAACATCCAGTAACCAACACCCAGCAACCATCACCAAGTAACCAACACCCAGTACCCAACACACAGCAACCAACACCCAGTAACCAACACCCAGTGACCAACACCTTGTAACCAACACCCAGTCACCAACACCCAATTACCAACCCAGTCCCTAGCCTCTGCAAACAGCACCAGTAACCACCCAGCGTATATTAGGTCCCAGTACCCAGCACCAGACGGGATGGCCGAATGAGTTAGAGCGTCCGTCTCCCATGCTGGTAGATCGTGGGGTCGTGGGTTCGAGTCCCGGTCGAGTCAAACCAATGACTTGAAACCAATTGATACTTGTCGCTTCCTAGCCAGGCGCTCAGCATTATTAGGATAGGGCAAGGACTGGTGTGCTCAGTGTCAGGATAATGTGACTGAGTGGGATACCAGGTCATGGTGCCGGCGGCCTGGTTTCCCAGTGGGACAGCACTATAAAGTTGCCATGAGTTCACACTGTCACAAGTCGGTACCCGTCCTGATATGACCTTAGATGTTGCTAGGACATAAAACAACAACAAACAGTACCCAGCACCAGTGGTGGCTCCGGCGTACACCCTCCACCTCCACCCCAAAGGCATGGCCTACTCATGTCCTCAGGTATTGATTTATAAATGGTTGTATTTTTAAAATGCATTGACCCTGTTTTTGGGGGTAGCTGCGAGCAGATGTCAAGTTCTCATTGCGTTATGCTGTAGACCCAAGTGGGTCCCTTGGTGTAGGAATCGCCTACCAGTAGATGATGGTGGTGTTAGTGCCGCATTACCTGGTGCATGGCAGTAGAGGCTATTCCACCCACATTCAGCTGCACTCTCCAACTGCAACAACATCACGACCCTCTCTGCTCCTCTCTCACCCTTCCCTGTCCAACCGACTTCTAGTAACCCACCCACTTCTAACCCACTGAACGACTAATACTCCACCAACTGCCTCTTCACCATCCCCATCCACCCATCCGCAACAAACTAAATCATCACTCCACACGATTTAACTAATCTACCATCTAGTTCACCCCCGCTACATTACTGCCAGTGTAGAGCATATAAAACAAATAATTAAATATTGTACACGAAAGCAATGAAAGCAAAGAAAGCAAAGAAAGCAAAGAAAGCAAAGAAAGCAAAGAAAGCAAAGAAAGCAAAGAAAGCAAAGAAAGCAAAGAAAGCAAAGAAAGCAAAGAAAGCAAAGAAAGCAAAGAAAGCAAAGAAAGCAAGGAACACAAGGAATGCAAAGAATGCAAAGAAAGCACAAAATCAAAGAAAACAAGGAAAGCAAAGAAAACAAAGAAAACAAAGAAAACAAAGAAAGCAAAGAAAGCAAAGGCATGCAATATAATATCACCATCACTTTCCCAGTTTTCATGCACCATCCCATTACAAACACTTTAATACCGTCTTCAAAAGAATTACATAAATATATGTCATGATATAGCAAAGGCATGCAATATAATATCACAACACTTTGCCCATTCCTATTCACCATTCCATTATTAACATTTAATATCATCTTCAAAAGAATGTCATAAATATCTGTGATGATACAGGACTGAGGGGCCAGTGCTTCGGTGCGACCACAGATGTATTCTGACAAATAATATAATTATTCACCAAACAAAAACAAAATAGCGTAGCCTCAAGAATGTTCATATCTGAACCCTGTGTGAGTGATTCATATGATTAGGGTTACTCATCCTAGGTACATCTAGGGTCATACTAAGATGGGTCCCATTAACCTGACACCGAGAACCAGAGCATGGGCCCAACAGGCATCAACTGTGCCATTTTTTTGGTTTGATTTAAAAAACAATGGAACCCACGACGTGCTGCACGTACAGTACCGCTAGGCCATCTGGGCTGGTTTATTGTGAACATGCGCAGGCAGCATAGGAACTGTACTGAATTGCACAGGCATGCGCAAGTCACATGCCATAAATGCAGGTAAGTGTGGATGTGTAGGTTGATTGAATCAGGGAACCTGGTTAAATTAATGTTTAAGATCCTCGGCCTAGAATGGCAGAATGTTGGGTTTGAGTCCCACTGTAGATAAACATGTTCCCTTCGTTTGCAACACCACCGCCCTCATGACACTGGTGCCGTGACCAGGATGTGGCATATGCTGTTGAACCTGTCCTTTGTACACACTGTAAGAGCTTCACCTGGATATTTGTTGTTCTAAGTATGAGACTTACAATTCCAGGGGGACAAGTGCAGTGAGGTGTATTGACCTCCCCAGATGAAATGTCACATACACAGGTAGGCATAGGTACGGCGATCGCATCAGGGAGCCTAGCTAGTCCAATGGTTATGATTCTGGTACCAGAATAGAAGAATTGTGGGGTCGAATCCCAGTCTAGGCACGATGTTTGTTTTGTTGTTTGTTTTGTTGTTGTGTTACGTCCTAGCAACATTTAAGGTCATATCAGGACTGGTGATCTAGGCAGGATGATTCCAATTTGTTTTCAAGGCCATCCACCACAACAGCACCAAACCAGCCCATATTGTGGCTACGGCACACAGTACGAGGAGGCATGAGTGGGATTGAGTAGTGGTCAGTCCGGATGGGTGATGCGGAGTGACCAGCGTAGAGGCGTGAGTAGTGGTTATGAGCATGGGAGGCTGTGATTGGCCGGAGGAGACATGAGTGAGTTGGGGGGTGAAGGAGTGGTGATGCAGGGCCGGTAGTAGTGGGTGGCAGTGTGTGTGTTATGTCCCCCCCCCCCACACGCCCCACCACCCGGCGATGGGGGGAAGGGTGGGGAGGTTTTGCCTCGCAGCCCCGCGTGCCCCGCAATGACCCCGAATGAACACTCGCTCATTCCCCACGATGCATCGTGCACAGGAGCATCATTGTAACACTGTCCACTGAGAAACTGTGACACAGGTTCCCCAGCTGTAACTTCTAAGTCTTGTCTTACCCAGCTCATTCAGGTTCCCCAGTTACCTGCACGGTCTGGTCTTAACTAATAACATAACAATTGATACTTGTCGCTTCCTTGCCAGACGCTCGGCATTATTAGGATAGGGCAAGGACTGGTTTGCTCAGTGTCAGGAAAATATGATTGAGTGGGAAATCATCAATTCATGGTGCTGGCAGCCTGCTCTCCCAGTGGGGTAGCACTATAAAGTCGCCATGAGTGTGCGCTGTCACAAATCAGTACCGGTCCTGATATGACTGTAGATGTTGCCAGGACGTAAAACTCCAACAACCAACCAACCTGCACAGTCTCACTTCCGGTATCAGGAGTCACTTCCGGTATCAGTTGGGATTAGCTGAGCCAAATAGACCTTTTCCATGGAGAATGCTGAGTAAGCTGTCAACCAAAATGTCAGCCCTTGCCACTGCCATCAGAGGGTGGGTTGTTTGGTGGTGGAAATCCTCTATGAGACCTTTTCTACAGAGTGTGCTGCACAGTGAGCTGCTATCCACCCTAGTTCTTCCCACGGCTGGTAGAAGGTGGTTTGGTTGTGGAAATCGCTTAGTAGAACTAGTCCATCACAGACAGTAGGATGTGCAGTAGTGTTTGGGCATTGTTTAAAAATAAATCTCAGTTCCCCTATATGTGTGTACCGGACGCGATGGCCGAATCGGTAGAGCGCAGGCTTCCCGTGCGGAAGGTTGGGAGTTTGAATCACAGCCGAGTCAAACTGTTTATTGCTTATAAAATGTATACTTGGGGCTTCCTAGCCTGGCACTCAGCATTAATAGGATAGGACAAGGAGTGGTTAGCACAGTATCAGGATAATGTGACTGTGTGGGGTACCACGTCATGGTGCCCGCAGCCTGATCTCTAAGTGGGGCAGCACTATAAAGTCACCATGAGTGTGCACTGTCACAAATTATCACCCGTCCTAATCTGACCTTAGATGTTGCTATGACATAAACCGACAACAAACAAATGTATATGTGTATAACACGCTTAGATTTTGGTTCTAACAGATGGCTACCTGCTGACGTCACGTTAATCAATACGTGTACCATCAACTGCCTTTAAGCCCCACCTCTGGCTTAGCGTATTACAAAATATTCTGATATTCAGTATAAGGGGGAATGCAAATGTTCTATTTCTGATCGGTGTACGTGACCAGGTGCATGTATATATATATATATATATATATGTATGGGTTGGTGGTGCCTGAGTGGGATGTAAATAGACTTAGTGGTGCTGGCAGGTCTGGGTGTGATTGCCCTCAGGGCCTACCCCCTCTGCTGGGATAGGGATCACCATACTCAAAAGGTCAAGATTGGTGGTGACCATGGGGCCGTACAGCTTGTGGTGGTGGGCAGACCACTGGTATCCATGGAGATCAGGAATGCTGGATCCCTATTGGTAGGGCTAAAAATGCTTGATTCCCATTGGGGGAAAGGGGAGGGGTGATACTCTACAATGAACCCCTGTAACTATATAAGCAATAAACCAGAGGGCTGGACTCTCTCTTCTTCTTTGCACTTTATACTCTTCCTTTCTCTTGTCTGTATTGTTTTCACCATAGCCTGCCTACACAGCCACAGATTCGACCATTAGACTCTACAGTATGGTGTACTGCCAAACCATCAGCCACATTCAACATCGCAGTCCATGCTATTGACCTTAGATGATCCTATTTAACCTGATTTTACCTCACTTGACCTTAGTTGAGCCTACTTGGTGATAGATCTCGTTTGAATTTATTTTAGCTCACTTGACCTCACTTGATTTTATTTGATGATATTTGACTACATTTTATGTTATTTTACCTAATTTATCATTATTTGACCCCACTTGTATACCCAACATGTTTATATCCCTAGTTAATATTTCTGCGTGATAACCATTTGGATCGAGTAGTTAACAAGATATTTCTGAGCTTTTATATTAAGAGCTCTTCACATTTATTTGAGCTTTTGCTATACCTATTTGTGAGGTGTATTGGACTACAACTTTATTTTAAAAGGAGATACAATTACACATATAGGCTCAGCAGAGAGCAGAGTCATAGTGCTTGAAAGTGAATATCATAATTGACCAGAAAGAACAAGTAGAAGCAGTCATATGTGTTAATATGTACCTATACCCCTTAATTATTTTGGAAATATTTGATCTTTTTCACAATCAGTTTATGTCACATGACTTTGTGAGGTTAAGTTAATAATTTTGACCAATAATTTTACGGGCAATCTACTGCCAGTAGAATGCATATTTATTGTGTAGATTTAAAAAAGGTTGTATTGAGTATTTAGTCAATAATAGACAAATTGTTAAATATGTGAGAATTTGTAGCTACATGAACCTTTTCGACTATCTTTCGTGATAAGTTCCAAACCCTTTAAGACAGATTTGTAAATCAGGTATCAGTGGATAGCTACATCATATGGCCTTCAAATACAAGTGAATGATTAGATATGTTCTCTGTTAATGCATTGTATTTCATATAACTGCTTACCCATGCCCTCCAGAATTTAACAATATTTCAAATTATGTTTGCATAGTTTTATATCAGGACACTTCTGTTTGCTCTTTGGGGTGTTCTTTTGTCTTCAGTAAATTTAAAGCTGTGGTTACTATTGTCAAAAGGGCATTCTTTTTATATTTGTTTTTGGAAGTAAATATGATAAGATCTAGCAGAAAAGAGAAAGACAGGTTCTACAATGCTTTATCTTTTTCATAATAAGTTTCATGTAATTTGTTAACACCAAATCATATACCAATCAATAGTTATAAAAAGGACATTTTTATGCAAATAATGTACCAACCCTGCATACCCAACAATGGCGATAATAGAACTTTACTTAATGGAGGTCATAAAACCCATCTAATCAAAAGCTAACATGAAGTTTCTCAGTAAGCTTTTGTCATCAATAATTTGTGTGATGTGTGGATGAATATCGGTATGTTATCAACATACTACATGAAAAATATGATGAACACATCAAATGGTCTGGAATGAGCGGGTGCAATCATTCGGGTTCATTGCTGGGCACGGGGTAGCGGGGAGGCTGACACCTGCCCCCCCCCCACCGCGGGGGGTGCGCACAGCATGCCAGGTTCACAGACTGACACTTCACTCAACTCCTCCCAACCAATTAAAAACCAACAGGCGAGCACCAGCAGGCCAGCCTGCCACTCCACTCAACTCCTCCCAACCAATATAAAGCTAATACCCAGCTACCAATTCCATCACACTACCATCTGCAACTATCCAGGCTACCCATCCAAACGTCAGTCCGCAACAGCGCCTCCGACTGACAACTACTACACCTACCTCTTTTACCCACCCACCCACACCTGCCGAATAATTGGCAAGCCAATCAAACGAACTAGTAAATTAAACGTTAAAAATTAAACTAGAACTCAATTAACAGAGTTAATTAACCTCATCATTAATAATAGCCAATTGACAACCGAGCAAATGGCAGATCACCTCACACAGATACAGAGACACACACACTGAGACACAGAGACCGAAACACAGAGACACAGAGACACACACACAGACACAGAGACACACACAGAGACACAGAGTCACAGAGACACACACAGACACAGAGACACACACAGAGACACACAGACACACACACAGACACAGAGACACACACACACTGAGACACAGAGACAGAAACACACAGACACACACAGACACAGAGACACACACAGACACACACACAGAGACACACACACAGAGACACACACACAGAGACACACACAGACACAGATACACACACAGACACAGAGACACACACACTGAGACACAGACACAGAAACACAGAGACACAGAGTCACACTCACAGACACAGAGACACACACACAGAGACAGAGACACACACAGACACAGAGACACACACAGACACACACACAGACACAGAGACACACACACTGAGACACACACACTGAGACACAGACACAGAGACACACACACAGACACACAGACACACACACTGAGACAGACACAGAGACACACACTGAGACAGACACAGAGACACACATGCAGAAAGACAGAGGCACACAGAGACACACACATACAGACACAGAGACACACACATAGACACAGAGACACACACACAGACACAGAGTCATACACACTGAGACACAGAGTCACACACGCTGTGACCCACAATCCAGTCTGGATTACACTCTGTGCATGCATCGCGGAAATCGTGTATTGCGGTGTGAACAAACACACAAAGCGAGCGCAAACCTCACTTATCATCTCGCATGAATGGGGTCCACAAGCACCTTGACAGGAAGTTCATTGTCATCCTGACACCCACGAAGATGGCAAGATGACGCCGTTTCCGCTGCATTAAAAAGTAAGACTCATCAAATAAAACTATAAAAATAAACACAGCGTCTTGTATCCGCCATTCCAGAATTGAATATTTAGTTTAATTAATTTTAATGTGTTGCTTCTGCCACTCCTCATTCAGTTCCATGAATGCAAAAGTTGTCTTCACTCACTGTCCTGTTGTGTAAAAATGTCACCTATACATACACAGTAAGACCTCTCTAACCAACCACCTCCACAGATCGACCACTCCCCTATATCGATCGCTTTATTTGGGTCCCAAATGATCGCCCATACAATACCATTGTAATGATAAAAGAACTCCTTAAACCAACCACGTCCCTAAATGAACCATGTAAAGTCGGTCACATGGTCGGTCGATTTAGAGAGGTTTTATTTTATTTCTAACAAATTTTCCCAAGACTATTATAGTTGGTGTTGAAACCGAGCTATTGGGGGTCTGTCCTGATTAATGATTGATGATGGTTTAATGTTGTGTCAGTAACATGAGTCATATTCATGGCAGAAAGCTTGTGGTATCCATTCTGGTCATCTTGGTAATCACATTTACATGTCTACATTGAAATTTATATAAATTCCCAAAAGGTCACACGACAGCAACAACTATTGTAACCAACTGATCTGCTGAAGTCCGTCCTGTATATTGTGTCAGATTGCCAAACTACTAAGACACATCATATATATATATGTATATATATATATACCATATATGTCCCAATAGACGAACCCTGTGCGAGTGCAGACTCATAGATGTGTGTCTATTCAAAGTTAAAGAATTTCATGGATTTGTTTTTGTTGTGCCTCTGAAATAAAGTGGGATTGTCTTATTGTATGTGCATTCAGTCTGAATATGATCATACATGTGTGTGTGCTTTCAATCTTGAAATGGAGGGTGTGCTTCTATTGGGTAGCGTGCTTCTATTGGGACATATACAGTATATGCATATCCACAGTTCTGTCATCATTACTGATTTCAAGCAAAATGCAAGCCCAATGTAAGTTAATAAACAACAATTCCCACCACGAACCCACCCTCTGGTGACAGTTGCAAGAACAAGTGTTATGGGTAGTAAACTCACTGCGCCACGTTCTATTTAGAATAGGTTTATTCGGTATATTCTGAAATAAAAACAAATAAGAAATAACTAGCGCCACCTAACGGCATATCCCACAGAGCCTCTCGCCTGTAGCATATTGCGTCTGCACTTACTGAGCTCTGCGAATGGACTAGGATTTAGCTCCTAATTAACTGTTCTTCGAGACTTCAGTTGGCTTCGTTATTAATGCGTCTGATATTGGATTACAATCACAGAATGCCACAGGGATGTGAGGTGCTTAGAACCAGCGAAAGGCAGAAAAACCTGTTGGAACCTTCCAGTTGTATTGAGGAACCAGTTATAAGGTGAACCCACCACAGACTTAGAACCATTGCCAAGCTAAACTTACCAAAGTGGTGTTCTCTATGGCGGAGTGGTTAGAGTGTCTGACTTTTTTTCTAGGTCGGACTCCTAATCTGAGGGTCAGCGGTTCGATTCCCCGTGCCCCCAGCTCTGCCACTTTGGATTTCCACCGCTGTGTATAACTTACAGCGTCATCAAAGGCCGGTTGCTCTCATACCATGTCTATGTGGTGTGGGAGGTTAAAAATCCCTTGGGTCAGTTAAAGTGTAGGCTCGGGCTTTCTATCGACCAGCAGTGGAATGAGGAAGACCGGTCATCTATGACTGAAATTTCCCCTGCTTTAACAACTAATGGACCAAAAAAAAAAAAAAAAAAAGACCGGCACAGACCTGCCACAGACTTCCCCTTTTGTTCAGAACCGGCGGAAATGTAAACCTGCTACGGACTTTCGGTTGTATTTAGAACCAGCCAAGAGATATACAATTCCGACATACTTCCAGTTCTGTTCAGAACCAGTGGAATTGTAAACCGGTCGCAAAGTTGCTGATCTACTGTATTTCTTGTTCAAAGCTGTTCTTTATGTGCATCGAACAGCTCACCCGGAACCAGCCACAACCGGAAGTGTGATTGGTGTTGCTCCTTATGTTGCATGCAGTAGCTCACCCAGAAGTAGAATTTGCTCCGTCCGGCCTCATAGAGACAACAAAGACAAAGACAGAACAAGCACCAGCATCTCAGCCAACAATACTATCAGCACCTCGCACAGCAATAACTCTAACCCTCTACCCAATAACAACACCAACCCCTCACACAACTACAAATCCCGCCCCTTATACAACAACGCCAACCCCTCACACAAGCATAAATACCACTCGTTATATCAGGTCATGGTGCTGGCGGCCTGGTCTCCCAGTTGGGAAACACTATAAAACCACCGTGAGTGAGCACTGTCACAAGTAGGTACCCGTCCTGATATGACCTTAGATATTGCCAGGACATAAAACTCCAACAACCAATCAGCCCCTTACACAACGACAATCCCAGCCTGTTATGCAACTATAACCTCAGCCCTTTAAGCTGCAACGACCTGCTGCCCTCACAGAACCCTCACAACAGCCTTTCACACAAAGACACCCACACAGACAAAACCACGGCCTCCCATGTGCCGGCATATATCGCTGGTCTATATCGATTCTAGTAATGCACCTGATATATCGCAGCCGCCCGGACTGCTATCTGTCCCACCCATAACCCGCAGCCATCTTGTCACATGGCGACATCAGCCAAGATGGCGGATCTCATCTAAAACAATGAGGCCGGGCCGAGGTGTGTCGCCTGATAAGAACTCACGTAGGTTGGCTGGTTGGTTGTTGGAGTTTTATGTCCTGGCAACATCTAAGGTCATATGAGGAGGTCTACCGACTTGTGACAGTGCACACTCATTGTGATTTTATAGTGCTGTCCACTGGGAGATCAGGCTGGTTGCGCCATGACCCGATATCCCACACAGTCAATTTATCTTGATACTGTGCTAACCAGTCTTCATCCTATCCTATTAATGCCAAGCGCCAGACTACGTACCGACAAGAATAGTATCAATTTTATAAGTCATTGGTTTGACTGGGATTCCAACAGCTGCATGGTGAAGGTGATTTAATCTACAGGAAGCAAAAGGAAAGAAAGACACAACCACTGAGTGTCGGGACACACTTTTATTTCTCTGGGTCAGTCAGTGTCAAATGGTTCTACAGAGAAAAGAAAGAGGAGTATGTATTCACAGTGTGATTTATCATTCGAGAATGAAGTTTTTTTTAAACATTTGTTGTTTTAAATAGTCTGCTCATTCAAGTAGAATGCGTCATACTGAACCATGCCATGAGAGCGTCTTAGAACTCATGCGCCACAAATACACATTTTCTATGGTGCATGCACTTTGAGATGCCACCGGCAGCATTAGTTCTTTCCCACTGCCACCAGATGGCAGGCCAGTGGTGGGATTCCTTGTTAAGACCTTTTCCACAGAGCATACTGCACAGTAAACTGCTACCTATAAGAGTAGTTCTTCCCAGGCTGCTGGTGGAAATCCTCTATAAGACTCTTTTCACAGAGGATCCTGCTCTGTAAACTTCTACCCGCAACATTGTTTGTGATGTTCGCAACACGGGTAATTGGACACTAAGACACAGCCATAGCCTTAACGTTAAAGCAGCCCGATGCTGCCACCTATCGTTAACCGGGAACACTGCCCTGCGCATTGGACACTAGCGCTGTCTATGATCACTTTAAAATATGAAACCTGATAACTGAACCAATGATACTGACCTGACACCTATTTTGAATTTCTGAACTAAATTGCTGTCCCTGCCTATATAAGGCCGGGTTTGGCGGCTAAGAGCTCACTTCGGGACGAGCACAGGAGGACACGGACTAAGCCTTAAATTGCCACCCACCCACCCCTACGTTAAGGTTAAGGGATAGGGTTAAAAGCTTACTGACCTCACTATGTTTCAACATGTTGCTATTTGCATTTGATTTCTGTGATCAACGTGTACTCATGATTACCTGATTAAAACCAACTTTATACTACTTGCTGTGTCATTGTCCAATTAGTATTCTCCACTGCTATCAAAGGGCAGACTGATGGTGGACATCCTGCATAAAACATGTTCCACCGAGCATGCTACACAATAAACTGCTACCCGTCCTGATATGACCTTAGATGTTGCCAGGAAGTAAAACTCCAACAACCAACAACCTGACCATCATCCCAAGTATCTACTTAAATACATCATGTAAACACACTCCATCGTGCAATTGTGGGGGGAATGCATGAACAAACGCTGCACAAGCCTCGTTTTCGATCACGCATGACAAAGGGTCTGTAGCCACCAGGGGGCGCTACTGTGCAGCGCATTCCAGGGCCGCATTCATGGTACGCCTCGGAGAGCTCTCCGCGACGATTTTCAGCCTATTTGCGTTCAGGGTACACCTCGGAGACGTTTCGGAGACGTCTCGCTTTTCAGATAGGAGGCAAAAAGTGTCTCCAAAATGCCTATATGTGTGACACTTTACCTGGTGAGGTGAATGACCTATTGTCCATGAGACACTTTACATGGTGGGTGCAGCTCACTACACACCTCCTCTCTGTGAGACACTTTACCTGGTGAGGTGAGTGCAGTCCACTACACACCTACTCTCTATAAGAGACTTTACCTGGTGAGGTGAGTGCAGCCCACTACACACCTACTCTCTATAAGAGACTTTATCTGGTGAGGTGAGTGCAGCCCACTACACACCTACTCTCTGTGAGACACTTTACCTGGTGAGGTGAGGGCAGCCCACTACACACATACTCTCTATAAGAGACTTTACCTGGTGAGGTGAAGGCAGCCCACTACACACCTACTCTCTGTGAGACACTTTAACTGGTGAGGTGAGTGCATCCCACTACATGCCTACTCTCTATAAGACACTACCTGGTGAGGTGAGTGCAGCCCACTACACACCTACTCTCTGAGAGACACTTTACCTGGTGAGGTGAGTGCAGCACACTACACACCTACTCTCTATAAAACATGTTACCTGGTGAGGTGAGTGCAGCGCACTACACACCTACTCTCTGTGAAACACTTTACCTGGTCGGGTGAGTGCATCGCACTACACACCTATTCTCTATAAGACACCTTACCTGGTGAGGTGAGTGCAGCCCACTACACACCTACCTGTGCGTATCCATTCACCTGGTGCAGCTGTTATTTGATGTTACGCGCCTCTCAGCCTGCCTGCTAACGCCTACTCAATGGTCCACTTAGAAGGCCCAGTCACATACACTTTAGTGGAGTTAGTTGAATGTCGTGGACACTAACGTAGTTGAAGGTAGTTGAAGGTAGTTGAATGTAGTTGAAGGTAGTTGAATGTACCGGAGAAGTACAGATGCCGATACGTTCAACTACGTTCAACTACTTTACCCTCCACTACGTTCAACTACGTCCACTAACGAGTATGTGACCGGGCCTAGAGGAGCTGCAGAAGGCATCCTGGTCCGGTTACTGTGTAAAATCGTGTGACAGGGAATCAAAAGTGACAGTTCAGTTATGGGCTCTTGTCTCGTCACTGGAGAGGTGCTTGTCTGAATACGCTCAATCAGGGTGCCTCATTCCGAGCACAACGCGGCAGGTGGTATCAGTGGGGTAAGGAAGTGGGTACAGGTGGAAACCAGGCAGGTAGACAGGCAGGAAGGAAGTTGTGAAGCCAGGAAGGCAGGCATGGGGGCTGATAGACAGGTATGAAGGCAGGAATGCAGGAATCAAGGCATTTAGGCAGGAAGGCCAGAATGAAGGCAGTTAGACAGCCATGAAGGAAGAAAGGCAGGAGGGCACGAATGAAGGTTGTTAGACAGGCAGGAAAGCAGGAATGAAGGCAATTAGACAGGCAGGAAGGCAGGAAGGCAGGAAGGCAGAATTGAAGGAAAATAGACAGGCAGGAAGGCAGGAATGAAAGCAGTTAGATAGTCAGGAAGGCAGAAAGGCAGGCAGGAAGCTAGGCAGGAAGGCAGGAAGGCAGAAATGAAGGCAATTAGACAGGCAAGAAGGCAAGAATGAAGGCAGTTAGACAAGTAAGAAGGCAGAAAGGTAGGAAGGCACGAATCTAAGCAATTAGACAGGCAGGAAAGCAGGAATGAAGGCAGTTAGACAGGAAATCAGGCAGTTAGACAGGCAGGAAGGCAGGAATGAAGGCAGTTAGACAGGCAGGAAGGCAGGCGCTTAGACAGACAGGAATGAAGGTTGTTAGACAGGTAGGAAGGCAGGGAGGAAGGCAGTTAGACAGGCAGGAAGGCAAAAAGGCAGGAAGGCATGAATGAAGGCAATTAGACAGGCAGGAAGGCAGGAATGAAGGCAGCTAGACAGGCAGGAAGGCAGGCAGTTAGATAGGCAGGAAGGCAGGAATGAAAGCAGTTAGACAGGGAGGAAGGCAGGCAGTTAGACAGGCAGGAAGGCAGGAATGCATGCACTTAGACAGGCAGGAATGAAGGTTGTTAGACAGGTAGGAAGGCAGGAAGGAAGGCAGTTAGACAGGCAGGAAAGCAGAAAGGCGGGAGGCACAAATGAAGGCAATTAGACAGGTAGGAAATCAGGAATGAAGGCAGTTAGACAGGGAGGAAGACAGGAATGCATGCAGTTAGACAGGCAGGAATTTATTTTGTTTGTCCTTAATTGATTAAGCAGATGAAATGTCAATTGAGAATAACAAGCGATTGCCATCACCCATGCCCCCTGATGGCTGTGGGAAGAACTGTTGTTGTGGATAGCAGTTAATTATTGAAATTGTGCTGTGGAAAACGTCTGATAGAGTATTTCCAAAATCAACCTGTCCTCTAATGACAGTGGGAATAAGGGATGTTGTGGATAGCATCTCACGCTGTGAAACATGATTTTTGGACAACATTTTATAGACGATTTCAACTATCAACCTGACCCCTGAGGGCAGTGGCAAGAACTAATATTGTGCTTAGCAGCTCAACCCGCAGCATGCTCTGCAGAAAATGTCTTATAGAGGAAATGTCTTATAGAGGATTTCCACTAGCAACCCGCCCTCTGATGGCAATGACACAAACTGACGCTGTGGGTAGTAGGTCATTGGGCTGCATGCTCTATAGAAATTTCTTATATAGGATTTCCACCACAATTCTGTGGTAAGAACTCATATTCTGACTGACTGATAATTGTGCATTGTTGCAAAGGAAAGGGTATATTGGCATTGCCCATTCGGTTGTTCATTCATTGCCTTATCTGCGAAATGTTGTGCACGGAGTAATGAGCGACAGGGTTGCGTCGGGGAAAACAAGGTAACACACACTTTTTGGGAGGAGGGAGCTAAATGAATTGTATTCATGTATATCTTGTCTCAGTGCTGGTGCACTGGTCTTCTGACTGTAAGTGCTACAGGTATATATGCAATTTCACAATTTTGTTTCCATGGTTTATATAGTAAATTGAAGCGTAAAGTAAATTCTGACATTAAAGTGTATGCAATGCACTAAGTATTAGGTCATATGTATGAGGTGCATTACATCATTTTACATTTTCATGCAAGGTTTTAGTTGTCGGTTTAGGATTTCCAAATCAATAGATACTAATACCTTTAATTACTTAGTTTTAGTTCAATGTGATCAGATACATTTTCAGGTATTATGTTGTTTTGTACGCAGTTTGATTTGGATGTTAGTCAATAAGGTTTGGATGTCGATTTAATCAAAACGAATTAATACCGAAAAGGTTGGGAGTGGAACGTAGCTCAGGCGGTAGAGTGTCCACCATTGAAGGTGTGGGTCTGACCACATTAAAGTCAGAGGGAGGGAGAGGGAAGCGGGCTGAGAAGGAGCCCCATTTAGTGAGACTAAATCAGGGGGCTCCGGGGTTTTACTAGAATTAAGTGAGTAAATATCTTGTTTGTTCTTTGTTGTGGCTTTACATCCTGCTCAGTGGACCCATTTGCAGTTAGGGTTATTTTCAGTTCCAACCAGTGATCCACAACTGTGCTGTCCTGTCTGTGGGAAAATGGATATATAAGACCCCTTGCTGCTTATCAGGGAGAGTAGCCTATATGGCGCAGCAGGTTTCCTCCAAAGAAATATGTCAGAATGACCATATCCTTGATGTCCAATAGCCAATGATAACAACCAATGCGCCCTAGAGGCATCGTTAAATAAAACAAACTTTACTTTCCTTTACAGAAAATGTGGTGATGGCATAAAGGCTCAGTCACACCTTACCAGATTGGGGTACCGGATAGAGAACGGACACTCTCCAGTGAAATACGGCAATGTACGGTTTATATATGGAACGCATCTGACATGTCTGTTCTCTGTCCGGTGGTGTCCGGTGTGTACGGTGGAAAGTTTTGAACATGCACAAAACTTGTACCGGACACCGCCATACTGACGTGTATGGTTGGTGTCCGGTTTAAGTCTGTTTAGTCAATTTTGTCCGTTTGATGTCCGGTACCCACCCGTTATGTCTCCAGTTTGCTTCCTGCAGAGTCCGTTGACGGTGTTGCGTGAATTTGGTCAGTATCTGTTTTTGGCGCATCCATGAACAGTCCTGTATGTGTCCGGTTGATGTTCGGTCCGTATGTTAGACATTCGGTTGTCATCCGGTTATTCCTTAATGTACGTTCCTTGTCCATTTAGCATCCATTTCGCCCGGCTCCCTTTACAACATTTCGACACATTTCGGCACATTTTGATACCGAAAACCAACGGACTAGAAAATTCTTTGTCCGGTGGTGTCCGGTACTCAATCCGGTAAGGTGTGACAGGCACTTAAGGCATTGGAATATGTAAGTAGTATATGATGACGGCGAGTTGGGGCTTTTAATCGGCGGGGAGAGAGATATCGGATTGGGGGGAAGGAAGAGGTACGGGGGAACAGAGGAAGGCTGAGGGAGGGAGAGGGAAGCGGGCTGAGAAGGAGGTATTAGAGAAGGGAAGGGGAACGCCTGAGTCTCTGATGCCCGCCCTGTATTGGAGAGAGGGGGTGGGTGGGTGGGGAAGGATGTAGAGAAGTAGAGAGACCGGGTGAGGGGGCAGGGGGAAGGGGGAAGGGAGAATAGGTGGGGTTTCTCGGTGTTGGCTTAGTCAATACTTTACTCCTTGTACAGGTGTGAGGAAGATGGCAACAGGAATGTTTGTATTGTTATTAATTCTGCCCATGACCTTGTTCAGTATTGAATAAATAGTGGGTAGAAGACCGAATTTGATGTATTTACAGTCACAGTTGTGTTTAAGGGAGACTAAATGGGGCTCCGGGGTTTTACAAGAATTAAGTGAGTAAACATGTTGTTTGTTCTTTGTTGTGGCTTTGCGCCCTAACAATGACTAAGGTCATATCAGGATGGGTACCGACTTGTGACAGTGCACACTCATGGTGAGGTAGCAACAAGTATCAATTGTGTAAACCATTGGTTTAACTCGACCAAGGTTCAAAACCATGAACTCATGCACACAATAGTGACTCTGTGAGTCAATCAATCAATGGGTTCCGTCTTCTCGAAGAAGGTTGGCTGCAATGGACCTCCATCTCTTCCTGTCATTCGTTCCTCTCACGCATTCCGCATAGCTCATTGCTGTCCACTCAGTGATGTTGTCCATCCATGTTGTTCTCCTTCTCCCTCTTGGTCTTTTCCCTTCTATCTTCCCTTCCAGTATTCTTTTCTGTGATTCCTGGTCTCGTATCATGTGGCCAAAGTATTTAATTTTTCTGTTTTTGATCGTTTGTATTATCTGTCTCTTTATTTTCATTCTTGTTAGGACCTCCACATTGCTTATCATTTCTGTCCATGGAATTTTTAACATTCTTCTGTATTGCCACATTTCAAATACCTCGAGCTTTGTTGTTATTGCTTTCTTCAAAGTCCATGTCTCGCAGCAATATAAAAGTGTAGACCACACATAGCATTTTAGCAGTTGGAGTCTTGTTTTTATATTTATGTCTCTAGATGTTAGTACTTTCTGCATCTTTAGAAATGTTGTTTTGACAATGTTTATTCTCCGTTTAATCTCTCTTTCACATCCGCCATCACTACTTATTAAATGGCCCAGATACACAAATGACTCTACCTGCTCCAAGATTACACCATTAACTTTTATCTCTGCTCTTGGTTTGTATTCCTTTCTGCTGACAACCATGGATTTTGTCTTCTTTACTGATTTACTCCGTGAGTAACCTTTGCCCAATTTGTTCCTATTTTAGGAGAAATTCACCCGTGTAATGTATACAGCATTCACGATACATTGTTGAAACAAAACAACTGATATTTATTTAAATCCAATCAGATATGCCCTTCTGCATATATATGTACCATAAAGAGAAACCTGAAGCTGAGAGACATTAAGACCAACTCATGGACGCAACTCTCACAGCAGAGAGCTAAATGGAGAGCGGCAGTCAAGTAATGAAAGCTGCTTTCATTACTTGACTTACATCATGCATCGCGACTTCGCGACCATCGCGATCGACAGCATGATGATGATGATGATGATATATATGTATATATGTATCTGCATACAGAAGCACCTTAGATATGACCACAAGAGAAGTGATATCAAAATGACATTAAAATGGTGATTCCATGAATCATGCTTTGTTTCAATTCGTTCCTATTTTAGCATCCTTCATCGCTGTAAATTCCAATAGCAATACCTGTTTATTCTATGTAAGAGGAAGAAAGCCTAGGTCACACTTTATTCAGGATGAAGCTATGGTGGGGGAGTAAGGCCATCATTGAGCGATGGGCTTCAGCTGACGGGTTATCAGGCTTTATTACAGGGCCCAGCCTGCAGACACGGGGTGCCTAGATAAGAGACTCACCCCCTACCCAGAGTAGAGGGTAAGTGAATGACAACCTAGTCTAAATCCGAGCGGGAAAAAATGCCTTGGTATGAATCAAGTTGTGAAATCGCTGTTTCCAGCACACAATGCTATCTATATTGGTGTAGAGTTGAACAATTGGAAGAGAATACAAAAACAAGATGGCTGCCCCGGAATGCTCTTTCGACTTTTAAGGTTTATTATTCTAAATGATTTCATCAATTATTTCACTCCAAAGTAGCAGGCTATGATAAACAAGCAGTATAATTATATATTTAGCATATGAGATTGCAAATTCATGGGATTTTTTTTTCTTGAAGATTTATACTGCCTATTATGGATAAGTCTGAATAGACTTGTTTTCACCATGAGACAGGTTGTCGAAAGAAAGCCCTAGCCTACAATTTTACCGACCCAAGGGATTTTTAACCTCCCATACCACATAGACATGGTATGAGAGCAACTGGCCTTTGATGATGCTGTAAGTTATGTCCATAACAACTAGATGCAATGGTCGAATGAGTTGAGTGTCCGCCTCCCATTCTGGTAGGTGGTGCGATTCAAACTCCCGGGTTAGAACCCTCGCTGAGTGAAACCAAATATAAGTGTTGCTACGTAGCCTGGCGCTTGGCATGACTAGGATAGGGCAAGGAACAGTGGAATGAGGAAGACCAATCGTCCGCGATTGAAATTTCCCACGCTTAATCAAATAATATACAACGACAATAAAACATGGCCTTCCGACACGTTTGTTAATGGGTTGTTCAGCAGCGCTCTCTCAGAGACAGCGCTGTGGAAGTAACTACTGAGCACCCAACTGGAAGAACGAAATGAGACGCAAAATAAGAGAGGGCAGTGGCGCCCACTGGCGGGCAACTGGAAAATTGCCACCAAAGCACCTGGCTGGGGACAAGGCCACACTCTCCACCCATGCTTGTTTATTTATACTATCGTGGACTGTGCTACGCTCTCCGGCCCGAGACCCTTCCACATTCTCCACAGCCATCGGGAGCCTAGGTAAAGGCCAGTGGTTAGTGGTGCTCGAAACCTGGGATTTTGTTTGTTTGCTTGTTTTTAACAAATAGTTTGTTTGTCAATAGCAATAAGCCACCACTTGTCATTCGACTTCGCAATTTCTGTCAGCCTTATATTTTATCCATACTAAATCTGATATAATATGCACTTTTTTTATTTTGTGATAAAAAGGTTTTTATTTCCTGTAACCTCGTGCAAACAATGTATTGCTTAGAAGTTTTAAATTTCTGGCTACGCCCCTAAATAATCACAACAACATATATTAAGAGCACAAGGTGGCGCAAGGGATGTATGAACTAGAGAAACAGGCAAAGGCGAAATTAATTAATATCAATATCATATAACAATATCAATATCTTAGTACCTTTGTTATTTCCATTTATTATTAACTTCTAGATAAAAAGTGACAATGCAAAATCTGGTTTGCGACCTCGTGCATAGCTGAGCCCAAAAGTTGTACATTTATGTAACTGAGAATGATATGTCAATACCTTTGTTATTTATATTTATTATTAAATACTCGATAAATAGTGACAATGCAAAATCTGGTATGTTAGATCCTGTATAACTGAATGCAAATATTGTGTCTTTAGTTAGGTGAAAAGCTTAAGTGTACAGCTAGGATAGAGTGGCTCAGCAGTTGGGTTATATGTAGATTTGATGCGCATCCAGCTACCAGGATACCTTAGCAATGTCCCGAGCAAGAGTCCTTGGTGACGGGATGCCCTTTCCGTACTTAAGGGGATGTCACAGTATGACGCATCGCACAAATGTGCGCCAACGTAAGTGATTTTGGGCCGCTATGTTGGGATATGTCTAATGTGTTACGTGTTCGTTATGTGTACATCGATGTACGTCAAGGTAGGTCAATGTATGTTGATGTCCGTCGACACACGTTAGGGGATCGCGAAGGTTTTGTGCATGCACAAAACTTTCGACATACGACAATGTATGGGTGTTACATTGGGCATATGTTATGTATACGTTAGGCGTATGTTGATGTACGTTAGACATACATTAGACTATGTTGTTCACTACATTGCACTACGTTGACCTACCTTAAAGACAGTGGAAATGTACAGTCCACATACTGACAACGTATGGATAATGTATGTCTAACGTGCACCTAATGTACGTTTAGCGTTTCTCCACTGTGTCTTGATGTATGCAACTTATGAGACGTAGTTCTGGCGATCAAATAAGGTATATAACATTCACCGGCATTCTGCGAACATACCATGAGCGTAATTCAAGCGTTTTTTCACCAGGAGGCACGATATCGATACGTTGGCCATACGCTATGTATACGATACGTATGCGTTCAACTTTGTCCCCCGCGCCGAAAAGTTTAATGCATCTCAACGTAAAAAAGTGATTTGACACGTTCGCCATGCGCTTGCGAGATGCATCATAATGTGACAGCCCCTTTAGAGCTCACAACCTTATATGTACAGTTACTCCATAAATAATAATAAAATCAATATATTGCCTTAGACTCTGTTTGCATAACATATGTACATATTTTATAGCAGACACGTGTATATATATACATAATTTGACCGTCCAAGAAGGAATATATAGGCGATAACGGCCAGATGCAGCTGGCATACAGTGCTAAGACCCCCTCACAGTCACAGATGACGGCAGTGTGGCCAATACAGGGCGAGTTAGATAGGATATAGTGAGTATACTATAATATAGGGAACTGAAGATAGATAGTGTCCTTCTTTATATTGCCATAATAGATTATAGAGCATATATATAGCCAAAATCCTCCAGTGCGAATGACACTTGTCGACACCCATTGGAGGAGAGGTGGGCCGCAGGTGGTGCCACCTGTAAAGTGCGGAGTCTTACGGAGTATAACAATGGTAATAACGATAATATATAGTAATTAATATAAATAATGGAAACAATTCCCTTCTTATTTTTATACTCGCATAATACATTATACTCATTCCACTGCCCCTTGCCCTAGCCTAGTAGGCTGGTTGCTGGAGTTTAACGTCCAGGCAACATCTAAGGGTACCGATTTGTGATAGTGCGCACTCATAGCGACTTTTTACTGCTGCCCCAGTGAGAGACCAGGCCGCCAGCACCATGACCTCATATCCCACTTAGTCACATTATCCTGACACTTAGCCGATCAGTCCTTGCCATATCCTAATAATACTGAGCGCCTGGCTAAGAATCGACAAGAATCATTCGTTTGAATCAGCCAATGTTTGAATCCCATGAGCTGCCACACACCAATCAGGTGTTCACCAGTCATTCAGCCATCCCGTTTGCCTTCAAAAAGTTCATTTTTTAACATCCCTATTTATATACTCGTATAATAAAGCACACATTATATAAATTATATAATATTTGCATAATATATTATATTATAATGTATTATGCAAATATTATTAGATATTCCGTACAAACACAAGTATATATATATATATATATAAAGAGTACAGGTGCAAATCCCGGGAAACGCCAATCCAACAAAATTGAAGATATTACCTGTGGTAACCTTAATTCTCAATAATTCCAATTTTCTAGCGATGAACTGTTTATGGAACAATGAACAAAACAATTAGAATGTATCAAAAATTAACGTTTTGAGGGCTTCATTCGAATGTATATCTCAATTTTTGCATTGACGTTAAAGCCCTGGTCACATAGCCGTTAGTGGACGTAGTTGAACGTAGGTGAACGTAGTGGAGGCTAACGTGGGTCAAACGTGGTGTAAGTATGTTAAACTACGTTGAAATACATTAAGGTACGGCAGGTTTTGGTACGGATAAATACGTTACGGTATGGATAAATATGTTACAGTATGGATGCTGGTACGTTCAACTACGTTCAACTACTTTCAACTACGATAGCCTCCACTACATTCAAATATATCCACTAACAGCTATGTGACCGGGCCTTTCCATGGTTTTGCGCCTAGAACTCCTCATGTATGCTCGCTCATACGTATAGGCTGAAATCCCTGTGTAGATTATGCGCTGGTTCCCGGTAAATCAGAACAAGCGCAAAAAGGGGGAACTCCCAGTAGGCTCTGGCTCTGATCACTCGATTGTTTACCGCGGGACACTCGCCGCAGCGCCCCCTACCAGTCACGCCAACGGCCCATTGAAAGCCGCGCCCTGATTGGATGATAGGCCGGGATCACGTGGCGCGCCCCTGGTGCGCTTTGTGGTGACCCCGTGTGATGGAGGCTGACCACGTGGAGCTTGTTGTGATTGACCTTGTCGGCTGTCGGGTGAGCTGGCTGGTTCCAGCGTTCCGAATACCTAACCAGCTCGCCGAGTCCTAACCAGCACTGCACCGCTGTTATATACACAGCGCGCTCTCATTTCATACTTCGGTGCTTCTTCGCGGGCTGTCACACTACGACGTTTCTCCCGGCGACCCGTCAGCGTTGAAAACAAAATCTTGTGCGTCGAGAAACGTCAAACTTTTTGGCGGTTTGGGGGAAAAGATCGGCGTCAGCGCGGCGCGTTATGCGCGCGCGGCCAACGTGTGTCGGCGCGCTGGGGAAAAAAACAAAAAAGTTTGGTGCGACGTCTTCATTTAACCTTAAATGATGCTAGGGCGTAAAACAAAAACGGCCCAGTTTGCCGCAACGTGTGAGCAACGACCCTCCCGCGCGCACGCCATCTTCCTAGCGTTCCCATAATGTTATTCCGGCGCGTTCAACGCAGCGCGACGCGCGCCTAACGTCCTTACCCATATATTTGCCCGCGCTGGCGGTCGTTGGGTTGTTTTTGACATGTTGAAAACACTCAGCGACCAATAACGCGCGCCGACTTTCTCCGCCGACCGTCAACGTCAAAGATAGTATACCGACGTGTACCGACGCGCGCATAACGCGCCCCCCAGCGTTTCTCGATATTTCACCCATTTTCGCCCAAATACACCACACGTTGACGGGTCGCCGGCGAGAAGCGTCGTAGTGTGACAGCCCCATTACCTTTACCAAAGACATTTGCGGAGTGCAATGGGTGCAGTGGCCAAATCGGTTGAGTGTAGGTCTCCCATGTGGAAGGTAGGCAGTTCCTAACTTAGCCGAGTCAAACCACTATGACTTATAAAATTGATACTTGTTGCTACCTAGCCTGTCGCTCGGCATTAATAGGATAGGACAATGACTGGTTAACTCAGTGTCATGATAATGTGACTGAGTGGGAAATGGGTCATAATGCTGGTGGATTGGTCTCCCAGTGGGGCAGCACTATGAAGACGCCATGAGTGCACACTGGTACAAGTTGGTACCTATCCTGATATGACTTAATACGTTGCTAGAAGGTAAAACAAAAAACAACAACATTTGGGGAGCACGTAAGTATTTGCCATATGCATAGGCCTATGTATACATTATCTAACCGTCCTGATATGACCGTAGATGTTGCTAGGACGTAAAACAAAAACAAACAAATACATGCACATTTTTTTTTTTTAAATACTCCCCAGCGAGTCACTCCGAGTGGCTGAAGTAGGTTGTGATTACAGAGCAGCGACGCGCCTGTGGTCACGTGACTGAGCTCGGGCAGGATAATAGCCATTCATTTTCCCCTCCGTAGGTTTATACTCGTATAATCACGCATGCATTACATAATGTATTATGTGAATATTATTAGACATTCCATACAAACACAGTTATAGGTGACCGCGGTCCGCGGTCCCCCACAAATGTCTTTGATGAAAGTTAGATAGCGAACAAGCCGAGCGCCAAGCTAGGAAGTGACAAGTATCCATTTTGTAGATCATTGGTTTGACTCAAACGGGAATCGAACATCCGATCTACCGCACTGGAGGCCTGCACTCTACCCATACCACGTCCGGTGAGGCCCCAGGTATAATACAAGTTCACATTAACCCCCCCCCCCACCACTTTTTCCTCGCCTATACTTGACCTACATTCCTTTCTGCTCATTGAAACTCCATAGCCCTTCTCTTATTTGTTAACACTTGCCCCCATTCCACCTGTGCAAATGGCAATATGCATAGAAATATTTCGCTTTTAACCCATTCCCCGCCCATCAGTGATAATGTCTTGCAAGGAGCAGCAGACATGTGTGCATTGCGATTCGCTGACGGCGGACCAGCGATGTCGCCCAGCCTCCTGTGTCCTTCCCCCTCCCTTCTACCTTTCCATTCCCTCCTGCAACTCCCCTTACCCCTTTCCTCCCACTCCCACTCCCCTCTCCCT
The DNA here is from genome assembly GCA_030323885.1 of Branchipolynoe longqiensis. Classification (NCBI taxonomy): domain Eukaryota; kingdom Metazoa; phylum Annelida; class Polychaeta; order Phyllodocida; family Polynoidae; genus Branchipolynoe; species Branchipolynoe longqiensis. The sequence continues at coordinate 24,151,675 of CM059195.1, read as the reverse complement.
CCCCTTTCTCTCCCTCCGCTCTACATCCCCTCTCCTTCCCCTCTCCATCCCCTCTTCTTCCCCTTCCCTCCGCTCTCCATCCCCTCTCCATCCCCTCTCCCTCCCCTCTCCATCCCCTCTTCTTCCCCTTCCCTCCGCTCTCCATCCCCTCTCCATCCCCTCTCCTTCCCCTTCCATCCCCTCTCCCTCCCCTCTCCTCCTCTCCCCTTCCCCTCTCCCTCCTCTCTCCCCCCTTCTCCCTCCCTTTCCCTCACCCTGCTCCCCCTCCCCCCTTCCCTGCAACTCCCATTCCCCCCACCCCCTCTCCCTTTCCCTTGCCCTCTCTTCCATCCCCTTCTCTTCTCGCTCCACTTCCCCGTTCCCTATCTCTCCCCTCCTCCTCTCCTCTAGCTCCTCTTCCTCACCCCCCCCCCCCGCTTCGTTCCTCGCACCTTCCCTTCTGCCCTTTCCCCTCCTCTGTCGCTCCCTTCCCCCTTCGACCTTCCTCTTCTCATCCTTCCGTCCTCCCACCCCAACCCCTGTCCTGATGTTCCACCCCGCTCCCCACATCCGTTCCCCTCTCCCCTCCTATTTCCCGAACCTTCAACCTTGACATCCCCCTGCCTCTCATCCCCCCTCTTTTTCTCAAACCCTGCGGCTGCCCCTAAACCCCCACTCTCCACACACATGTCGCGCACTGAGCTCCACGGCTACTAATTCGATATAACTAACGACGCAGGGTTTATAACCCGACGTCACTTCCGGTTAAGGCACGACCCATAAAAATAACACTTTCCCGTTCCTAATCCACCAATCATCGACTGAATGTGTGTGAAATGTGATTTTAGTATTAGCATAACCCTCGAATCCGGCCTTGCTTCATTTTCTATATTATTTATTTTAAAGCCGCATAGTCCAATGAAAACATTAAATTGTCGAAACCAAAACACTTACCTAGATTTAATCATACTTGCTTGTTTTGTGTGTTTGTTGTTTTACGTCCTACTAACATCTAAGGTCATATCAGGAGGGGTACCGGCTTGTGACAGTGTGCACTCATGGTGACTTTATAGTGTTGCCCCACTGGGAAATCAGGCCGCCAGCACCATGACCCGATATCCCACTCAGTCACATTATCCTGACACTGAGCCAACCAGTCATTGCCGTATCCTAATAATGCCAAGCGACAGAGTAGAAGAGTGAGAAGTATGAATTTTAAAGTCAGTGGTTTGACTCAACCGGGAACCAAACTCCCGACCTTCAGCACGCGATGCCCGCGCTCTACCGAATAGGCCACCGCGCCCCGGTTTAATCATATATATTCAACTTAGTCACATAAGATACATTTGCTAACTATGTATGTCCGCATAGGAGGGAATACTGAGTCAATTTAATAGGACATAGTACTGCTGAACCCATAATGTCAGAATGTGTACATGCATGCTAAAATTAATGTTGGCTGTTCGCACTTCTAATATTTCCAAAGTCAGGAATTTACATAAAAGAAAAGGTTACTTGAAATTAAAGTATTATAACAATCAACATAATATATTTATCTAAAGAAAAATTGTCGGAGGCTCAAAACCATCAGCGTCATCATCGGAGGGGAGTGCATACTTCGATTTGGGAGCTGGGAGAAAGGGAGAGCTGGTTGGAATGTAACCAGCATCGTCACTCGTCCCCTTGGAATTGTAAGTCGTTTAATGCTTACAATTACATAATACAGGCAATGCACTTACATATACATACACAGGGTAGGTTCAACAACTATGCAGTGCATAGCTTGTACAGGATCCTGGTCACGGGACCCGTGTCATGTGAGGGTGATGAAAATGGGAAATATTGCACCTAGAGCGGGACTTGAAGCCACATATCTTTGCATTCCGGGCCAGTGTGCTAACTATTACACCACCTAGGCTCCCTGATATCACCATACTACCCACGCCTACCTGTCTATGAGGCTCCTCGCCTGAGTGGTCAGTGCAGACCACTATCTATATATATATATATATATATATATAAGAGTGAGTAGTCGGCAGATTGGACCCATGGGGGGGTCACAAACCGGAAGGAAGAGCCCATTCGCAGATGGGGGTGGATGGTTACATTATGGGCGATAATCTGATTATTAGTGTGCATACTAATGTCAATGACCTGTGGCACATACTTCACTTCCGGGTTCCTACCCAGCCTGCCTAGACTGGTCCCCTGTGACCCCCCCCCCCCCCCGCCAACAGCCCTGTAATAGGTGGATAGGGGTGTACAGGGTGTAGTGGAATGTGCATATTTCAAATGGTTTTAATATTGCTGTCGGACAAAAATACCGTGAAAGCATGAGTGGGAATAACATAACTTTATTTGTGTTTCACCTGCAAGTTGTACATGTGTGTTGGCAGCAGAGAGTGTATGCAGAGTAAAGGTCATGTAAGGACACATGTAAGGACAAATGTGATGAGCAAAATGATTAACAAGACTCAGACCGATTATACAAAGTGTGTGTGTTTGGGTTTTTACATCCTAGCAACATCTAAGGTCATACTTGGTACCGACTTGTGACAATGCACACTCATAGGTGACTTCATAGTGCTGCACCAAGGGGAGGCAAGGCCACTGGTGACCATAATTTCCACTCAGTCAGATTATACTGACACTGAGGTAATCAATCCGTGCTCGATCCTAGTAATGTTGAGCGCCAGGCTATATAGTGACACGTATCAATTGTGAAAGTCATTGGGACTACAATGTAAAATGGTCGGAAGCCCAGTGCATTAGTGTTGACAAAGGAATAAACTAACTGAATAATTTAATAAAAAATAAATGAAGAAATAAAAATATGAGAAAAATTAATAAATGAACTAAGGTTCTGAAAGATTTATTCACGATCGCAATTGAATCAGATTAATTGCATATCGTTTCCATCGCTCTGTAGCCCCCCCCCCCCCTATATCAATACCAATTAGGTCAATGCCAATTATTAATGCACTTCTTTACTCAAAACAAACGGATTGTGAAAGGTTAATGTATTTTTGTGGGGTTTTTCTTTTTTTAAAGTGGTTGATCGAATCACTTCGACACGGGTCAGTAATTATTTGCTGTCTTCTGATGAGCTTGATCGTTTTTTTGTTTGTTTGTTTAACGACCCCCTCCCCCCCCCCCCCCCCCCCCAGCACAATAAGTATACATCGGCTATTGGGGGTCCAGTGGTGAGTTTGATCCAGTGAAAATCGCAATCGGATGTGGTGATTTATTTTAAAAGAACACTCAAACGCGTGGAAACAAAATGGCGGCCACGGTACTGACAGCGTCTCTCGACGCTCGCGGTGAGTGCCAGGGGACAGTTGCGTAGACGATGTTGCAAATTAAATTCCTTAATTATCGCTCATATAAAAAGGGAAAACTGTCGTCAGCATTTGTGAATTGTCTCTCCGAAAATGAGGTTTATTAATAAAGCCAGCTTGGTGGTGTCTGCATGCATGACGATGCATTTTGTTCCAAAATGGCCGCCCGACATGACTAAGCTGGCTTTTTTCCCGAGCAAACGCCGCGGCGGCGCTGAGAGTAAAATGTCGTCTGCTGATACATCCGGGTGTGCGCCCGCACATCGTTGTGTCTCCGCGAGCTGAATATCAGAGCGAGGCTCTACTGGTTGTGCTGACAGGAATAGGGAGGGGGTGGTGGGTGGTGAGTTGGGGGGATTAAAGCAAAAGTACATTCTGTCGAAATTCGATTCAGGCAGAACTCTCTAGAGGTGTGTGTGTGGGCGGGGGGGGGGGGAGGGGAGTGCATACTTCGATTTTGGAGTGGGGAGAAAGGGAGCTGGTTGGAATGGAATGTGTTATACTGGTGGATGTAGAAGGAGCGATAGCATTGTAGTTGTAGTTGTGCTCTTAGTGGTGGTGACAGCTGCTGGTAGTGGTACTGTTGCTAGTAGTGCTAGTACAGAAGTACTAGTGGTGGTGATGGTGGTGTTGATGATGATGGTGCTGGTGATGTCAATGCTGGTACTGCTGGTGATGGTTGTGATGGTTGTGATGGTTATGGCGGTTCTATGGGTATTGGTGATAGCACTGGTAGTGGTGGTGGTAGTAGCTGTGGTAGTGTTGTTGGTGGTTGCAGTGGTGGTGTTGGTGGTAATACTACGTAAGTATTAGTGGTGGTGTTGAGGGTGGATGTGGTGGATTTGATGGTGATGCTGCTAGTAACTTGCAAAAGCCAGCAGCACTTCAACACTTTGCAAGCAGCTTTTATAAAATGCACAACAGCTCGAAATAGTGGCGGTTAAAAAATAAAAGCAGACTTTGCCGCATTGCGACTGACAGCATGATGATGGTGGTGGTGATGGTCCTGGTGGTGTTAATGCTGGTGGTGCTGGTGATGGTTGTGATGGTTATGGTGGTTCTATGGTTGCTAGTGATATTACTGGTAGTGGTGGTGGTGGTAACTGTGGTAGTGTTGTTGGTGGTTGCAGTGGTGGTGTTGGTGGTACTACTACATAAGTATTAGTGGTGGTGGTGATGGTGGATTTGGTGGCGTTGATGATGATGGTGCTGGTGGTGGATAATGCTGGTGGCGGTTGTGATGGTTAGGGTGCTTCTGTGGGTACTGGTGATAGAACTGGTAGTGGTCGAGGTGGTAGCTGTGGTAGTAGTGTTGGTGGTAGCGGTGGTGGTTTTGGTTATGTTGGTAGTGTTGGTTATTTTTATGGTGTCGGTCCTGCTTGAACTGCAAATGTTGGCGTTGATAGTGGTGATGGCGGTGCAGTACTTATGGTGCTGGTGGTTGTTGTGATGGTTATGGCAGTTCTATGGGTATTGCTGATAGCACTGGTAGTGGTGGTGGTAGTAGCTGTGGTAGTCTTGTTGGTGGTTGCAGTGGTGGTTTTGGTGGTACTACTACGTAAGTATTATTGGTGGTGGTGATGCTGGATGTGATGGTGTTGATGATGATGGTGCTAGTGGTGTTAACGCTGGTACTGCTGGAGATGGTTGTGATGGTTATGGTGGTGCGATGGCTGCTAGTGATATTACTGGTAGTGATGGTGGTACTCGCTGTGGTAGTATTGTTGGTGGTTGCAGTGGTGGTGTCGGTGGTACTACTACGTAAGTATTAGTGGTAGTGGTGATGCTAGATGTGATGGTGTTATGTGTAGTTATGTTGGTAGTGCTGGTTGTTTTGATGGTGCTGGTGGTACTACTACAGAGGTGCTAGTGGTGGTGGTGATGGTGGTGGTGATGGTGCTGGTGGTGGATAATGCTGGTGGTGGTTGTGATGGTTAGGGTGCTTCTGTGGGTACTGGTGATAGTACTGGTAGTGGTAGACGTGGTAGCTGTGGTAGTAGTGTTGGTGGTAGCGGTGGTGGTTTTGGTTCTGTTGGTAGTGTTGGTTATTTTGATGGTGTTGGTCCTGCTTGAACTGGAAATGTTGGTGTTGATAGTGGTGATGGTGGTGCTGTACTTATGGTTCTAGTGATGGTATGGGTGATATTGGTGCTGGTGCCATGGGTGTAGTGGTGCTGACACTGGTGGGGGTGTTGGTGGTGGTGGTGGTGCCGGTGGTGGTAGTAGTTAACTTGGTTGTAATTATGCTTGTGGTGATAGTGGTGGTGGTTTTGTTGGTGGTGGTACTGGCATTGATAGTGGTATAGGATGGTGGTGGAAGTGTTGGTAGTGGTGCTAATTCTGGTGGCCATGCTGGTGGTGGTGTTAGTCGTGGTGATGATGGTGGTGCTGGTGCAGGTGTTGGTGATGGGGGTTGTGACACCAATACTGGTGTGGTGCTGATGTGTTGGTGCTACTAGTATTGGTGATGGTGTTGTTATTGGTGGTGCCATTGGTGTTGGTGCTAATGCTAATACTGTTGGTGTCGCTGATGGTGGAGCTGGGATTCTGGTAGTAGTAGTAATGGTGGTGGTGTTGGTATTGGTAGTGGTGGTGTTGCTGCTGGTGCTGGTGCTGCCACTGGTGGTAGTAGTATTGGTCGTGCTGTGTTAGTGGTGATGGTGTTGGTGATGGTGTGTTAGGGGTAATAGAATTGGTGGTGATGGCGGTGTTGGTGCTGCTGCTGATGCTGGTCTTGCTGCTGGTGCTGGTGCTGGTCTTGCTGCCGGTGCTCGTCTTGCTGCTGGTGCTGCTATTGGTTCTGGTGTTGCTACTGGTGCCGGTGTTGCTGCGGGTAATGCTGGTGCTGGTGTTGCTGCTGGTGATGGTGTTGCTGCTGGTGCTGGTGCTGGTGCTGGTGCTGGTGTTGTTCCGGGTGCTGCTAGTGCTGCTGCTGCAACATAGTACGCATTATTGAAATATTATTGTTTTCTTAATTAATGTGATAGTGCTGACAGTTATTGAAAGAGTAAAGCTGTGTTTACACGGGATATTGTGAAGCGATTTAGGCAAATCGATTTATATGAAGCGATGTAGGTGCGCGTTTACACGAGCGAGGTTGAAAGTGTCTCGGTGACCGGGAACCAGCAGCCTTTGTTGCGCTTGTTGCCGGCGAGCACTGCTATGGGCCCTAACACTGCCGGGAACCAGCTGAATCGATTCATCTATACTACCTCGCGAGGTGGTATAGATGAACCGTTTCATATGAATCGATTCAGCCCTAAAACACCTCAGAGTCGCGTTTACACGCCAAATGTGAGTCGATCTAGGCAAGTGGTTTCATATGAAGCGTTTTAAATCGCCCGTGTAAACAGGGCTTTAGACACTAAATTTGGATATAAAGATATGTGGGATGATGTGGTGCAGTGTGTTGTGGTGCAGTGTGGAGTGGTGCAGTGTGGTGTGGTGGAGTGTGGTGTGGTGGAGTGTTGTGTGGTGTGTGGTGCAGTGCAGTTGGGTGTAGTGCAGTGTGTTGTGGTGCAATGTGGTGTGATGCAGTGTGATGGAGTGTGGTGTGGTGTGGTGCATTGTGGTGTGGTGCTGTATGGTGTGGTGTACCACTGGACCAGTGTGGTGTGGTGCAGTGTGGTGTTGCATAGCGCAGTGTGGTGTGGTGTGGTGTTGTGTGGTGTGGTGAAGTTGGTGTGGTACAGTGTGGTGATGTGGTTTGGTGTGGTGCAATGTGATGTGGTGTGGTGTGGTGTGGTGTGGCGTACCACTGCACCACAGTGTGATGTGGTGCGGTGTGGAGTAGTATAGCGTGGTGTGGTGCAATGTGGTGTGATGCAGTGTGGTGCATTGCGGTGTGGTGTGGTGAAGTGTGGTGTGGTGCAGTTTGTTGATGTGGCTTGGTGTGGTGCAGTGTGGTGCATTGTGGTGTCGTGTCGTGAAGTGTGGTGTGGTGTCGTGAAGGGTGGTGTGGTGTGGTACAGTGTGGTGATGTGGTTTGATATGGTACAGTGTGGTGTGGTTCTGTGTGGGTGGTGCAGTGTGATCGGGTGCAGGGTGGTTGCACTGTGGCGTGATGTGCTGCGAAGTGTCGCAATGTATCATGCTCAACTGTGTCTGTATCCATGGCTACCATAGTATCCCAACAGGAGACACATTCGTTAGAAACCTACAGAGGTATTTAGTGCCTGGGTGCCCGGCTGGTAACCCACAGCGGGAAGGCAGCCGGCTCTACTGATATATCGGGGGTAGGAGGATACAACAGCCAACCACTGAGTGCAAAGAATACACGTAATGCAAATCCACCGCATAAAATTGTCATTTCCCACAGATATTTATTCAGTGAGCATTTCTTTTTGTCACCATTGTGCATTATTGATCAAATGCACACCTCCATCATGGTTGTGTCCGCTTCAGTAGGATTAAGCCTAAAGCTGTTTACTGGATACAGGACAGACACCACGTGACTTTCCAGCCCTTTGACGTCAATTTGAACCCCATGTGGACATGTAGCCGCGTGTACAACTACAAGGCCACAATGAGGGTAATGGGGCTGTCACACTACGACGCTTCTCGCCGGCGACCCGTCAACGTGTGGTGTTTTTGGGCGATATTTGGTGAAATATCGAGAAGCGCTGGTGGCGCGTTATGGGCGCGTCGGTACACGTCGGTACACTTCTTTGTCGCCGGCGAGTCGCCGGCGAAAGTCGGCGCGCGTTATTGGTCGCTGAGTGTTTTGAACCTGTCCAAAACAACCCAACGACCGCCAGCGCGCGCAAATATATGGGTAAGGACGTTAGGCGCGCGTCGCGCTGCGTTGGACGCGCCGGCATAACGTTATGGGAACGCTAGGAAGACGGCGCGCGCGCGGGAGGGTCGTTGCTCAGACGTTGCGGCAAACTGGGCCGTTTTTGTTTGACGCCCTAGCAACATTTAAGGTTAAATGAAGACGTCACGCCAAACTTTTTTTTTTTTTTCCCCAGCGCGTAGACACACGTTGGCCGCACGCGCATAACGCGCCGCGCTGACGCCGATCTTTTCCCCCAAACCGCCGAAAAGTTTGACGTTTCTCGACGCGCAAAATAGTACTTTCAACGCTGACGGGTCGCCGAGAGAAGCGTCGTAGTGTGACAGGGCCATAAGTCACTATCCATATGCCCAGCCATGAAACATGGCATTTGGGGTTTTAATTCAGTGAGCATTTCGCTGTGGTGGAGTGGTACTCTGTGGTGGAGTGGTTAAAGTGTCTGACTTTTTTTCTAGGTCAGACTCCTAATCTGAAGGTCGGTGGTTCGATTCCTGTGCCCCCACCACACCTCTGCCAATTTGGATTTCCACCGCTGTGTATAACTTACAGCGTCATCAAAGGCCAGTTGCTCTCATACCAATATCTCCATTAGTTACTGTTTTATGACGTCATCAGAGTAGTGGTTTCCGGATATTTAAATGGAGATTTTGTTGTTGCAATAATGGTAAAGTTATGCAGAGAGACGTGTTACTTTGGTGCGTCATGCATGCACCAGGGACTCATGGCAGCAATCTGACTCTCAGGTGACAGTCACAAACTGCAAATACCTGGCCTCAGTTATAACTGATGTAGTGGTCTGCACTGCCCTCTCAAGCAAGGAGCCCTATAGACAGGTAGGCGTGGGTAGTATGGTGATATCAGGGAGCCTAGGTGGTGTAATGGTTAGCACACTGCCCCGGAATGCAAAGAGATGTGGGTTCGAGTCCCACTCTCGGCGCAATATTTCCCATTTTCATCACCCCCATGACACTGATGAAACTGATGAGCGTTCCAAACCTGAGATACTCTCTCAGATAGGACAGGCACCGGCAGCATTGACAAGGCTGAAACCAATTTGGGTTGACAAGAGTATTCCTCTCAGCTCCAAGAACTGACTGGCTATTTTGTCACATCCCTTTTCCCACATGGTTGTTAATCTTGGACCTTCATGTCAGAGCTCCAAACAAGAATGCAAACCATGGAAATGAGGTGATATCGCAAGGTACTAATATTACTACACGTCTCATATAAAGATCATGTTACCAAAAGGAAGTCCATGTCAAGATAGTGAAATTGTATGTTTCTTAGCTCAAAATTCCGCTTGTCTGTGCCACACTTTCTGATATATAATGAGCATTATTCTAAAATTTACATTTTCTTATCAAAACAATATTTATTATTTCGGGTTTTGCTACAGCAAGTTCATGGTTCTAAATAACCAATACAAGAAGCATACATTCTAATGCCGACGAATGCTCCTAGCTGCAGGGGCCTCCAATATAAATAGGCAGAAGTCAGACACGGTGATTGGGAGTCCAGTCACCATAGCAACTATCAGCCTCAGTGTTTTGTAAATAGAGACCACGTGGCCACAAACCACAGGTTGTCAATAATTCAGAGTGTTATCGCGACAGTAATACGAAGGCTAGGGAGGGCTATAAACATCACCACTGGAGGCAGCGTCACATGACCTCCTGAAGTAGGTCAGCTCCCCCAAATAAGGAGCAGCAGTGGGACAGGCCGTTTACGATTTTCACCACTAGCCCGCCCTCTTGTAGAATATTCCGATAATATGGGAAATGCAAATGGTATATTGGTGAAAAAGGTATATAGGGCCAGGTGCATAAATGTTTATGTAGTTGCTGGTGGTGCCTGATTCATTGGTCAATAGTCATTGTGTGTTAGTCAGATAGTGTGTAAGGGGCACTTGGAGCACTACCCACTACCCCCTCCCCCCTCAGTAGTCATGGATACCACACACTCAGCTCAGGCAGGTGGTGGCCAGGGGAGCCACACCTCATGGTCGTGGTGGGCAGATCAGTGTAGCCATGGTGACACAGGAATGCTTGATGTTCATTGGTAGAGCTGAAGATGCTTGATTCTCATTGGAGAATATGGTCAGGTGACATATCATACTGGATCCATGTACCACTATAAATAATAAACCAGAGGGCTTGGCTCTCTCTCTCTACTTTCACTTCCTTGCTCTTCTTGCCTGTATTGATTTCTTTATAGCCTGCCTACACAACCACAGATTCCAGCTGTGGACTTTACACTGTGATGACAGTGGGATGAACTAATGTTGTGTGTCGCAACTCACTGTGCACTATATTCCGTGGGAAAGATCTCATATAGGATTTCCCCCACCAACCCGCCCTCTGACAGGAGTGGGAAGAACTAATGGTGTGGGTAGTGTGAAAACAAGACGATATAGCGATATAGCGAATGGTAGACAGGAAGTGTGAACACTTATTTGTCTCTTTTTTTTTTTTTTTGGTACATTAGTTGTCCCAAGCAGGGGAAATCCCAGTCTTCCCCACTCCACTGCTGGTCGATAGAAAGCCCGAGCCTACACTTTTACCGACCCAAGGGATTTTTTCACCTCCCACACCACATAGACATGGTATGATAGCAACCGGCCTTTGATGACGCTGTAAGTTATACACAGCGGTGGAAATCCAAATTGTCAGTGCTGGGGGCATGGGGAATCGAACCGCCGACCCTCAGATTAGGAGTCTGACCTAGAAAAAAGTCAGACACTCTAACCATTCCGCCACAGAGAACACCACACTGGTGTGCAGCAAGTGAGTTTTTATTTATTTTTTTATTTTTTTATTGAGGCTGTATTTATACTGTCCATAGCATGTAAGCCCGGGTACCCAGGCTTGTTTTCAATGCTGGCCAGCTGTAGTTTTGGTGTTGTCTTACCAAGCAGTAGCTGCTGATAAGTTATTTGATTGTCTGCATTTCAGTAGCAGATAGATAGTCTGTTGGTATGTTTCATCGTATTTTTGTTCTATTCTTATTACTATGTTAGTTGTTTTCTTAAGGTTCTATGTTAGTGTTTTGGGGTTTTCTTGGGAAGAGTTTTCCACTTTTTCTACGTAATAGATGGTTGAGTTATGTTTGTTGAATTTGATTTGATTTATATTGTTGTTGGATATGTTATATGGCTTTTATATTTCCGGTTGTCTCGCCCTGGGCTATCCAGTTGGTGGGCCGTGACATATCACCTGCCCCCTTGTGGTGCAGTTCAGTTGGGGTTTCCAGTTTTTATTTTGCACAGATATTTGTTGTATGTTTTTAGGTCAGGGATTTGTCTTTCTTTCACCGTTATTAGGGTTCAATGTACAACTCCCGGTGGCCACGTGACCTCTGACCTAGTGATTGTCGTCTGCTCGCGTTCGGCTACCTAGATATGCATATATGTTACAGGTAGTAGCTGACTGTGCACCATGCTGTGTAGAAAAGTTCTTATAGAGGATTTCTACCACTAACCTGTCATTTAATTGCAGTAGGAAGAACTGGTTGTTATGGCTAAGTACGGTCATGGTGCACAATCTAATACCCCTGTCACACTACGACGTAATGAGCAAACGGAAGCCTGACGTGATCACATTTCGTCATTATGTTGACCTACATTGGGTTACGTTATGATGACGTCAGAATGATGTTAGATTGACGGCGAGCTACGTCACGTTACGTCGTGTGACATCGGCGTGCGTCAAAGTTTTGAACCTGCTCAAAACTTTTGACGCAACTCGAACGTAAGGGTTTACGTTCGCCGTACATTCTGTACATGTTCGGTGAACGTCAATGACGTTAAACAGACCGTAGTCAAATGCTGCTCACTACGTTCAACTACGTTACACTACATTGACCCACATTAAACCCGGTGGAAACATCCAGGTGGCATAATGGGAACGTCAGGATAATGTCAGGATAACATCAGGAGAACGTACGTTCAACGTACGTTCAACGTTTCGCCACCGTGTCATGACGTATGTAACATCACATAAGGTAGTTCTGGCGATGGAATAACGTTCATAACGTTCCGTGAACGTAATGAAGTTGCTCTCTCTCGTTGAATGACGGTATCACTACGCTTTACCGACGTTATGCTCTCATCAACTATGCTGCATCCACATTCAACTTGTGCCAAAATTTGCATACTACGCCGAGAAGTTCAACGTTCTTCACGTTCTCCCTATGCCGACGTCGTTATGTCGTAGTGTGACAGGGCCTTTATGTGGAAAATGTGCTAAGAGGGGCATTCATTAATTCATTCATCTGGTTTGCGCTCAGGCTGTTTGATTAATACGTCCTAGTAATAACACCTTATGAAATCTAGGTATTTCTACCTGTTATTTATAAGAACTACATTGTGACTGTGGATAGGATCAGAAGAAACATAAAACTTCAATTTAGTTGAATATTACCAATATTGCCTTGTCCATTTTCAGAAGCTTTAATGTGAGCCTTACAAATACTACCATATTCTTGCAGGTTAGCATGTGTGGGTTAACGCCAACCCTCCACTTGGGCTATATTTCATAAGCGCCCACCCCTTAAACGCCCATGTGTGGGTAAACGGCTACCCCCCACTTCAGTGATTTACCAATTTAAACGCCCAGGGCGTTAACCTGTGAGAATACGGAAGTGAAAGTAGCAACCCCAACAAGACAATTCAAGGCAACATATCATCATCACCAATCCAGAAGCCAAATAAAAGCTCATGAGAGAAGCATGCTGGAAATGGCTACCAAGGTGTGGAATGCCCAAACGGTAAAGGAATGACAAATTCCTGACCTAAAAACTTACAAAAAATATCTGTGCAAAATAAGGCTAGGAAACCCCCACTAAGCTTCACTGCAAAGGGGCATGTGATATGTCACAGCCCACCAGCGGGATGCCCAATGGAAGGTAATCATGCCAAAAGTAGCCAGATAACACACCACACAGCTATGTACAAGCCTATGATATGTAAATATGAGTAGGCTAGTCTAGTAATAAGAGTAGAACAAAATAAAATAATACATATATGCCAAGAAAATCCAAAAAAACTAACATAGGCTACTAACCATACCAACCTATTATCTATATGCTACTGAAATGCAGGCAATCAAATACATTATCAGCAGCTACTGTGTGGTAAGATAACACAAACACTACAACTGGTCAGCATTGAAAACAAGCTTGGGGACCCGGGCTTATATGCTATGGACAGTATAAATACAGCCTCAATAAAAAAAAGATTTATAAAAAAAATCCCCTAAGTGTGAGGGTTGTTGGGGAACCACAGATGACTTTGTAGCCAGTCTTCTCCATTTTTCCGTGGTCTCCGCAGCCCATTGAGACTTGCCAAACTCAAGGCATGTCCTTCGCTAATCTTGTCTTCCCACAATTGGTCATTGTCAGATACAAAATCTGTGACCATTTTGCAACATTTGACCAACATCAGACTTTCCGTATCAAATTTCGGACATTCTTCCAACATTTGGTGGATATCAGAGTTCCAATATCAAATTTCCGACCATTGGGCAACATTTTACCGATGGCAGACTTTCGATTTCAAATTTGCGACAAATTTCTGACACCAAATTTGCAACGGTTTGCAATTTTGGCTGACATCAGACTTCTGATATCAAATTAGCTAGCGCTTTGCAACTTTTGACTGATGTCACACTTTCGCTATGAAATTGATTAGCTTTTTGCAACATTTGACCGATGTCACACTTTCGATATCAAATTTATTACCTTTTTGCAACATATTTGACCGATGTCAGAATTCCGATAGCCGTCGCACCCAACTCATCTCGATGTCGGAGTGACGATGGATCGCAGACTGGGGGAGAAGGCGGTGAAGGGGGAGAGAAGGAGGAGAGAAGGTGGAGAGGAGGATGTGTGTGGAGAGGCTGGGTTGTTACCGCTGAGGGCCGCCGAGTGTTTGTGGTAAGTGCACCACGTCAGATAGCAGCACCCTGGTGTAGATTTACTGAACTAATAAGCAATGGTTGGGAGGGAGGCTATGGAGTGGACGGGAATGGGGGGGGGGGGGGGTTGTGGGAGGAGGGAAGGAGAGGAAAGAGGCAAAGGGCGGGAAGGGGGGTGGGGAGGGGGAGGAGAGCGCGTAGGGATGAGAAGGGCGGAAGAGGAAAGGGAAAGGATCGGAGGGAAGGGAGGAGTAGGGAAAGGGGAGGGGAGGAGGTGAGGGAGCAGGAGAGGGAAGGGAGGGTCAGCACTTTGGTTTCTTCTCATCTATAATCACTCGTGGTTATCCACACCGCCTCCTCCTCCACATCCCCGACTACCCGTCATGCACCGCGCTCTGCCGCCCCATTCCACCCGCCCCGCGTTCCTCCCCGCCCCGCCCCGCCCTGCGTTCCGCCCCGTGTCCCGCCCCGCCCCGCCCCGCCCCGCCCCGCCCCGCCCCGCCCCGCCCCGCCGCGCCCCGCCCCGCCCCGCCCCGCCCTGCGTTCCACCCCGTGTCCCGCCCCGCACCGCCCCGTGTCCCGCCTCATACCGCCCCGTGCTCCGCCCCACCCCGCATCCCGCCCCACCCTGCGTCCCGCTCCAACCCGCGTCCCGCTACACCCAGCCTATCAACCTTTCAGATCGCCTCGACCACAGCGAGGATACCCGGGACGCCCGGGACGCCCGAGACGCCCGGGACGTTCGGGACACCGGAAGCGTAATAAATCCTCCAGCGTCCCGCTTGACCCGCGGCCATTCTCGCCGAGAACGAGAGAACAACGTGTTTTGCGCGTCGAACCGATCACCATAGCAACCATAGCACCCCGGCTGTGTCGTAACTTATCGTCAACAATGGTGGCGCCCATCAATCTCCCCTTTTATCACTCAGAGAGTTTAATGGGGTGAGGGATGGGGAGGGGGGGCGGGCCTAGGATGGAGGGGTTCTTACAGAGGTGGTGGTGGAGTGGGAGGAGAGGATGTGGTGGGGGGGGGCGGTGGAGGAGGGGAGTGGACGGGCGGGTGGGGGGGGGGGGGTGCATGGAAGTGGGAATGGTGGAGGTGGGGGTGGGGGAGAGGCAGGGATAGTGCAAGGGGGATAGTGGAGAGGAGAGCAAGGAGAAGGAAGGGAAGGGGGGGAAAAGGGGGAAGCGGGAATAGTGAAGGTGGGACGGAGGTGGGGGGAAGGAGAATGGAGGTGATGGGAAGCGAATGTGAGGAGACGGGGATGGTGAATGGAGATGGGGGAGGAGGAGGTGGTGGGGATGGTGGAGGGAGATGGTTGTGGGAGATGGGGGTGGGGGGTGGTGGGGGAGATTGTGGTGGGAGATGGGGGGAGATGGTGGTGGAGAGATGGCGGTGGGAGATGGTTGTGGGAGATGGTGGTGGGAGATGGTGGTGGGGAGATGGTGGTGGGGAGATGGTGGTGGGGAGATGGTGGTGGGAGATGGTGGTGGGAGATGGTTGTGGGAGATGGTTGTGGGAGATGGTGGTGGGAGATGGTGGTGGGGGGATGGTGGTGGGAGATGGTGGTGGGGAGATGGGGAGGGAGATGGGGTGGTGGGAGATGGTGGGGGGAGATGGTGGGGGGAGATGGTTGTGGGAGATGGTTGTGGGAGATGGTGGTGGGGGATGGGGGGGGGGGGGAGATGGTGGTGGGGGATGGTGGTGGGAGATGGTGTGGGAGATGGCGGAGGGAGATGGTGGTGGGAGATGGTGGGGGAGATGGTGGAGGGAGATGGTTGTGGGAGATGGTGGGTGGGGGAGATGGTGGTGGGGGATGGGGGGGGGGGGGGGGAGATGGCGGTGGGAGATGGTGCGGAGATGGTTGTGGGAGATGGTGGGTGGGGGTGGGGGGGGAGAGTGTGGTAGGGGGGGAGATGGTGGGGGGGAGATGGTGGTGGGAGATGGAGGGAGGGGGGATGGTTGTGGGAGACGGTGGTGGGAGATGGAGGTGGAGAGATAGTGGTGGGAGATGGTTGTGGGAGATGGTGGTGGGAGATGGAGGTGGGGAGATGGTGGTGGGAGATGGTGGTGGGGGGTGGGGGGAGATGGTGGTGGGAGATGGTGGAGGGAGATGGAGGAGGGACATGGTTGTGGGAGACGGTGGTGGGAGATGGTTAGAGGAGATCGTGGGAGATCATGGGGGTCGGTAGTGGGAGATGGTGGGGGAGATGGTGGTGGGAAATGGTGGTGGGAGATGGTTGTGGGAGATGGTGGTGGGGAGATGGTGCTGGGAGATGGTTGTGGGAGATGGTTGTGGGAGATGGTGGTGGAATATGGTTGTGGGAGATGGTGGTGGGAGATGGTGGTGGGGAGATGGTGGTGGGAAATGGTGGGGGTAGATGGTGGTGGGGACGGTGGTGGGGATGGTGGTGGGAGATGGTGGTGGGAGATGGTGGTGGGAGATGGTGGTGGGAGATGGCGGTGGGAGAGGTGGAGGAAGACGGAGGAGGGAGATGATTGGGGGGGAGGTTGGGAGATGGTGGTGGGAGATGGTGGGACTTTGTTGGGATTTTGTCAGTACTTGGGTTAGTGACCACCTGGAAATAGGATGTGCTGTAGACATTCTGGTACAGCTTACACTGCCGACTAATTCAGATGTGCTTGGTTGTTAATCATAGAACAGTTGAATCGGTAGAGCGCAGACCCCCCATGCGGAAGGTCGGAAGTTCAATTCCCGGTCGCGTCAAACCAATGACTTACCAAACTGATACTTGTCGCTTCCTAGGCTCTGCATTATTAGGGATAGGGCAAGGAGTGGTTGGCTCCATGTCAGAATGATGTGACTGAGTGCGATATCAGGTCATGGTGCTGGTGGCCTGGTCTCCCAATGGGACAGCATTACACCGTCACCATGAGTATGCAATCTCACAAGTCAGTACCCATCCTGATATGACCTTGAATGTTGCTAAGATGTAAAACTCCAACAAGCCACAAAACTAGATCTTACCTTCGACCTGTACAGCAAAAAAGACGAATTCATTTGCAAATTGTTGTTATGTGTCTTTAAAAGAAAACTGTTCATGTTCATATCGCTGTGAATATGACTTTTGCTACCAACAATCTCAAAACCACCAACGATCGATCAATCGCTTCCATCTTGTCCTGACAGATAGTGTTCCCACTAAGACCCTGCACCCCACATGTAGGTTACTGGTAGCACAAATCTGAGTACATTATCTATTTGTTGCCTCTTGTTGCTTTTCATAAGGAGAAGGATGAGGTAGTGGGTTCGATCCTGATCGAATCCAACCATGTCTAGAGTGGGACCCAAACCCACAATTCTGCGGTGTTAGAGGTAACATCCTAACAATTAGTCAATCTAGGTTCCCTGATGCAATCAACCTGATATTAATGTGTGCAGCATCTACAGAATCCTGGTTATGGAACCAGATGACTGCTACCTGTTTATGAGGAATTTCATTTGAAAGAGATGAGGACACCTGACGACAGGTGTGTGTATGCATGTCAGGTGTAGCAGTGGCTCTGTCTGCATCTCGAGTGTTTGTTTTGTGTGTTTATTGTTATTTTACGTCCCAGCAACATCTAAGGTCATATCAGGACAGGTACCAACTTTTGCCAGTGTGCACTCATGGCAACTTCATAGTGCTACCCCACTGGAAGACCAGGCCACTGACACCATGACCCAATATCCCACACAGTTACATTATCCTGATACTGTACTAACTAGTCCTTGTCCTATCCTATTTATGCCAAGCGCCCAGCTAGGTAGTGACAAGTATCAATCTTATAAGTCATTGGTTTGACTCGTCTGGGGTTCGAACTCCTAACCACCTTCCACATGAGAAGCCTACACTCTACGGATTCGGACACCGTGTCCGGTATGTCGAGTGAGAAGCTTTGTATTTTGGGGAGTTTTCAGTCGCACTGGTGCGCTGAAGGCTGCAAATCTGCAGCACTGTATCATGTGTATGGGCACCGCTGAAAGCAGTCCCATGTGGTCAGGAGTCGGCTTCTGAGGGTAGTGGTCAGAGAAATTGGAGGGGGGGAGAGGAAGGAAAAAGGCAGCCTAAGGGCCCAACCACAGTCCTCTGAGAGGGCCGGTGGAGGCTGGGTGGTTGGTGTAGTTTTACGACCCCAGTAAGACCCTAGGCCATACCAGAACATGCACCGACTTGTGACAGCGCGCACTCATGGTGACTTTATAGTGCTGCCCCACTGGGAAATCAGGCCACTGGCACCATGACCTGATGTCCCACACAGTCACATTATCATGACACTGTGCGCCCAGTCCTTGTCCTGACCTCATAACGCCAAACAACAGGTACCTATTTTATAAGTCATTGGTTTGACTCGACCAGGATCCAAACTTCAGTCCCTCCAGATTCACTGGTATGCACAGTAAGTCCGGCCAAGGCCAGAGGTAGAAGTGAAGTGAGGATGGGGTTAGTTAGGCAGTAGGTGGGGCTACCTGTTAGTTGTTAGTGAAAATGAGTGGTTAGTTGGTAGTGGTGTCAAGTCAGCTATGGCAACGAGGTGGTGCCTGCTAGTCCTCGATGTCAGGGTCTGGGCGACAGACAGCATTGATGATATCTGCGTTCTGGTGGTAGAAGCGAGAAGGGTGTGTGATAGGGTGAGGGGTGAGTGAAGGGGAGAGCAAGACCGAGGGCGAGGAGCAAGGCCTTTTGAAAAATGAGAGTGAAGGCGAGGGCGACAGCAAAGGCGACAGCGAGGGCAAGGCGAGGGCGAGGGCGAGGGCAAGGGCGAGGGCGAGGGCAAGGGCGAGGGCGAGGCCTTTGAGCTGAGTGATTGGTCCAAGCGGAGACTCGTGTTGCGGGTGGAACATATCTATTTATAAAACGTCTGGTCCACTATATGTGCTAGATGTACAACCCGACATCACAAACTCTTCGCCATCCCGCCAGACATGACTGACTACATGTTCCCGTGTGTCTAGAGTCAAATCATACGGCAAACTGTGCCTTCTGTGTGGCAGGTCCTGGTTTACGGAATAAGGCTGGCAGATTTGAAAAGAAGCATCATCTATTAAAGAATTGACATACTCCCTTCAAGAAGATGTGCTATGTGTAATTGGTCTATCCATTAACTTGTTTAACCAAGTTGTAAACAATTCATTGTTTTCGTTGAATAGTGCCTTAGAATTGTTCCTGGTAGTGAGAGAACTCTGTTACATTTATTCTCATTGTTACGTAGTCGTGCTATATTACATGAGATATCATGACTCTATTTAGAAATAGCAGCCATTCAAGGCTACGGAGTCGTGCTTACATTACACAGAACGTCACGTCTCTCTTTGGTCATAGCAACCACTGAAGCTTATGTAGGCATGCTATATTACACAGGCTTTTTCTCATATTAGCCAAACGCCCAACACCTCACGAGATATATCACACTATTCACACCAGACACCTCACACCACACACCTCACCCCACACAACAGACTCCACACCTCACACAACACACCTCACACCACATAACAGACTCCACACCCCACACCACACAGCTCACACCACACAACAAACTCCACACCTCACACCACACACCTCACACCACACAACAGACTACAGACCTCACACCACACACCTCACACCACACAATAGACTCCACACCTCACACCACACACCTCACACCACACCTCACACCAGACAATATACTCCACACCTCACACAACACACCTCACACCACACAACATACTCCACACCTCACACCACACACCTCACACCACACAACAGACTCCCCACCTCACACTACACACCTCACACCACACACCACATCCTCCGAAGCTGACACCACACCTCCCACAACACAACAGACCACACACCTCACACTATGCACCTCTCACACCACACAGCTCATACCATGCCGCACAACACACACTACTCATACCACACGCCATACACCACACACCACACACCTCACACCACACACCTCACACCTCACACCTCACACCTCACATGACGGAATACACACCACGCATCTCATTCCATATATGACACACAACACATCTCAAACATTAAACCTCACAACACAAACCTCACATCATACACCTCACACCTCACACCTCACACTTCACACCACCCACCTCCCACGACGCACGACCTCTATCCTCCCTCTGCCCGTGTGACAGGGCCTCCGGGCCTCCCTGTAAATGCGTCGTATACATACAAGTCATGCCCCTGCAAGCCTGCACATTACTTACCCGCATTATCTCCCAGCGTCTCCCGGGGATGCGTCAGTCGGCCCTCTGGGGCTGCGTGTCCAAGCACGCCGGACACTGCGCGACAACGGCCATGCGCGCAGTAAGCAATGGCGACTGCTCAGTTATCAGTAGAAGGGTACCAATATGAGCTATAAGGCTACATTACATTTCACATTCACTCGTGGTTTGATCCAAATTGATCAGGCCAAGTTGGTTGATTGATTGATTGATTGGTGGTTGATTTACGCCATGGGAAAGTTTGTAGATTGTGAGTAAGAAAGTGATATTTTAAGCTGTGTAGGGTGTGACCTGGGCTGCTGGATCTCTGAGGTTGACACTAATTTCTTGAATGGTTGGTTACTTTTGTTGATTAAGCAATGGGAATTTAATTTTGCGTGTTCCAAATTCCGCTGGTCTATCGGTTCAGGATTGAAACTGATATATAGTATGCCGGGTCATAGTTACAGCTTCGATGGCGCCAGGTAGGGGATGTGGTGCATATAGATATGCCCAGAGGAGCACAGAGGAGCCCAAAGGAGCGCAGTGATTGTACACGAGAGACCTGATGGTTGCCGCTCATTGGCTGATGGACTGAAACATGTTCAGTGTGTGACTTGTCAGGGTGGGATTGTACTGGTGGCGCATTATTGGGGTTGAACAGTATTTCTGAGTGTGAGTTTGAGTGACAAATAAGGAAATACTCGAATGGATGGGGCTGCCCTCTATGGAAGATCTTCTGATCAAAAAGAATCTCCGGTGCCCTGGACACCTCATGAGGATGTCATCAGACAGGCTACCAAAGGAGATCCTCTATTCTCAACTGTCTTCTGGTAACAGAAAGAGAGGGCGCCCTCGTCTCCGGTTCAAGGATACCATCAAGAGAAACCTGAAGCTGAGAGATATTAAGACCGACTCATGGATGCAACTCTCTCAGCAGAGAGCTAAATGGAGAGTGGCAGTCAAGTAATGAAAGCAGTCTTTGTCGCATCGCGACCGACAGCATGATGATGATGAGTTTGAGTGTGAGTGTGAGTTTAAAGCTGCATAGTCCGATGAAGCATCAAATTGTCGAAACCAAAGCAATTATCTAGATTTCATTCTACACATCTAACTTAGGTACCTGGGCACTTATTAAGCAAGTGTTGCTGCATAGAAGAGAATACTAAGTCAGTTTAATAGAACATGTTACTGGTGAAGCCTCTGGTGGCAGCGTTTTGGCATGCTTACCAAAATTAATTTTACATGTGTATACTTCAAATATCTCAAAAGATAGCGATTTAAAATTAAACATACCTCAAACTAAATAAGGTAGATTATAACAATCAGTTTAATATATTTATCTCAGAAAAATAATAGGAACTCAAAACAATCGGACTATGCAACTTTCAGTAAGTGAGTGAGTGTGTGTATGCTGAATATGACACGGTCTTGGTGCATGTGTAGCGGAAGTGAATGTGAATCATGCGGAACTAGTCCAACATGAGATACTCCGCGGCTGTGCCATACCATCCGTACTACACTGGCTTTAATTGTTTAATTGTTTAATTATGATTCGGTCACATGATGTCGCAGTGGCTTTAGTGGCTATTAGCAGTTTGTAAAGCGGATGGTGCTTGTTTCTAGTGTACTGTAGATGCACCTATTGCAATACCTCAGGGAGTTTGACGCCCCTGCCCTGCAGAGTTGTAAACCACTGCCTTGTGGTACAGGTTCTTGACAGAACCGAAGGCTAAGGGAGCAAACCCTAAACAGAAAACCATGTCACTGTGGCAGCATCAAGGGCGGTTGATGTATGGAACTCCCAACATTTCCCGACCAGCCACTGCAGGAACAAATAGTTTTGCGCCTGTCTGGACATGTTCTTGCCGGTGTGAGACCTCTATTTGCTCCCCTAGAGAGTGCCACTGGTAACTTGCAAAAGCGAGCAGTACTTCAACACTTTTGCAGGCAGCTTTCATGAAATATGACTCATGGACATCACTCTCACAGCAGAGAGCTGGGTGGAGAGCGACAGTCAAGTATTGAAAGCAGTCTTTGTTGCATCGTGACCAACAGCATGATGATGATGATGATGAGTCTGTTTGTAACCAGTGCACTGCAGGCTATTTGTTCTCTGGTGTGTGGGTGCTTCTGGTGTACACAGTCTGTATCTATTGACAGTGTACTGTTTACAGTGTGTGTTCTCTGTGTACTGTAGGCTGCGGTTGTTTCTCGCTGGACAGTCTGCATTTGTCTACAGTGTCCTCTTTACATTGTTTGTTCTCTGTGTACTATGCGGTTATTTCTGGTTATTTCAGATGTACACAGTCTGTATTTGTTTACAGTGTACTGTTTACAGTGTGTGTTCTCTGTATGCTCTGGTATGTGTTTGCTTCTGGTGTACACATTCTGTATTTCTTTACAGTGTACTGTTTACAGTGTTTGTTCTCTGTATGCTCAGGTATGTGTTTGCTTCTGGTGTACACATTCTGTATTTGTTTACAGTGTACTGTTTACAGTGTTTGTTCTCTGTATGCTTAGGTATGTGCTTGCTTCTGGTGTACAAATTCTGTATTTATTTACAGTACACTGTTTATAGTGTTTCTTCTCGATGTACTGTGGCCTGTGGTTATTTCCAGTGAATGCAGTCTGTATTTCTTTACAGTGACCTGCTTACAGGGTTTGTCCTCCAGGTTATATACACACACTCCCCTACATTCCCTCACTTACACTTTGTCTGCTTGTTTGTTGGAGTTTTACATCCTAGCAATATCTAAGGTCATATCAGGATGGGTACCCACTTGTGAGAGTGGGCACTCGAGGTGACTTTATAATGCTGCTCCACTGGGAGACCAGGCTATGACCTAATTTCCCACTCAATCACATTATCCTGATACTGAGCTGACCTGTCTTTGCCTTCTCCTAGTAATGCCGAGCTTCAGGCTAGGTAGCGAGAAGTATCAATTTTGGAAGGCATTGGTTAGACTCGACCACGATATCAACACATTTGCTAATGGGTTGCTCAGCAGGCCCGTAACAGGAAAATGGTTGTGGGTGTAACTTTGTTTTTAATAGCCTGAAACACATGGCTCGGGTTTCAGTCCATGACCAGTGCCTGCCTGACCACTCGGAGGGAATGAAAGTTTGTTCTGACAATCAATAATGTTCACGTCTTTTTGTTGTTGTTCGACTTGGGAGAATCAACACCAACACACCTAAATGAAAAAATCCTCCAGTGCGATTGACACTGGTCAACATAGAGTGGAGGCGAGCTGGGCCGCAGGTGGTGCAACCGGTACCGTGTTGTATCTTATAGAGTAGAACAATAATAATAGGTAATAGTCCCTTCTATATCTTTACACTCGCATAATGCTCTACGTATCATATATATATATATATATATATATAGCTTGGATATACCCTTATATCCCAATGTAGGGACAGCGCAGAAGCCCCCCCCCCTGGGTTATGGTTGCTACTATCTTATCTATGATTGCTACTGACAGCCTGGGTCGCACCAGGCAAGAACCAGTCTGGGGGCAGCACGGAGGCTCCCCCTTATGTTGCTATATTGATCTAATTGCCACCTGTACTCACCAGTCGGTGCTGTGGCGCCAGGCGAGGGGTGGGCGGGAGTGTCGAGGCGGTCACTGCTGACCGAGACCCCGACTGGACCACACTTGAGAGATGAGAGAATACACCGACATTTGTTTTCTTTATTTTACTTTATTTCTCTCACTAATTCGGTAGGGCGTTGTTAATCCCAGCCAGATACGGTTTGCTTAACGGAATCAATCATTATGTTGATTACTCTATTTGTTGTTAATAAACCGTGTCAGCCATCAATTGTGTCTGTGTTGTCTGTGCTTAACCAAATATATATATATAAATTGGGTTATGGAATAACTAGTGAATTTTTAATTTTTAACTACATATATATATATATATATTG
Organism: Branchipolynoe longqiensis; assembly: GCA_030323885.1. Lineage (NCBI taxonomy): Eukaryota > Metazoa > Annelida > Polychaeta > Phyllodocida > Polynoidae > Branchipolynoe > Branchipolynoe longqiensis. Next base: position 24,127,499 of record CM059195.1, on the reverse strand, counting down.
GGTTACAGAATAACTAGTAAATTTTTAATTGGTCGGTTCTCCACGTATTATGCCTACTATACTACTGGTTACAGAAAGAGAGGGTGCCCTCGTCTCCGGTTCAAGGATACCATCAAGAGAAACGTGAAGCTGAGAGACATTAAGACCGACTCATGGACATCACTCTCACAGCAGAGAGCTAAATGGAGAGTGGCAGTCAAGTAATGAAAGCAGTTTTTGTCTCATCGCGACCGACAGCATGATGATGATGATGATACCTACTATATATATGTATATATGGAATGCGCGAAATGATACCCAAAGGGATCTGATTGAGAGGGATTAGGGAGGACCCTTAATTAGACAAGCGGCAGTTAATCTCACCCCAGAGTGACCAGGCGGCACACCCACAGCCAGCTGTCACAGCTGGGCGTGAAGAGCTGTGAAAGGAGCTGTGATGCAGTCCTAAAGCAGGCGCTGCATAGGCCACATAAGGTGTCATACCACCATAGTTATCACACCAAGTCAGCTGTCACACCATCTTTGCTGTGAATATGTATCCGTTCTCGCACCATTTTGTTGTAGTATCGCCATGACGGCTGTCACATAAGCCAGCTGTCACACCATGTCAACTGTCACACCGTCTTTGCTGTCAATATGTAGCAGTTCTCGCACCATATTTGTTGTAGTATCGGCATGACGGCTGTCACATCAAGCCAGCTGTCACACTATGTCAGCTGTCACACAGTATTTGCTGTTAATATGCATCAGTTCTCGCACCATTTTGTCTTAGTATCGCCATGTCGGCTGTCACATCAAGCCAGCGGTCACACTATGTCAGCTGCCTCCGTATTATCTGTCAAAATGTATCAATCTTCGCATCATGTTTGTTGTAGTCACCTCATGTGAGCTGTTACATCAAGCCATCTGTCACAACATGGAAGAAGTCACACCGTCTTAGCTGTTAAAACTCATCAGCTCTCACACTATGTTTATTGCAACAACGAGTCAGTACTCACATAATTTCGGCTGTCACATCAAGCAAGCTGTCACGCCATGTCAGCTGCCATACCTAGTCAGCCGCCGCAGCATCCCGGCCATCACACAAGTCTGTCACACCACATCAGCAGCAGCTGTCACACCTAGTCAGCCTTTACACGATCTCGGCCGCCAAAGAAAGTTATCTGTCACATCACATCAGCTGTCACACAATGTCAGTCAGCATAATATGCCAGCGTTACACAATGCCAGCTGCCACGTCAAGCCAGCTGCTAATCCCATATCAGCTGTCATTTCACGTTTGCTGTCACAAAGTGCCGTGTCAACTGCTCCAATAGGTCAGGCGTCACATCACATCAGCGATCACGCATCACTAGCTGTCACACCGTGCAAGCTATCGTCCCCTGTCAGCTGTTACAGCTGTCACAGTCGTCACTGTGCCACGTCAGCCGTCATGCAGCTGTCCTCTTGTCACCTCCATCACCTGTTGGCCCGTGTCATGAAATAGAATCGCCCCCCTCAAAATGGTCTCCCTCAGTCAATTCTATTTTCGAAATAACATCCGCCCAGAGATTGTATTTCGAAATAAAATAACCCCTTCCCCTTTCTTCCCATCCTTCCCCTCTCCTCCCATCTGCCTCACCCCCCCCCCCTCGTCCCTCATCGCCCACCCCCTCATCCTCTCTCCTCCCACCTCCTTCCTCACCTCCTCCACCTCCCTCTCTCCCTTCCATATCAACCATGGCCCTCCTCCCCTCCCGTCCCACCTCCACCCCCATTCCTCCACCGCGTCTATTTTATTTTGAACTGAACTTTCGTCGGTCAGGGCGATTCTATTTCAATGGGCGAGGTTTTATTCCGAAATATATTCGCAATGGTGGGGGGAGAACATTTTGAGGGTGCGATTCTATTTTTTGACACCGGCTTCCACATCCCAGTCACACCTCAAGTCAACCCCTACCTCAATGTGGACACCGGAATGGCAAGTCTTGCTGTCACCTAGGTGCTAGGGTCAAGGTCAGTGAGGGTCAAGGCCACCGTTGCCTGGAAACAGGTGAAGTAATGAAGTAGAATAACAATGGTGTAGACGGGAAGTGCAATGGAATGTTAACAAAGTGAACACCTCCTCAACTCATTCCCTCCACCTCCACCCTCTTCTTTTCCTCTCGATCCCATCTCTCCCGTCTCCCACCTGTCCTCCCCCTCTCGCACCTCTCCTCACTCCCACCTGTCCTCCCCCTATCCCACATCTCCCCACTCCCACCTGTCCTCCCCCTCTCCCACTCCCACCTGTCCAGTCCCCCACCGGTCCCTATTCTCCCACCTCTTCCACTCCCACCTGCCCAGTCCCCCACTTGTCCTCCCTCCCACCTCTCCCCACTCTCACCTATTTTCCCCCTGTCTCACCTTTCCCCACTCCCACCTGCCCTCCCTCTCTCCCACCTCTCCCGTCTCCCACCTCTCCGCACTCCTACCTGTCCCGTCTCCCACCTCCCCCCCCCCACTCCAACCTCCCCACTCCCCTCACTCCCACCTCTCCTCACTCCCACCTCTCTCCACTCCCACCTCTCCTCACTCCCACCTCTCCCCACTCCCACCTCCCCCCACCTCCCCCCCACCCCCACCTCTCCCCACTCCCACCTCTCCTCACACCCACCTATCCCCCCAATCCCATCCCTCCCCACTCCCACCTCTCCCCACTCCCACCTCTCCCCACTCCCACCTCTCCCCACTCCCACCTCTCCCCACTCCCCACTCCCCCTCTCCCCCACTCCCACCTCTCCTCACTCCCACCTCTCCCCACTCCCACCTCCCCCCCACCCCCCACCTCTCCCCACTCCCACCTCTCCCCACTCCCACCTCTCCCCACTCCCACCTCTCCCCACTCCCACCTCTCCCCACTCCCACCTCTCCCCATTCCCACCTCTCCTCCCCCCTCCCCACTCCCACCTCTCCCTACTCCCACCTCTCCTCACTCCCACCTCTCCCCCCACTCCCCACTCCCCCACCTCTCCCCACTCCCACCTCTCCCCACTCCCCCACCCACCTCTCCCCACTCCCCCACCCACCTCTCCCCACTCCCCACCTCTCCTCCCACTCCCCTCCCACCTCTCCCCCACTCCCACCTCTCCCCACTCCCACCTCTCCCCACTCCCACCTCCCCCCACCCCCCACCTCTCCCCATCCCACTCCCACCTCTCCCCACTCCCCACCTCTCCCCACTCCCACTCTCCCCACTCCCACATCTCCCCACTCCCACCTCTCCCCACTCCCACCTCTCCCCACTCCCACCTCTCCCCACTCCCACCTCTCCCCACTCCCACCTCTCCCCACTCCCACCTCTCCCCACTCCCACCTCTCCCCACTCCCACCTCTCCCCACTCCCACCTCCCCCCACCCCCACCTCTCCCCACTCCCACCTCTCCCCACTCCCACCTCTCCCCACTCCCACTTCTCCCCACTCCCACCTCTCCCCACTCCCACCTCTCCCCACTCCCACCTCTCCCCACTCCCACCGCTCCCCACTCCCACCTCCCACTTCAACCACTATCTATCCTGGCCCAACCAACTTCTACCAACCCACCTACCGCAACCCACTCGACCACTAATACTCCACCAGCACCTGCTTCACTTTGCTGCGAGGGCCCCTGAGGTGAGGAACTTAAATCATCACTATCCATGCACCTGTGTTAACTAACTTACCTTGCAGCTTCGTACTAGTACTACCTCCGCTACATTACCACCTTGACCAGACGGGATGGCTGAATGAATTGAGCGTTCGCCTCTCATTTTGGTAGATCGTGGGAACCTTGGTCGAGTTAAACCAATGACTTAAAATTGATACTTGTCGCCTCCTAGCCTGGCACTCAGCATTATTAGGCTAGGGCAAGGACTGCTTGGCTCAGTGTCAGGATAATGTGACTGAGTGGGATATCAGGTCATCGTGCTGGTTGCCTGGTTTCCCAGTGGGGCAGCACTATAAACTCACCATGAGTGTGCAGTCGGTACCCTTCCCGATATGACCTTAGATTTTGTCAGGACATAAAATTCCAATAACTAACCAACATGATCACCCGTCGAGAGTATAGAAAACAAACATTTAAATACAGAAGCTTGTCTAAGGCATTTAAAGTGAAAAGCACACATAGCAACATTTCCTCCCTTCGCATACACCATCCACCAGTCCCGTCTCTTGTATTTACTGTCAACATCAAAATCTGATTCATAAAATAATAAATATTCGCCTAGAGGCATTTGTTTTTAAAGTTTGTCTTGTTTATTTGTTGGAGTTTTATGTCCAGGGAACATCTAAGGTCATATCGGGACAGGTACTGACTTGTGACAGTGCACACTCATGATGGCATTATAGTGCTGCCCCACTGGGAGACCAGGCCACCAGCACCACGAGCTGATATCCCACTCAATCAGATTATCCTGACACTGAGCTAACAAGTCCTTGCCCTATCCTAACAATGCCAGGCCAGGCTAGGTAGTGAGGTAGTGACAAATATAAATTGTGTAAGTCATTGGTTTGACCTGAACTGGAATCGAACTCCCGACCTTCCGCACGGGAAACCTGCACTCTACATATTCGGCCACTGCATCCAGTCGTTTTTAAATACGTTCAAGTGGAACTCAAACATTTTGTTTGGGGGGGGGGGGGGGGGGGGGGGGGGAGGGGGGAGCCGAGCTGCTGACACTTGACTTTGTAAACTGAACTAAACCGGTGTTGTACCAATAGAATATGTCGCACTTATTGGATGCCATGGGATTCTTTTGCTAAAATGTGCTGTTCTCAAGTGAATTTTATTCCGCAGTTTACTCTTCACATACACGTTGGGACCGAACAAGACGACTGAATGAGTAAAAAAGCTGTACCTGGCTTCCTGTGTGGAAGGTCATGGGTTCCAACCCGCAACTGAGTCAAAGGGATGCTTCACGAAATCGATACTAAAGCTTGTTGCTACCTAGCATGGCGTTCGGCATTTATAGAATTGGGCACTACTACTAGTATTAGGATAATTTGACTGAGTGGGATATTGGGTCATGGTGCCACCGGCCCAGTATCCCAGTGGGACCTCACTGTGAAGTCGTCATGAGTGTGCACTGTCATAAGTCAGTACCCATTGTGAAATAACCTTCGATGTTGCTAGGACTAAAAACTCCAACAAACCAGCACATCTATTGGTGGACACTACTATTTGACTTCTTTGATTGGTTCAAACTAATAACCGAGAACTGCTGTGATAGAAGTATAAACTGATTTAGCTTGTGTGTTGTATAATAGATTATGCAAATATAAATAAGGTATAGCGCTACCAGTATTTGTGCCCAGTAGTGTGTACCGTACCATAATTATGAATTCACTGCAGGCTAACCAGCCCCTGCAGCCAAACCCCGATACTAGCGCCACCACCGGCTGCTTTCGTCAATTCCCATTCATGTGCGCCATTTTCACTTGCCTACCCAACCTTTATTGTTGATTGGTTGGTTGTTGGAGTTTTACGTCCTGGCAACATCAAAGGTATTATCAGGATGGTACCGCCTTGTGCCAGTACACAATCATGGTGCCTTTGTAGTGCTGCCCCACTGGGAGACAAGGCTGCCAGTACCATGATGTGACATCCCACTCAGTGAAATTAACCGGACACTGAGCCAACCAGTCCCTCCCCTATCCTAATAATGGCAAGCACCAGGCTAGGAAGTGACAAGTATCAATTTTGTAAGTCATTGGGTTGACTCGACTGGGAATTGAACTCCCGACCTTCTGTACGGGAGGCCTGCTCTCTAACGATTAGGTCACCGCTCCGGTACCTTTATAGTTAGTGTAGATAAGAGCTATTATATGAGTAAAGATATATTAAAATGGGATGGCTGAATCAGTAGAGCGTCCGCTTCACATGTAGTGCATCATGGGATTCGAACTCAAGGGGGTTCAAACCCTGGAACGAGTCAAACCATTTACTTAAACAATTTTACTTGTCGCTACCTGGCGTGACACTCGGCATTATCATGATTGATTGATTGATTGGTAGTTGCTTTACGCCGTGTCGGCAGCATAGGCCATATTCACGGCGAGAAATGTTTGTTTTTTGTTCAAACCATCGCTTTTACATGTAAAAGCAGACAATCAATTATGTGCCAATAGACACTAATTAAATTAGAAAGCTCACAATCATATTTTTGTGGTCAAGGGAAACAAATTCCCATAGAAAAAGAAAAGTTGTATTAATAATTGATAGAATCCATTTAGTAAACTATATAAGGTGGTACAGTCCAGCTGCCCTCAAAAAGGCTCAAATGTTTTCCTGTTTTACCTTGGTAAAAAGGTCACGCATACTGTCTGCAGTGTAGAACTGTTGGTGCAGGGCCAAAAAATCAACGCAACTTAGTAAAATGTGTTTGAGTGTCAGTGGGGACTGACACCCAATACATTCAGGGGGAGGTTCCCCCTTGAGCAGAAAAGCATGTGTAAGCCACGAGTGGCCAATACGGCAGTGGCTAAGGACCACTTGGTCTCGCATTATCATGATAGGGTAAAGAGCAGTGGATTAAAGAAGACCAATTTTAACGCAACTGAAATTTCCCCAACTTAATCAACGAATGTAATATAAAATAATATGTGTTTTTCTAGCCAAATGACTGACAGCAGCTGGAACCAGTCGAAGGATCAATTACACCAAATAGAAGATTTCCATCGCCAACTTTCCCTATAATGTCAGTGTAAGAAACTAATGGTTTGCTTAACAGCTCACTTTGCAGTAAACTCTGTGGGAATTGTCTCATATAGGATTTCTGTCACCAAACTGCCCTCTGATGATAATGATAAAAACACATGTTGTGGATAGCAACTCAGTATGTAGCATGCTCGGTGTAAATGGTCTATTATGGGATTCCCTCTCGAACATGGTGGTAATGTATATGTGTTATTTATGTTTTAATGGGGAAAGCACCTAATACGTATTGTACTTCTGCTTTCTCCTTTTTCATGAGAAAAAAATTACTCATATAAATATAAACTTGTGTGTACATTGATCATGTGGAAATAAATATTTTATTATTATTATTATATTCCTTACCCTACAAGATATTCCGTGAACAGTACTAACAGTAGTAGTACACAAGTAGTGACAGTACATTTTGACTGGAAGTTTTGAGGTGTTGACTAGTTCTAACTATACTAGTTCTAATTGTACTACTAGTCTAATACTCCAGAATTAATGGCGTTGCTACCAAGCAATAATACCTTTCTTACCAACACTGTTACTTGTCCCAGCTCAGCAGAAAGAAGCTTCCGTCCCAATATGGCTGCATATGTGATGAATTAAGTAGATGTTGGGTTGGTGTACCGAAGCAGCATATATTGGTGACGTAAAAAAAGAAGCAATATATATATGTATATGTATATGTATATATTGCTGCTATTCATAGATGGATATAAATATAGACTTAGCCATTTCGCCCTGTACCCTGAACGGTTAAACAGACCTGTTAAATATATGTATCAGTGGTCGATTCTGTGGCATCATTAGTCGTCAGGTGGCGCTGTTGCCTGAGTGTGCCGCCACCTCTACTCACACACCACCCTCAGATACATGCACATATATAATGAGGCAAGTCCGACGCCCACATTGTATGGTATTCTACCACGGCCACTCTTAAAGGTCGTCTAACACGACCAATCCTGCATCACACATTTAAAAGTATTGCGAGCGAATATGATAATTTGAGAGAGTGAGTACAATAGTGTGCTAAGTCCATTTATTGTTATTGTGATTCTAGCACTGGCACTCTTAAAGGTTGACTAACACAACCAATCCTACATCACACATTTTAAAGTATTGCGAGCGAGTATGATAATTTGAGAGAGTGAGTACAATAGTGTGCTAAGTCCATTTATTGTTATTGTGATTCTAGCACTGGCACTCTTAAAGGTTGACTAACACAACCAATCCTACATCACACATTTAAAAGTATTGCGAGCGAGTATGATAATTTGAGAGAGTGAGTACAATAGTGTGCTAAGTCCATTTATTGTTATTGTGATTCTAGCACTGGCACTCTTAAAGGTTGACTAACACAACCAATCCTACATCACACATTTTAAAGTATTGCGAGCGAGTATGATAATTTGAGAGAGTGAGTACAATAGTATGCTAAGTCCATTTATTGTGTATGTTATTCTACCATGGCCACTCTTAAAGGTCGTCTAACACGACCAATCCTACATCACACATTTAAAAGTATTGGGAGTGAATATGACTATCTGAGAGAGTGAGGACAATAGTATGCTAAGTCCCTTTATTTTGTATGTGATTCTAGTGCTGCCACTCTTAAAGGTTGACTAACACGACCAATCCTACGTCACACATTTAAAATTATTGGAAATGAATAGGACTATTTTGGAGAGTGAGTACAATAGTGTGCTAAATCGATTTATTTTGTTTGTGATTTTTTACCTTGGCCACTCTTAAATGTCGACTAACACGACCAATACTACGTCACGCATTTAAACGTACTGGGAGTGAATATGACTATTTGGGAGACTGAGTACAGTAGTGTGGCTAGTCCATTTATTTAGTTTAAATATGCGATATGTATTCAATGTTTTAAAGCTGTAATCATATCATGGTATATGTAAAATATTAGTGACAACAATGTCATTGAATAGTTTCAGAGTAAATACGTGACGATGTAAAGTGTGTTATTGTTCTTAATAATGCTATCTTCTATTCATTTCACAAAGACTTAGCCCACTAGCGTTCTCAGTGACACATTCACAGTTTGTATGTTGTAACTAACTGTTTGTAGGGAATGGGACGTAGCTCAGGCGGTAGAGTGTCCACCTTTAAGTGTTCATGATCCTATCGATCCTGCTCAGTGGACCTATTTGCAGTTTGGGATATTTTCGGTTCCAACCAGGTGTCCACAACTGGTTCATCAAAGGCTGTGGTATGTGATGTCCTGTTTGTGGGAAAGTGCATATAAAAGACCTCTTGCTGCTTATCAGAAAGAGTAGCCTATGTAGCGGCAGCAGTTTTCCTCCAAAGAAATATGTTTGAATGATCATATGTTTGACGTCCAATAGCCGATGATATGAAAATCAATGTTCTCTAGAGACTTCGTTAAATAAAACAAGTTTTTTTCCTAACTCTTTGTTTCGAATTATATATCCACTAACCTAGGGTATGACCACTGGGGTCAAGCTGTCACTATTGGGTTGGTCTGCACTAATGGTCCTACTCAGTTAAATGAGCTAATATAGACCAAGCAGAGCATGTTGCACACTCGGCTGATATCCAGAGCAGAAGGGCTTCACTGTGAAAGCATCCTGAAACAACACATACAACAGTCACCAGACGGGATGGCAGAATGAGTTGAGTGTCCGTCTCTCATTTCGGTAGATCGTGGGACTCCAACGCTGGTTAAACCAAACTGATGATTTAAAAATTGATACTTGTCGCTTCCTAGCCAGGCGCTCGGCAAGGACTGGTTTGCTCAATCTCATTAAAATGTGACTGAGAGAGATATCAGGTCATGGTGCTGGTGGCCGGATCTCGCAGTGAGACAGCACTATTAAGTCGCCATGAATGTGCGCTGCCATAAGTCGGTATCCGTCCTGATATGACCTTAGATGTTGCCAGCACTTAAAACTCCAACAACCAACTACCAACCAACAACCAACAACTAACCAACAAACAACCAACAAACAACTAACAAACAACCAACAAACAACCAACCAACCAACCAACAACCAACCAACAACCAACCAACAACCAACCAACAACCAACCAACAACCAACCAACAACCAACCAACAACCAACCAACAACCAACCAACAACCAACCAACAACCAACCAACAACCAACCAACAACCAACCAACAACCAACCAACAACCAACCAACAACCAACCAACAACCAACCAACAACCAACCAACAACCAACCACCAACCAACCAACAACCAACCAACAACCAACCAACAACCAACCAACAACCAACCAACAACCAACCAACAACCAACAACCAACCAACAACCAACCAACAACCAACAACCAACCAACAACCAACCAACAACCAAACAACCAACAACCAAACAACCAACAACCAAACAACAACCAATAACCAACCAACAACCAACCAACAACCAACCAACACCAAACCAACCAACCAACAACCAACTAACAACCAACAACCAACCAACAACCAACAACCAACCAACGAACAACCAACTAACAACAAACCAACCAACAACCAACCAACAACCAACCAACAACCAACTAACAACCAACAACCAACCAAAAACCAACCAACAACCAACCAACAACCAACCAACAACCAACCAACAACCAACAACCAGCCAACCAACAACCAACCAACAACCAACAACCAACCAACCAACAACCAACCGACAACCCACTATAGTCTGTGTCATCACCGACACATTTGATCATCAAACAAATCCCAGCCATTTCTGAAACCTTTAAAGCAATAGTTCCATTGTAATGTAAGCAATTAAGTGAAGGCTGTACAAGTCTGATTTATAACCATCTGTAAAAAGGTGTATTAGTGCTGCCTGTGAAATGGAAATAATGCTCTCCCCAGACCCCCATTCACTAACACATCCACGTAGGCACCCAACACTCACTCACTCAAACACTATGTACTAATAACCAGAACTGTACCACATCTAGACACCAAACACTCACTCACTCAAACATTATGTACTAATAACCAGAAATGTACCACATCTAGACACCAAGCACTCACTCACTCAAACAATATGTACTAATATCACCAGAAATGTACCACATCTAGACACCAAACACTCACTCACTCAAACACTATGTACTAATATAACCAGAAATGTACCACATCTAGACACCAAACCCTCACTCAGTCAAACAATATGTACTAATAACCAGACATGTACCACATCTAGACACCAAACACTCACTCACTCAAACACTATCTACGAATAACTAGAAATGTACCACATCTATACACCAAACACTCACTCACTCAAACACTATGTACTAACTAGAAATGTACCACATATAGACACCAAACACTCACTCACTCAAACAATATGTACTAATATAACCAGAAATGTACCACATCTAGACACCAAACACTCACTCACTCAAACACTATGTACTAATATAACCAGAAATGTACCACATCTAGACACCAAACACTCACTAAAACAATATGTACTAATAACCAGAAATGTACCACATCTAGACACCAAACACTCACTCACTCAAACACTATGTACTAATAACTAGAAATGTACCACATCTATACACCAAACACTCACTCACTCAAACACTATGTACTAATAACTAGAAATGTACCACATCTAGACACCAAACACTCACTCACTCAAACACTATGTACTAATATAACCAGAAATGTACCACATCTAGACACCAAACACTCACTCACTCACTCAAACACTATGTACTAATATAACCAGAAATGTACCACATCTAGACACCAAACACTCACTCACTCAAACACTATGTACTAATAACCAGAAATGTACCACATCTAGACACCAAACACTCACTCACTCAAACACTATGTACTAATATAACCAGAAATGTACCACATCTAGACACCAAACACTCACTCACTCAAACAATATGTACTAATATAACCAGAAATGTACCATATCTAGACACCAAACACTCACTCACTCAAACACTATGTACTAATATAACCAGAAATGTACCACATCTAGACACCAAACACTCACTCACTCAAACACTATGTACTAATATAACCAGAAATGTACCACATCTAGACACCAAACACTCTCACTCAAACACTATGTACTAACATAACCAGAAATGTACCACATCTAGACACCAAACACTATGTAATAACAACCAAAAGTTTACCATCCCACAAATACAGTTTAGTCCATCATTACTACCATCCCACTTATACTTATACTTTCACTTATACTTCATGTACTTAAGAAAATACCTCAGTTATTAACCGTAGACGAATAAACTTGCACCTAAGCACTCTCTATATGAGTAAGCAAATCGTTCAACTAACACTACTACATTTGATTAACCTTGTCCCCATCAGCATGACATCCTAAGCAATTCACAGTGCAGGCATACAAACCTTGGAAGTGAAACCATACACCTACCCGCTCACTATCTGAACAGTCTAACCAACAAGTGGATTTTTAACCATTCCAGACCGTCTCCGACAATCTAACCCATCATGCTCAACCTCACATTACATTTGAAGAGATACTCATAACAGATTTTGATATATGTACACCGCAATCATACCCAACTTTAGCTTAATGCTTCTAGATATGACAATAGATATTATATTTATTACTATTTTGGTGTTTTTTTTGTTACATTAGTTATTTAAGCAGTGGAAATGTCAATCGCGGATGATTGGTCTTCCTCATTCCATTGCTCCTTGCCCTATCCTAATAATGCCAAGCACCTGGCTAGGAAGCGACAAGTATCAATTTTTAAGTCATTGGGTTGACGCGACCAGGATTCGAACCCACAATCCCATGATCTACCAACATGGGAGACAGATGCTCTAACCCATTCGGCCATCCCATCTGGTTGTTATGTAAGCTTTCAAACGACACCATATGTAAGTCGTATCCGCAATGGATAATATTGTCATTTCAGCTAACTTATACAAGCTGCTGATGGCAATATCAGACGATATATACATATATATATATTTGTGAATAACTGTATTGTCACATCTAAGGAAGACCAGTGCCATAGCGCTCACAAATAAAACTATTTTCAGTGAATAACCTAGGCACATCAAAAACATAGAACTAATTCATTTCCTCAACAAAGTAGCGGAAAGTTCCCGCGAGAATTTGGTGCGAGGGGCCCCAATAGGAGGCCACCCATGAATCATGTTCCTGCACTTGTGCCTGAGGCATGACGTAGCAACAACTCACCGAGCAGTCAAAGGTAAGAAATAATTAACTAAGAAAATCGGTTTTCAGTTAGTATGCCAATTCGACCCCGATACAACATGAACCTCATTCCCACCCCGCCAGGGGGCACGGGGATAGTCACATGGCTATGTAATAGTGGTTTCCATGAATAAAGGTGTTGATTTTGTTGATTTCGACAATTACTGTGGGTGAGGTGATTTGTTGGTAAGCTCTGCCCTAGTGGCACCTACACAGCTTTGTAATTACGTCTAAGACTGAGTCGGGGGCACCCCCCCCGCCCTCCCCATTCCCCAATCCCCCCACCCACCCACAACTCTCCCCTCCCCCTCTTCCGCGCCACTCCATCTCTGGGTTAGTAGAAACACAGTAGAATTGTTGTCAATTAGGACTCGGAATCGCACAATACATGCAGCTTTGGGATTGGTAGAGGATGCGAAGAGGGATAGTCGAGTGTAGTGTGAGGAATGGGGGAGGGTTCTTACTTAGGTTTACAAGGCTACAATGGAATCAGCAATTTCGTGAAAGCTTGTATCTAAAGATCCATACAATTCCAGTTATCCAGAAGGTATGAATTCGAATCCTGGCCAAGCCAAACCAATGACTTACAAAATTCATAATTGTCACGACTTAGCCTGGCACTCGGCATTACTAGAATAGGCCAAGGACTGGTTAGCTTAGTATCAGGATAATGTGACTGAGTGGAAAATCGGGCCATGATGCCAGTTGGCCCTGGTCTCCCAGTGGGGCAGCACTACAAAGTTGGCGTGAGTGCGCACTGTCACAAGTCGCTACCTGTCCTGATATGACCTTAGACGTTGCCAGGATGTAAAACTCCAGAAAACAAACCAACCATATGCTCTAATTAATCTAAACACAAAGCAGACCTCCGCTTTGCTTGAATAGTCTGAGCATTCCGGTTGAGTGCTCCTGCACTCTGGGCTTAATTAGTGTGCGTCTCCTGAGAGATGCTACTCTATCTCTTTTGTTTCTTTTTTTGTGTGTGATTGTTTATTTACGCTGCCCATAACGGTTAAGCATAATGACTTGTTTTCGCCGCTAGACAGTAATAGTCTCATGGTTCCCCTAGTTTTATTACTTTCAGTTGTTGTGTAGCTATCTACTCCATGCATTCTTTCTCTGTGTTTACGTATCCGTCCACATCTCCCCACCCTCTGTGATTCTGTTAGTTCTACAATTGGTTTGTTCTTTTTGGTAAATATTTGTATTCATCTGAATACATATTTTGTCAGCGCCAGGGTTGTTATGGTTACCTTATTTTCCCTGACCGCCTTCACCATCTTGCATTAGTGTTCATTGGTTTTGGTTTAAAGTGTACCTCCTGTGTGTATTATACCTAGCATGTTTACCTTCTAAGAGTTTCCTTGATATTCAGGATATTTTTTGTATTTCTTTTCTTCTCTTTTCACTGCATAACATAATATTCCTGTGTAGCCTTTGCGCATTTAGTTACAATGCAATGTGTTCTCTGTGGCGGAGTGGTTAGAGTGTCTGAATTTTTTCTAGGTGGGACTCCTAATCTGAAGGTTGGTGGTTCGATTCCCCATTCCCCCACCTCTGCCAATTTGGATTTCCACTGCTGTGTATAACTTATAGCGTAATCAAAGGCCAGTTGCTCTCATACCATGTTTATCTGGTATGGGAGGTTAAAAATCCCTTGGATCAGTAAAAGTGTAGGCTAGGGCTTTCTATCAACAAACTGTCTAATGGTGAAAGCAAGTCTATTCAGACTTATCCATAATAGGCAGTATAAATCTTGAAGAAAAATAAATAAAACTATACAACAGGGTTCGAGAATCCACTTTAGGTGTGATATTTCCTTTTATTTGCAGAAACACCGACGATGACATTGGTTCCGTGACCAGGATTGTATACAAGCTACACCCTGTCTAGTGTTGACTCATCCCTGTCTATATATTGTAAGTGCATTACCTAGATATTTGTAATTGTAAGTAGGAGATTTAGAATTCCACAGAGACGAGGGTAGTGTATTGAATGAGTTTCGCTGATCTTCCCAGGTGGAATGTCACATACACAGGTAGACATGCATAGGTTGATTGTATCAGGGAGCCTAATTAGTCAGGTGCAAAACCATGTAATCGCCAATCCAAAAATGTAGTTTAAATAAAAGATTGTTACCTGAAAATAATTTTAATTCTCACTAATTCCACTTTTCATATGATCACATGCTTATGGAGCAATGAACAAAAAAGAAGGAATATAACAAATATAACTTTTTGAAGGTTGGATTCCAATGCTTATCTCCATTTCTGGATTGGCGTTTACGTGGTTTTGTGCCTGAACTCTTCAAATGCTTAATAAATGTACCAGTATCCAAGTCAGATGTGTACAACCAAATCTATATAATTTGTTCGGTTTTGAAAACTTGATGCTTTTATCGGACTATGCAGCTTTAAGTCCATGCAATAACTGTTTTGGTAATCAATCAATCAATAGTTCCATCCTCTAGTCGAGGGTTGGATGCAATGGTTCTCCACTTGTCCCGATGTTGTGCTGTTCTGATAGACTGTGAATAATTCAAGCCTGTCCACTGTGAAATATTTGTAGACCATGATGTTCTTGGTCTCCCTCTCCCTCTGCTGCCATTCACCTTCCCTTCCAACAATGTACGGTATATTGAACTCTGACGAATGATGTGGCCAAAATAAATAAGTTTCTTTGTCTGTATAGTGGCAAACAAGCTTTTCTTATTTTTAATTTTTCTGAGAACTTCTTTGTTGGTGATCTTCTTTGTCCATGATATTTTCATCATCCTTCGATAAGTCCACATCTCAAATGCTGCTAAACGTTTGTACATTTTCTTAGAGATTGTCCATGTCTCTGCCCATACATTAGAGTAGACCACACATAACACTGAAGAATACGCTTCCTTGTTTGTATTAATATCTTACTTGATGTAAGCCCACTTTGGTAATAGCCCACTGTAAATTAGGATTAAAGGTACAAGGCTCCAGGGTGCAGTGTTAATGCATAATTGTGTACAGTTGTTGAACTAGGAGAGAATGTCCCTGTACCAAAATGGCAACCACAGTGGATATGTGGATTCTACCTAGCTGTTCAACTTTTGAATTATTGTTCTCTACATCAAATTTAGTAATCTATCAAGTGTGGTGGAGTATGAATGATGGGTTTGTAAAGAAGTATGTGACAGGGAGGTAGCTAGATTGTCATATTGTAAGTGAATGCAAACAATTTCTCTCGGTGTCATATTTTTTCCATCATAAATCTTTTATAGTATTCACTTTTTTGTTTTGTTTTTACCATTTTCTTTTTTGTAAGCGTGCGTGAACAATTTTGTGCTTATATTATTTATATGTGTATAAATGCCTATATTGTGGATTTGTGCGAATATGTTGATAAACCAACAACAAGTGGACAGTTTATCGATAGGGCAGGACCAGAATGGGTGGCCAAATGTGTTGAGCGTCTGTCTCCCATTTTGGTAGATCGTGAGATTTGAACCCATGGTCAAGTCAAAGCAATGGCTTAAGGATTTATAGTTGATGCTTCCTAGCCAGGCGCTCGGCATTATTATGATAGGGCAATGCTGGTTGGCTCAGTGTCAGGATAATGTTACTGAGTGTGATGTGATTGTGATATTAGGTCATGGTGCTTGCAGCCTGTTCTCATAGTGGGGCAGGACTATAAAGTTGCCATGAGTGTGCACTGTCACAAGGCGGTACCCTTCCTGATATTACCTTAGATGTTGCCAGGATATCAAACTCCAACAACCAATTCTATAGGACAGTTTATAAGCCGTGTTCACGGAATAGTCGTGCAGTGTCGGGCTATAGGACTTTAGGAGTAACTAAGGTTATTCCCGCTGTACGAGACCTCGTTCCGAACGCGGTATAATAACCCCATTATGCCATCAACTAAACGCGCAATAAAGCACGTGACCCGTCGCAGCAGTCACGTGAGCAGCGCGATGAATAAAACATGGCGGCGCCGCAAATGGCGCTGTGTAGCGGCGCGTCCCGATACTACTGACTCGGCGGATGACGTCAGCATCGACGAGGAAGGTCCATGGGTACGTCGATTGGGGCGTCACATCGCGGCCTGGCACGCCGATACCAGACGGCGCCGTAGACACAGGTCACGTGTGTGTACAGCCATGCGCAGTGGGCAGAGGAGGGAAAGGGGGATAGGCAGATGTAGTAAAGCGGCTATGGTTAGTTTTTGGCTAGAATCATGCACTTCTTCCGGAAAACATGAAACTGACCGTAGTGGTACAATGATACCTAAGGATCTTTTTATTTTTTTATTTGAAAGGACCATAAAATATAGTGCCCCTTGTGGCCGCCATTTTTAAATCAAATATTGTAACCAACATGTTCCAGTTTAGCCAATACACTTATATCTACAGGGTACCTTAGGATCATTAAAAAAATGGACCCCCAAAAAATAGCACCACCTGGTGGCTGTCATCTTGAAATTTATTATGGTTATGTACTGATATATGTTAGATATGTACATATTGTCTTTGGCTATTTAATATTGACATACCTTTAAATAGATGTCAATATCATTTATTTTGTGGATATAAATAATGGAAGCCCTTAATGTTTCTCTCTAACTACCTCAACCTCCTTGATATTCACTGCGGACCTTGCATTCTCTCCTCCCCGCCTCCTTCTCATTTCGCGAACAAACTATTTGCTACTGCGCAAGTGACCAGTCCCACCTCGCGCAAGGGGGGTGGGACGAGAGCATGCTGGTACTCGCCCCCAACCCCAGCCAGAGGGGGGGGGGGGGGGGGGAGGCGAGGACTACTACAGAGCTTATTACATGCGATAAAGGGTTTATCACTATCCCTATAAATATGAAGAGTTCAGGCGCAAAACCCTGTAAATGCAAATCCGAAAATTAAAATTAAAATAAAAGATTTTTACAGGAAGGCCATTTTAATTCTCATTAATTCCACTTAGCTTGTGGTGAAGAGGTTATAGAGCAATAGACAAAAAAATAGCAATGTAAAAAAATGAACTTTTTGAGGCTTTTACTCCAATGTTTATCTCAATTTTTGGATTGGCGTTTACGGGGTTTTGTGCCTGAACTCTTTATATATAGATATATGTATATTGAAAGTGAGCAATGACAGTTGGCTCACGGCATACAGGAGGCAGAGGTGGAGAGAATGCCAGCTCCGCAGTGAATAAATAACATAGAACTTAAGCTGGTTAGAGAGAAACATTAAGGGCTGCCGTTATTTATATCCACATAATAAATTATATAGTACATAATTCCATGTGCATAGATTCATAGTTGTCATGGGTACGTTATTTTCATGAATTCTACTAATTTGTTGCTGTGAATGTCACACCTGTGCTCACTGGTGCTTACAGTGTGACACTTTCCTGCTGACAGGGCGTTAAAGCTGCATAGTCCGATGAAACCATCAAATTTGCAAAACAAAAACCAAAGGTAACCATACCAAAAGTAGCCAGATAACACACCACACAGCTACGTACAAGCCTATGCTATGTAAATAGGAGTAGGCTAGTCTAGTAATAAGAGTAGAAAAAATAAATACATATATACCAAGAAAATCCAAAAAAACTAACATAGGCTATTAACCATACCAACCAATTATCTATCTGCTACTGAAATGCAGGCAAACAAATACCTTATCAGCAGCTACTGTGTGGTAAGATAACACCAACACTACAACTGGCCAGCATTGAACACAAGCCTGGGTACCCGGGCTTATATGCTATGGACAGTATAAATACAGCCTCAATAAAAAAAAAATTTAAAAACAACAAAAAAACACTCACCTATATTTGAATCTACATATCGAACATAGATACTTGTGCACTTATTATGCATTTGTTGATCTATAGAATGGAGTGCTAAGACAGTTTAACCCGCTAATGCTTAAAGTTGCATAGTCCGATGGTTTTGAATTTCTGTATTTTTTCTGAGATAAATATATTAGATCGATCACTAGTATCTACTTTACATTAGTTCAAAGTTACTTTTATTTTAAATGGTAAAGTTTTGAGATATTTTGAGTGAAAACATGGAAAATTAGTTTTGGCAGGCTTGCCAAAACTCTGACACCATAGACTTCTGCAGTAACAGGTTCTGTTAAATTGACTCAGTATTGCCTTCTACGCAGAAACAAATGCTTAATAAGTGCATCAGTATCTAAGTAATCTAGATAATTGGTTTGGTTTTGAAAATTTGATATTTCATCAGACTATGCAGCTTTAAGCTTATAATGTAAGAGTGTTGACGTGCTTGCCAAAAACAATTTTTCATGTTTGCATTTCAAATATCCCCAGAGCTAGGCCATTTACTTCGAAGTGACTGCAAAGTAAAGTAAGCTACATTATAATGATCAACCTAATAATGCAGCAATGTCAGAAAATAGCAGAACGCAAACCCCATCAGACTACGCAATTCAAAATCACTACCAACCGACCAATCATATATTGATAATTATTCCATTTACGCCGCGTCAAACCAATCGATGCCACCGCTAAGTGATCAGTTGGTACAACTAGCTGGTCACGTGCATGCGCAGTGTATAAATTATGCATCGCGCAGGTGACAGAGGAGGCCGTGCTCACCACGCCGGCGGTGGCCAAAAACATTATCGTCAGCGAATAGCTTTTGTCTTACTATGGAACAGACGCGATATGCTTCCCACGATGCATTGCGATATATCCAAAATAATCAGGAGTGTCGCCATGCCAGGTGCATACTACCCGACAGCGGCGACCGTGGCGCGAGCGAATGCAGAAGTTGCGGACTTAGCAATCGATACCTCCTACTGCTAGCTGTGAGGCTATTAGCATTAGACGAGTTCACCAGAGCATGCGCACTCAGATGAATGTTGGGTTGCATATCAAGCACTAAATTTGTGAACTTGTAGTTCCAAAAGGACCAGCAGGTGGCAGCACACTCTGCTTAACCCCCACCCCATTCCCAGCCCATGTCATGTGACCAATGTGTGCAATCGGAATGCGTGCTCAGATAATGGGTTGGTTGGCTGGTTGTTGGAGTTTTATGTCCCGGCAATATCTAAGGTAATATCAGGACGGATACCGACTTGTGACAGTGCGTACTCATGACGATTTTATAGTGCTGCCCCCCTGGGAAATCAGGCCGCTGACACCATGACCGAATATCCCACTCAGTCATATTATCCTGAAACTGAACTAACCAGTCCTTGG
Source organism: Branchipolynoe longqiensis (assembly GCA_030323885.1). NCBI lineage: Eukaryota > Metazoa > Annelida > Polychaeta > Phyllodocida > Polynoidae > Branchipolynoe > Branchipolynoe longqiensis. Next base: position 24,107,337 of record CM059195.1, on the reverse strand, counting down.
ACTATCCTATTAATGCTGAGCGTCAGGCTACGAAGCGACAAGTATAAATTTTACCTCATTGGTTTGACTTGACCAGGAACCGAACTCCCCCACCTTCTGCATGCGAATCTGTTTAAAGCTATTTCAGACCCCTCCATCTGGTCTAGATACACACCAGCAATCAGTTAAGTACAGCTTCCGGTTACTATTTAAAGCTATTTCAGACCCTTCCATCTGGTTTAGATACACACCAGCAATCAGTTAAGTACAGCTTCCGGTTCCTGTTTAAAGCTATTTCAGACCCTTCCATCTGGTTTAGATACACACCAGCAATCAGCTAAGTACAGCTTCCGTTTACTGTTTAAAGCTATTTCAGACCCTTCCATCTGGTTTAGATACACACCAGCAATCAGTTAAGTACAGCTTCCGTTTACTGTTTAAAGCTATTTCCGACCCCTCCATCTGGTTTAGATACACATCAGCAATCAGTTAAAAACTGCTTCTGGTTACTGTTTAAAGCTATTTCAGAACCCTCCATCTGGTTTAGATACACACCAGCAATCAGCTAAGCACAGCTTCCGGTTACTATTTAAAGCTATTTCAGACCCCTCCGTCTGGTTTAGATACACACCAGCAATCAGTTAAGTGCTGCATCCGGTTATTATTTAAAGCTATTCAGACCCTTCCATCTGGTTTAGATACACACCAGCAGTCAGCTAAGTCAGCTTCCGGTTACTGTTTAAAGCTATTTCATAAGAGGTGAATTAGCCAAAGAACAGTTGCGGTTAGGCTGGTTGGAGATCAGCCTGGTGATTCAAAGAGAACTTGACAGGCACTGATTGAGTTAGGCCCGTTTCTATTGTGTGGTAGATAATGGTGACAGTGACAGTGACAGCGACAGTAAGTGTGGCTGACAGCATATTGTGACAATGCGTATCTCGGACACAAAGAGGTAGAGGATGGACACAAATAGACATAATGCAGACACAATACAGACAGTAACTATAGTGAACACAATGCAGGCTGTAAATATGGTAAATATAATATAGGCTGTAAATATAGTGAATGCAATACAGGAGGTAAATATTGTAATATAATGTAGGCTGTAAATATAGTGAACACAATGCAGGTTGTAAATATGGTAAATATAATGCAGGCTGTAAATATAGTGATCACAATGCAGGTTGTAAATATAGTGGGTGCAATGCATGCTGTAAATATGGTAAAGATAATGCAGGCTGTAAATATAGTGATCACAATGCAGGTTGTAGATATGGTAAATATAATGCAGGCTGTAAATAGAGTGATCACAATGCAGGCTGTAAATATAGTGAACGCAATGCAGGCTGTAAATATGGTAAATATAACACAGGCTCTAAATATAGTGATCACAATGCAGGTTGTAAATATGGTAAATATAATTTGGGTTGTAAATATAGTGAACACAATGCAGGCTGTAAATATGGTAAATATAATGCAGGCTGTAAATATAGTGAACACAATGTAGGTTGCAAATATAGCAAACACAATATAAGCGTAAATAAAATATAGGCTGTAAAAATAGTAAAGAGAATGCCTGTCGTAAGTATGGTAAATATAATGCAGGCTATAAATATAGTAAACACAATGCAGCTGTAAATATAGCAAACACAGGAAAGTTGTAAATGTAGTGAACACAATGCAAGCTACATAATACAGACTATAGAATTTAGGCTAGATAACCGAGGTGGTATAATTTAAGGTGCAAAATGCAGGCTGAATAGTCCAGATTACATGATGCAGGCCACACAGTAAAGGTTCCATGATATAGATGGCATGATGCAGGCTGTTCAATGCAGGCTGTAAATATCGACTACAGAATGTAAATATGTTCCGCAACGCACGCCGTTAAAATAGATTGTTTGTTGGGGTTTTATGTCCTAGCAACATCTAAGGCCATATCAGGACGGGTACCCATATGTGCCAGTGCGCACTCATGTCGACTTCATAGTGCTGCCCCATTAGGAGAACAATGACCCGAAATCCCACTCAGTCACATTATCCTGGTTCTTGGCCTATCCTAATAACGCCGACGGCCGGGATAGGTAGCGACAATCACCAATTGTTATTAGTCATTGGTTTTGACTCGGCCGCGTCTCAAAGCCCCAACTTCCCACTTGGGGAAACCAGCGCTCTTACCGATACTGGTTTGGTACTGGCCGGAGTCTGGCAAGTTTCCTGTTTGTCGGTAGTGGCCGGTGGCCGATGTCCGGCGTCCGGCTGGTTTCCGGCTGGTTTCCGGCTGGTGTCCGGCTGGTTTCTGGTTTGTGTATGGTTGGTTTCCGGTTGGTGTCCGGTTGGTGTCCGGCTGGTTTCCGGCGGGTTTCCGGGTGGTGTCCGGTTGGTGTCCAGCTGGTGTCCGGCTGTTGTCTGCCTGGTGTCCGGCTAGTGTCCGGCTGGTGTCCGGCTGGTTTCCGGCTATTGTCCGGCTGGTGTCCGGCTGGTTTCCGGCTGGTGTCCGGCTGGTGACGGCTGGTTTCCTGCTAGTGTCCATCTGGTGTCCGCTGGTTTCAAGCTAGTGTCTGGTTGTTGTCCAGCTGGTGTCCGGGTGGTTTCAGGCTGGTGTCCGGCTGGTGTCTGGCTGGTTTCCGGCTAGTGTCCGGCTGGTATCCGGCTGGTTTCTGGCTAGTGTCCGGCTCGTGTCCGGCTGGTTTCTGGCTAGTGTCCGGCTGGTTTCTGGCTGGTGTCCGGCTTGTGTCCGACTCATGCCAGGCTGGTTTCTGTCTGGTACCTGCTGGTTTCTGGCTGGTGCCCGGCTAGTGTCCGGCGGATGTCCGGCTGGTTCACAGCTACTTTCCGGCCGGCTTCCGGTTGGGCACAGTCATTGTCCCGTGTCCAGCCGATGTTAGCCAGATTGCGCCGGAGCTGGATGTGGTACTTATGCTTCACAGCGACGTGATGCAAGACCCCACTTCCGGTGGCCATATTGATGTATGAGTGACACCTAGCGCGACTAGCGGAGCCCTCAAACCGCGCCGGAAACCAGCGGGATTACCAGAGCCACATCAGACTAAATCAGCCTCAGGCAGTGGCTCAGCGTGGCGACCACACCTCAAGAACATGTGTGTGCATATATATATAATACCGACCCACCCACCGAGGAGGTTAAGGACTGACACGTGTGCATATAAATAAACAATACTCCTACTCATAGAGGTGGAAATTGAAACCACCAAAATCCAGCAAACGGATATGGAAATAGCACTGTATCGGCGCCGCCATTTGTATTCTCGTATTCAATCGCATATAAACCAAAATCCAGCGAACTGAAATGGAAATATCTCGTCAAGCTTCGCTACACAGCACAGAGGGTGGACGACAGCGATTGGTTAATAATATCCTATGGGCTTAATACCTTGACGGTGCTCCACCACAGAGTAGCGCATGCCAAATCGAGGAACAACTACACTGGTCCCTCACTAGAGATCTTCCATATATGGTGTGATGACATCACTCGGACCAGTGTATGTGTTCCTCTGTGTTACTCTGCAGTGAGGTTGTCAAGGCATTAAGTCCATAGGCCCAATTGATGGTATTTGGGGTCAGAAATTGGTAAATAATATATCAAAACAAATGCCAGCTGCCATAGAATTTGCCGATACGCGCAGTGCAAAACTTTGATTTTATTCAAAATTAAAAGAAATAAAGAACAATTTGGCATAAACATGGATGCACAAATTCAATATTAATAGTTTATTCTGCGGAAATGACGGCCATATTCAATTATCACGACCGCGACTCAGGTCATCCGAGTTGCTAGAATTTCAAATCGAACACACGGGTGTAGCAAAAAAAATACACACGCAATCATCAAATACTTTGCTGTAGTAATATCGGGGAGGCGGGGGGGGTCGGTCCTAATCATTGTTTATTTATATCATCTATAATTATTTATATATATATATATATAAGTAGTGGAGATGTTACTTTCACTATATATTGTGTTGGACGACGATAAGATCGGGCATTAGGCCCATTTGCTGCCGGGCTTCCAGCACCAGTGGCACCACTAATCCAGGGTATATCCGAGTTCCGCGTCTGCCATGCCACTTTTCTGCAGAATTTCAAACTTGTGTATGTAGGTAAGGCTTTTCTTGCTAGAGAGAGTATTATACAGTTAACTAAGACCAATGCCTGTTTCATTGTTCTAATTTATTCGTAGCTAAGGCTTATATATATATTTATGTAATAGTTACCTACATAATAAGGGACTAGGAGAACATGATTGTGGGTAGAAAGGATATATTCTGTGATTAGAGGAAATGACCCCTCTAGCCATAAGCCCCAGTCAGACCTACCCGGATCAGGGGCCGGACGAGCCCCGGACCGTCATCCGGCATGGTCCGTGGCGATCTGGGGTGATCTGTGACTCATCCGTGGCTGGTCCTTGTTGATCTGGCATGATCCGTGGCTGGTCCGGCCTCGTCCCGGGTCCGCCCCCGGATGTTTTAAAATGTTTAAAACATCCGGGGCGGTCCGGGGAATTTTGTGATCCGGGCTCGATCCGGCATGGTCTGGGGCGATCCGGGGGTGGTCCGGGGGTGGTCCGGGTAGTGTGGGGGTCGACCGGGAGTAGTCCGTGCTGCGTCCGGCCCAGTCCGGGGCAGTCCGGGGCTGTTTTGCCATGGATGAGCCACGGTTCAGCCACGGTTTAACCCGGACCACCCCTGGACTTGCCCGGGCTAGTCCTGACGTAGCCACGCACCACTCCCGGACTGCTCGGATAAGACCCAGACATGCCGGATGACCACAGATCAGCCACGGATTGCCACAGATAGCCCGGTTTACCACGGATCAGTCCAGGATGAGCCCCGTTTTTGTATATATATATAGCAGGAGCAAGTGCACTTCCAGTCCAGGACTGATCCGGGATTACTCTGTGGGTACACCGGGTAGTCTGGGGGTGGTCGGTGTAGGTGTCACTGCAAGGCCAAAAACTACCAAAATACCGATTTTATCCGGGGCTGTCTGGGACAGTCCGGGCAACTGGTCCGAGGGTGATCCGGCTAAAAATCCGGACTCGTCCGGGTAGGTGTGACTGGGGCTATACAAACAAAAGAATTGTCAGCGGTACAGTGTGTGTGTGTGTGTGTGTGTGTGTAATCGCCACTGAGCAATAGATGACCTAATGAGTAGAGGTCGGGGGTAGTTTGCTAGGGTGTGGGGGTAGGTTGGGGGTAGTGGTTAGAAGTGATGGGGTAGGGTTTTAGGTAGTTGTTAGAGTGTGGGTGTAGGTTGGGGGTAGTTGTTAGGTGTCTGGTGGGTAGGGTTGGGTGTAGTTGTTAGGGTGTTTAGGTAGGTGCGGGTGGGGAGTTGTTAGGGTGTGTGAGGGGTAGCGTTGGAGGTAGTTGTTATGGTGTGTGTGTGGTGGGTAGGTGGGGGTAGGGAGTTATTACTAGTTGTGTGCGGGGGGCAGGTAAGGCGGGGGTGCGGGGGTGTGTTAGGGTGTGTAGGGGGTATAATTGGAGGTAGTTATCAGGGGTGTGTGTGGTGGGTAAGTGAAGAGTTATTACTGGTTGTGTGCGGGGAGGGGGGGGGGGGGATTTGTTAGGGTGTGTAGGGGGTAGAATTGGAGGTAGTTATCAGGGAGGGGTAGGTGAAGAGTTATTACTGGTTGTGTGCGCGGGGGGGGGGGGGGATAAGGCGTGTGTGTGTGTATGTGTGTGTGTGGGGGGGGGTGTCTAGGGGGTAGAATTGGAGGTAGTTATTAGGGTGTGTGTGTGGTGAGTAGGTGGAGGTGGCGAGTTATTAGTGGTTGTGCGCGGGGGGGGGGGGGCGGGTTACGCGGGGGGGGGAGGAGTTATTAGAGTGTGTAGGGGGTAGTATTGGGGGTAGTTATTAGAGGGTGTGTGGTGGGTAGGATGGGGGGTCGGAGTTGTTAGGGTTTGTAGGGGTAGAGTGGGTGGTAGTTATTAAGGTGTGGTGGGATAGATGGGGATGAGGAGTTGTTAGCGCGTGTGGGGGTAGGGGTAGGATGGAGGTGGTAGCGCATGTGAGTGGGGGGGGGGGGGGTGATGGTAGGGGTGCGGTGAGACTGTTAGCATCTGAGTGAGTGACCGCCTTTTAACGACTTGTGGCTCCGAGGCAATAATCCCAGAATTTACGGAAGGCGACAAGGAAAGATGGTTGCGCACCGGAAACGTGACAGTCTGAACCGGAAGTGAGATTGATGAACGCCCGAGCCTCCCGACGCTGCAAGTCACAGGAGGAAGTGGACATCATAGGGCAGACATTAGTAGATTGTGACGTATTTCCAGTCGTCATGCATGTCCAATGGCTCCATTTTGCGCTGTTATGTGTATAAAGCAGGGCCTGTTTGCATCATTCTGTTACTGTTTTAGCATTTAGCAATTTTACACTGCGATAGGCCGAGCTCAGTGGACCCATTTGCAGTTTGGGCTATTTTCTGTTCCAACCCGTGGTCCACAACTCGTTCATCAAAGGCTGTGGTATGTGTTGTCCTGTCTGTGGGAAAGTGCCTACAAAGACCCTATAATACTAAGACGGCTCACTCCCTATCTCTCCAATGGTAATGCAAATTTTGCGGTGCCACCTTGTGGTGGGTTTGATCAGCTGGCTGCTGGTTGGTGTTTCACATGTAAACACATACAATTATATTATACTTGAGATAGGTAAGTATGAATACACATCAATATGAAATTGCTATGAACAAATACACATCATCATCAGCATCATCAGCATCATCACCATCATCACATATCTTTCACATTCATATATACATTTATACATATAATATAGCACCTGTTTAACTAAGAGAACAGCCAGCGCACCAAGTGGTGGGTTTGATCATTTTGATTACACAGTACAGGCTGAGTGAGCCGTCTTAGTATTATAGGGTTTTTGGTGCATATAATCACTGCTACGAAGAGACAACACAATACGAATTGGTCTGAGGTATTTTATGTAACTCTCTGGCAAGCAAACTGGCGCAAACTGGCGCAGACACTGAGTATACATTGGTGGCGGCGGCGCCATTGGCGCTGGTGGGTGGACCCAGGTGCATGAGCGCTTCTATGGTCCAAACTCATACAACCTTGAAACGACTTCTTCTCCGATACTTAGATATACATATACAATATTATAATATAATTGATTAAAGACCCTTGCTGCTTATCGGAAAGAGTAGCCTATGTGGTGGCAATGGCTTTCCTCCAAACAAATATGTCACAATGACCATATTTTTTACGTCCAATAGCCGATGATATGAAAATCAATGTGCTCTAGAGGTGTTGTTACATAAACAAGCTTATTAGTGATAGGCCACGTACGGCTCGTTCCCCCTGGTCTGTAAAGTATATGAGTCGGCCTCACAAAAATGGGCCAATTGGTGGTCAATTTAAGATGTCGGCATCGCAATTCTTAAAGTGTAGTGCATTTCTTTGTTTTATATTAAATTATCCTAGAAACAATTAAGGTTGTTGTCTTTTCTCGACCTTTCCATTCAGGATAAATTTAAGGACTTTCCAACACCTATGTCAATACTAAACTATAATTATACCATTCGACGCCAACATCCAATGCTCGACGCCGACAACTTCCCCCAATTGGCCTATTTTCGTGAGCCTGACTCATATGCAGCATGGGAGGATGACAACAACAAGAAACTTATGCATCCACATTTATTTCCTGAATCTCTGCCCACCGTGGCGTCCCAGAACCAAGTGACTCGCCCCTTGACCAGCCAGGTTGAAGGTAACCTCTCAAGGTGGGAGTGAGCCGCTTGCCAGACGCAGTAAGGGGCAGTCCACACAGGGACCCACCCTCGCTTGCTGCCACCTGTCGCAACGGTAGGTGACCTAGAACCTGATGCATTATTGTGTTTATATACTATTGCATCACTACATTATCGAGTTGCTATACGAATTACTATTGCATCATGTTGTTAACACATTATCATGATGTAGAGGGAACATAGATAATTTAATGGTTAGGACATGCTCGCCTCTGAATGGCAGATGTGTGGGTTCGAGTCCCACTTTAGGTGCAATGTTTCCTTTCACTTGCAAAATCATTATTGCATTATTGTATTAATATGCCATGGTAACATTGTCGCTTTGTGTTAATACATTGTTACATTATTGCAATATTGTCTTTATATACCATTGAAACACTGCATTATTTGTGTTGAAATACAATTTAAATAGTTCATTATTGCGTTAATATACTACTGCAGCATAGCATGATTGTGTTAATATACTATTGCATTATTGTGTTACTGTCACGATGCCTTAGCTCATTACTTTCTTGGATTAGTAACCCACTGCATCATTTTTATGGTATTCCTATTCTATTTTAGGATTGCACTGTTGTGTTGCTATTCTATTGGATCAGTGCATTGCTGTGTTACTATGCTATTGGATCAGGGCGTTAAATTGTGTTACTATGCTATTCGATTAGTGCATTGCTGTTACTATGCTATTGGATCAGTGCATTGCTGTGTTACTCTGCTATTGGATCAGTGCATTGTTGTGTTACTCTGCTATTGGATCAGTGCATTGCTGTGTTACTCTGCTATTGGATCAGGGCGTTAAATTGTGTTACTATGCTATTGGATTAGTGCATTGCTGTTATTATGCTATTGGATCAGTGCATTGCTGTGTTACTATGCTATTGGATCAGTGCATTGCTGTGTTATTATGCTATTGGATCAGTGCATTGTTGTGTTCCTATGCTATTGGATCAGTGTGTTGTGTTCTTATGCTATTGGATCAGTGCATTGTTGTGGTGCTATGCTATTGGATCAGTGCCTTGCTATGTTCCTCTGCTATTGAATCAGGGTGTGCTTGTGTTCCTATGCTATTGGATCAGTGCATTCTTGTGTTCCTATGCTATTGGATCAGTGCGTTGCTATGCTCCTCTGCTATTGAATCAGGATGTGGTTGTGTTCCTCTGCTATTGGATCATGCCATTCTTGTGTTACTGTGCTATTGGATCAGTGCGTTGTTGTGTTGCTATGTTATTGGAACAGTGCCTTGTTATGTTCCTCTGCTATTGGATCAGTCCATTGTTGTGTTGCTGTGCTATTGGATTAGCGTGTAATATGGTACTAACTACTATGCTATTACTTATTAGATTGGCGTTGTGTTATTATGCTGTTGCCTCATAAAAAATATCATCCCACAGATTTTCTTCAATTCTTTTCCCATTTAGCCGATGGAATTTTCCAAATAATGAACTGGTCTAAATATAGATCTGCGCGCCAATCCCGAAAGAAAAAAAATAATACAACAAAAGGGCAATGGTTTATGTCACTAATATTCAATTTGGATATTTGATAACCAATCTGAAACTAGCATACCAGTGCACACTTCTACTGCTGCCACCGGGTAGTGTCAGCCACATTGACAATTCGATTAGGAATATTGATCTTTGTCTGCATTTTTTTGTCGGTTACGGCCGCACCTTCGTTCGGTATCAAAGCGGACAATTTGTATATATCTGTAAATATAAGATTGGTTTTCCCAAATTCACCAAACTGTGTTTGAAATAAGAATCTTTATCTTTATATGATTAGTCCAACACACACTCTCTCTACTAGGCCGTCAAGACATGCATATATATCATGTGACTTCAAATTGAGGTCAGGCATATGTGTGAGAATACCAGTATTCCAGGTTCTGCTGGTCTCCCAGTAAGGACGCAAGCCAAAACCCAGCGGTCCGGGTCACAGCTTCACCTTACACCCCCATCACACCAAACTAGTTCTCAAAACATCTGACCCCATTCTAAAACGGGCTGTGGTCGTGGTAGAATGTGGCTAAAAGACAATTTTGGGCATGCTCAAAGTTCTTGAGTACCATTCCGTTCTAGCCCGTCCATTCCATTCGTAAAAAGACTGTACAAAGTTGCTACTCTGTCCATTCTGTTCGCACACAGTTTGAGTCAGTTCAGCAACATTTTCAGGAGCGTAATGAGAATTAGTTTGGTGTGATGGGGGTATAACATGGTGATACTTGGGGTTGGTATCCTTCCCTTCACGATATAGACCCTATCCCTTAATCTCACTTTTCACCTATAACCACATGCATCCTGATGACCAAACTTGGTAGGAGTATTGCCAGATATTTGTTTCTAATACAGATTGCAGTGAAATTGTCCTTACAGATATTTTACATGAGATAAAATGCCACTTCCTGTATCATGTATACGTGTGTATTCACCTCCCCCACCTTCCGCTGTGTGAACTGTAGCTACGACCCGGCATGTTGGCTCTCAGCTTCACTCGTTATGTCTATCAGAATTCCATTGTGCTAGACGCTGCAAATTGTGTATTCAACAGCTATTGTAAGCTCACCTTATATGTATTACTCTATATTCCATTTTTGTATAAATAATCCGGAATTGAAAAATGACGGTAACACCAGTGGTTCGGCGCTGACAAAATAACTATCTAAGGACAGGACTTGGGTGAAAGTGGGTTGCAACACACCAATATGGGATGGGATCCTCTCCCGCAAGCCTACATGACACCCAAGTAGATGTACATAGTAGGCTAAAGTATCATACTCAAACTAGACAAAAATTCTGGAAAAAATACAAAAAAACTAACATAGATTATTCCTAACACTGAAAACCACGAGAGACTGGCCTGAGCTGAAACAGGTAAACACACCACTGGGCAAAGGATCAGAACAAAAACATCACAGCTGTCCAGCATTGAAAACAAGCGCCGTCGCGGGGGCTTATACGTTATGGGCAGGGTAAATAAATACCTTGTCACAAAAAAACAACAACAAAAACTGAACCAGTAGAATGTACATATTTACCACACTAAAATAAAGGGACCAGCAGAACTAGCAATACCCAGATTGGGTCGTCAATTTGCAGTAAATATGAATATGCATACAGTTAGGTGAGTGGTTCTGTGTGAATATGCACAAAGAAGAGACTCAGTACTACTAGTGTACTCTTTCGGTAAAGAGTTCCTCGCCAAAGACACAAAGATAAGAAACGATACAGTCCTATTCTGAGACACACAGTTCAATAAGTTGACCTCAAACTGGATCAGCTCGACTGGTTTATGACTTGCTGCCCGCATCTATAGCTAAGGGTGGCCCCGGCACGCCCCCGCTTTGTGCATAATACATCATCAATACATGTGTGGATACAGACGGCCGAGTGTTAGGAGGATCCGCGAGGCTGGACAGGTCCCGGGTGGGTGGGTGGGGGGACCCAGAGGTACACAGTCCCTAGAGGAGAAGAGGGTGGAGGGGAGTAGAGAGGAATTTGAGACAGGCTGAGGGATGCAGTGGGGAGAGAGGGGGGGGGGATGGGTGGACAGGGGGGGGGGGGATATTGGCGGAGTGGGATGCGGGGTGGGGTGTCGGGAAAGGATTCGGCCACCGCATCCAGGCGATGGAAAAAGGAAACGCAGCAGATCCAAGCCGAAGGAAGTCAACTCGGAGGTCAACTCGGAGGTCAACTCGGAGGTCAACTCGGAGGTCAACTCGCAGGTCAACTCGCAGGTCAACTCGAAACCCTGGCCTTGTGTGACAGACAGGTCCCAATTCATGCCATAAGGTTCCCAGTAAGGAAAGCAACAATATTAAAACAAATTTCAATCTGTCCTCAGGACTTACCTCTTTAATGGTACCTCTTCATAGTGTCCTGGGATGATGAAAATGGGAAATATTGCAGCTAGATCAGATTTCGAACCCACACTCTTTAATGGTACCTCTTCATAGTGTCCTGGGATGATGAAAATGGGAAATATTGCAGCTAGAGCAGATTTCGAACCCACACTCTTCAATGGTACCTCTTCATAGTGTCCTGGGATGATGAAAATGGTAAATATTGCGGCTAGAGCAGATTTCGAACCCACACTCTTTAATAGTACCTCTTCATAGTGTCGTGGGATGATGAAAATGGGAAATATTGCAGCTAGATCAGATTTCGAACCCACACTCTTTAATGGTACCTCTTCATAGTGTCCTGGGATGATGAAAATGGTAAATATTGCGGCTAGAGCAGATTTCGAACCCACACTCTTTAATGGTACCTCTTCATAGTGTCCTGGGATGATGAAAATGGTAAATATTGCGGCTAGAGCAGATTTCGAACCCACACTCTTTAATGGTACCTCTTCATAGTGTCCTGGGATGATGAAAATGGGAAATATTGCGGCTAGAGCAGATTTCGAACCCACACTCTTTAATGGTACCTCTTCATAGTGTCCTGGGATGATGAAAATGGGAAATATTGCAGCTAGAGCAGATTTCGAACCCACACTTCTTGCCATTCCGGGGCTAGCGTGATAACCATTACACTACCTAGGTTTCCTGATGTCATCACCCTATCCATGCCCACCTGTCTATGTGGCTCCTTGCCTCAGCGGTTAGTGCGGGCTATTACACTTGTCCCCCTGGAATGGTTGTGTTCTCTGTGGTGGAGTGGTTAGAGTGTCTGACTTTTTTCTAGGTCAGACTCCTAATCTGAAGGTTGGTGGTTCGATTCCCCGTGCCCCCACCTCTGCCAATTTGGATTTCCACCGCTGTGGATAACTTACAGCGTCATCAAAGGCCACTTGCTCTCATACCATGTGTATGTGGTGTGGGAGGTTAAAAATCCCTTGGGTCGGTAAAAGTGTAGACTCGGGCTTTCTATCGACAAACTGTCTAATGGTGAAAACAAGTCTATTCAGGCTTATCCATAATAAGGAGTATAAATCTTCAAGAAAAAAAAAATGGTAAGTCTTGTAAATGGTTGATGTCAATCAGTCATTTAATGCTTACCATTGCATCCATACAGGCAGTGCACTTATGTATACATATACTCGGTAGGTTCGACAACCAGCTAGCGTGTAGATTTTACAGGATCCTGGTCACAGCGCCAGTATTAATATGTCATTTTATTGTATAGTGTTCCTGCTAGTGAAAACACTCTATTACATTTATATTAGTATTTTAACTATCATTGACCACTACTCCCATCGCAAGCAATGCATTTTATTGTACTACTAACCTGACACTGTAATGCGAAACAAAGTGTAATTGGCTATGTAGGATAAAATCTATATAGTTTTTAGGGTTAAGAAAAAGTAAGCTTGTATTGGATTGATCATCATCAACCCCTTAACCCACAGAGTGGTTGAGGCACCACATGACTTTACAAACGGTTTTTATTCAGTTTTTCCTGTTCTCCACTGACCTCTGGGACTTGTCAAACACCAGGCCCTGTCCATTCCCTGATGTTATCGTCTGTAGCTTTTTAAAAATAACGTGTCTTCTACCTAAATCTTGAAAGATTGCCTTTGATTAATTTCAATCATGGGATATTGATATCACCCCTTGCTCGCCCTCGGGTCTGGTTTCCAGCTAACCTCCCCATCACTCTTAGAATATGTTGATTGGATACTAGACTCTTGTATTGGAATATGGTATCTAATTATGCAAAGCCAAGACCTAAGCACACAACCAAGACTTAAGTAAACCTATAAGTACACAGTAAAGACCTAAGTAAGTATATAGTTACACAAGAGTGACCTAAGTAAACATATAGTTACACAGTAAAGACCAAAGTAAGCCTATAGTTACACAGTAAATACCTAAGTAAGCCTATAGTTGCACAGTAAAGACCTAAGTAAGCATATAGTTACACAGTAAAGACCTAAGTAAGCCTATAGTTACACAGTAAAGATCTAAGTAGGCCTATATTTACACAGCAAAGACCTAAGTAAGCCTACGGCTACACAGTAAAGACCAAAGTAAGCATATAGTTACACAGTAAAGACCAAAGTAAGCATATAGTTACACAGTAAAGACCTAAGTAAGCCTGTAGTTACACAGCAAAGACCTAAGTAAGCCTACAGCTGCACAGTAAAGGCCTAAGAAGGCCCATGGTTACACAGTAATGACCTAAGTAAGCCCATAGTTACACAGCAAAGACCTAAGTAAGCCTATAGTTACACAGCAAAGACCTAAGTAAGCCTATAGTTACATAGCCAAGACCTAGGTAAGCCTACAGTTACACAGCCAAGACCTAAGTAAGCCTACAGCTACACAGTAAAGACCTAAGTATTCCTATAGTTACACAGCAAAGACCTAAGTAAGCCTATAGTTACACAGCAAAGACCTAAGTAAGCCTATCATTACACAGCAAAGGCCTAAGTAAGCCTACAGCTACACAATAAAGACCTAAGAAGTCCCATGGTTCCACAGAAATGACCTATGTAAGCCCATAGTTACACAGCAAAGACCTAAGTAAGCCTACAGCTACACAGTAAAGACCTAAGTAAGCCTATAGTTACACAGCCAAGACCTCAGTAAGCCTACAGTTACACTGCCAAGACCTAAGTAAGCCCATAGTTACACAGCAAAGACCTAAAGGCCCTGTCACACTACGACGCTTCCGCCGGCGCGCCGGCAACGCGCAAAATATTTGCAACCCGTCGAGAAACGTCGAACTTTTCGGCGCTTTGGGAGAAAGTTTGACGCGGCGCAGCGTGTTAGTAGCGTGCTACAAGCGCGCGGCCAACGCGTTTCGACGCGCGCAGAACAACATGTCAACGTCCCACCAGCGGGTTCCCAGCGTGCCATCGGCGCGTTGTCGGCGCGTTGTCGGCGCGCTGTCGGCGCGCTGTCGGCGCGTTGACGGCGCGTTGACGGCGCGTTAGTACCGTGTCAACGCGTACATACCCGCCAGCAACACGTTAGGACGCGCCCGCAGCGCGTCGACACTGCGCGGCCAACGCGTCCAGGCACGCCCGCAACACGTCCAACGCGCCGAGATACGCTGGAGCAACGCCAATAGCGCGCCCACTACCCGTCGATGGGACGTTACGGACGCGCCGACGGAACGGTCACATTTTGGGGGAAAAAAAGCCAACGTTAACTGGCGTTGATCAACGGTCTACCAGCGTTCTGCCGGCGCGCCGCTAACGCGTGTCGACGTGTTGCTAACGCGTCCGTAACGCGCCCTCCAACCCGTTGGCGCGCGTCGCCGCGCGTCCAAAGTTTTGTGCATGCACAAAACCTCGACGCGCCGCGACGCGCGCCGACGCGCCGCGCCGCGCGCCGACGCGCGCCGACGTTTCCACTCACACGTTGCTATGTACCGACGCGCCGGTAACGCGCCGGTAACGCGCCGGCAACGCGCCGGCAACGTACCGGACGTGTACCGACGTTTTGAACAAAAACCAGACCCGTCGGCACGCGTCGAAGCGCGTTGGTGAGAAACGTCGTAGTGTGACAGGGCCTTTAGTAAGCCTACAGCTACACAGTAAAGACCTATGTAAACTAAGGCAAAGCTCCATTGCTTGCAGGTAGAGATAATGGAAAGTGCGAATGAGAGGACCGCCAGCCATGTGACCCCTGACCCTGTGACTCGGTAAACACGTGACCCAGGCACTGATTGGGGCCAGCGGCGCTCAGTCTGTAATAGAATCATATATAAACCTAAAGGGGCTGTCACACTACGATGTACGGCATCAGCGCGTGCTCAACGTTAGAAAATTTGCCAGTACGTCGGCATTCGTTGAACTTTTCAGCAGCGGGGGATAAAAATGGGCGTATGCACAAAGTACACACAATGTACGTAACATATCTCTGACCTATTGCTAGCATATGAGAGCATTCATGTGCCTCGCTAAACGTTCGCATAACGTTCGCAAAACATTTGCAAAACATTTACAAAACGCTCACATATGCTCATGGTACGCTGAACAACATTACGTGCGTTACTCCATCGCTAGAAGTATGGCGTGTATGTTAAGTACACTTGAGATATGGCAGGCATACATTTGGAGTACGTTAGGAGTACATTATGCATCCGTTAGCAGTAAACGGACTGTACGCGGACTGCACGCTCCCAACAGGCTGAACGTATGGCTAACGTGCAGCAACGTATTCCAACATATCCCTAGCATACTCCCAATGTACGCTGATGTATCCCGAATGTACACGCAGCGTACGTTCAATGTACGAGGCACACGTCGACACACATTGGACATTTTGAGCATGCACAAAATTTGTTCGGAGCCTCAATGCACAGCGATGTATAATGACGTACCCAGAACGTACCCGACGTATGCCCAATGTATACTCACCATATGACGACATATGCCGACGTGTTGGTCGAAAATCACATACGTCGGCATCTGCTAAGGTTATACGTCATAGTGTGACAGCCCCTTAAATGTTGTCTGCCTCCCGCGTCCGTGTGTGTTATTTGTCACATACCGCCATCATCATCCGCCTTCACATATTTAGTAGACATTTAGTTTTTCTCTATAATTCTTCAGAACAATTAATGTTCAACGCTGCTGTGGTAATTACATTCCCTGCCATTGATATTTGTAGATATGTTGCAGAAGTATGTGGTTAGTTTTGAATTTTGGCTTCATATTCTTGCAGAACTATAATGTCCGGTGACCTTGCTACATAAAAGGAATACTGCCAGTTTAATCGACCCAGTCATTCCTGAAACCTATGATGTCCAGCATTTCAATGTGGATGCTACAATTAATTTAGTTTTTCC
This sequence comes from Branchipolynoe longqiensis, assembly GCA_030323885.1. Classification (NCBI taxonomy): domain Eukaryota; kingdom Metazoa; phylum Annelida; class Polychaeta; order Phyllodocida; family Polynoidae; genus Branchipolynoe; species Branchipolynoe longqiensis. The sequence goes on along the minus strand of CM059195.1, from coordinate 24,090,825 downwards.
TCCTTTTAAATATTGTGGTAATATAACTTGTTACTACTGAAGCCTATACTAATAAGTCAATTTAATAGAAATTGTTACTACTGAAGCCTATGGTGTCAGAGTTTTGACATGCTTGTCAAAACTCAGCGGTGCAGGGCGTGGTGGAGTGGGGCGGTTTGCGGCGGGGCGTGTTGCTGAGTCATCATGTCGAGCATGGGCGTCCACTCAATAGCTCCATCACTCCTAGGTAAACATACGTTGATAGGGGGCGCTGCGGTGGACAGCCCCAATATAGAGGCAGGACCCCAGTCCCCCCCCCATCACCTGTCTCCGCTTCCCACCCTGCCCCGCCCCGCTGCACCCCGCCCTGCCACACCCCGCCCCGCCTCACCACGCCCTGCACCGCTGAGTTTTGGCAAGCATATCGAAGCTCTGACACCTTTGGCTTCAGTAGTAACAATTTCTATTAAATTAACTTATTATGCAACATGCCAAATTAATTTAGGCAAGAAAGTAAAAACTCTGACACCATAGGCTTCAGTAGTAACAGGTTCTATTAAATTGACTTATTACGAAACATGCCAAATTAATTTTGGCAAGAACGTTGAAACTCTGACACGATAGGCTTCAGTAGTAACAACTTCTATTAAATTCACTTATTATGCAACATGCCAAATTAATTTTGGCAAGAACGTAAAAACTCTGGCACCATAGGCTTCAGTAGTAACAGGTTCTATTAAATTGACTTATTACGCCCTTCTATGCATAAGAACTGCACCAGTACATAAGTTCAATGTAGAATCAAATTAGAACTTAGACGAGTATTTTGATTTTTGTAGGTTTAAGTCAGCAGTGAATAGAAATAGCCATAGAGGGGGAGGGGTACCTGGGTGGACACGTGAGGCTTGGTACAGAAACCCACAATAATAAAGTGATAGCGTAATTAGGAAGCTGATATAGACACCCCAGGGGATTCACGATGGAGTTGCAGCGACCTGGAGACCATGTGTCCATGCTATCAATTACCTAACCCAAAATCCCTTCTCCAACATACTATGAAATCCTGTGTTTGCGGGTCCCCGCATGTCATATATGTGGGCATTAGAATGCTATTGATGGCCGATCCCTTTAGGTGGTACACGGAGGCTATGGTTACTGTCATTATGTTCTCTCATGTTATTAGCTGTACTGCTCAACAAGGCTATACTGCCCTGATATCCTGTGTAATGCGTACGGTTCATAGCTCCCCTTTTCTCTTATTCCTTATATGAATTATATATCAGAGCTTACCCCATAGTAGATAAAACACACGACACAACACGCGATCCGAGTTCAGCACCAGCAAAAGTGTAGATTATAGATAGATAGCCTGAATGTCTCGTTTTATTCACTTATATAATGTTTTCAGATACATACAACAGTGGATGTTATAGACCTCCTTATTGGCTATTACACTCATGCACACCCGTCATTCCTCTCCCGCATAATCTCTCCCTAACACTGTTCACCATTGGCTGCTTTAAGGACTCAGCCTCCTTCCACCCAGCCCCGGCCACCACCCAACCATTGTGGGATTACCACATAACATGCCGGTGTCGCAGTTTGAGCGCCCTGCCAGTTTCAGCGCCCTTCTGTTGCTTCTGCGCATGCGCGGATAGAGACAACATTAAAACCACCCTAACTATCACAGTAATTTGTGATTGTTGGTGCTTTGAAAGCTAATTTCTCTTGACTCTATTAAATAGTTCAGATCTTTCTTTACAATTTCACATTCAGCTTTTTTTTTATCAGCCAATTGGAAGTTCTTGAATTTATTTTGCGAAAATAGTTTTGAGGCCATGATCTGGTAAGGCTAACACTGGCACTGACACTCAGAATATCCCAACTTTCACTATTATTTGTTTTTAATACTTTCAGAGTAAATTGCTCTTAGGTTACATTAAATACTTCAGATCTTCCTCTTCAATTCCACATTAAGATATTTTTAATCGATCCAATGAAAGCTTTTAAATCTATTTTACAAAAAAAGTATACAACCACTGGCAGGGCGCTCAAACTGGCAGGGCGCTCAAACTGCGACACTGGTGATCGTGTGGCTGGGCGAGATAAGGGCTGGATGAGATAAGGGGGAGGGATTCTGCTTAAAGGGCACTTCTTCCCTCCCCCGGTGTGAGCATTATAAAGGAAGTACTGTTTTCCATTTAGCCATTTCGATACTCAATACATACTTAATCGGAGAATTTTACAATACGGCCGGCTCCCCTCTTCATTCGACCCATTTCGATCTGGAATGTTCTTGAATCAAGTAGCGGTAGATCTGTTGTAACCAGCCAGATTGGAAGATTTTCACTGAAGTAATTATGTCTTGCCTCTCTTTTAAAGTTGCATAGTCCGATGGCTTTAAGTTTCGGTCATTTTTCTAAGATCAATATATTAAATTGATTGTTATTATCTACCTTACCTTAGTTTGAAGTAACTTTCATTTTAAATGACTAAATTTTGAGATATTTGAAGTGCAAATAAGCTAAATTAATTTTGGCAAGCCAAAGCTCTAATGCCATAGCCTTCTGCAGTAACAGGTTCTATTAAATTGCCTCATTATTCCCTTCTATGTTACGACAAATGATTGATGGGTGCACCCGTATCTAAGTTAGACATCGAATCAAATCTAGATAATTGCTTTAGCGTTGAAAAAAAAAGGTGGAGCGGGACGTAGCTCAGGCAGTAGAGTGTCCACATGCGAAGCTGTCGGTCATTGGATCGATCCTTCTCAGTGGATCCATTTATTTGCAGTTTGGGCTATTTTCCATTCCAACCAGTGCTTCACAACTGGTTCATCAAAGGATGTGGTATGTGCTGTCCTGTCTGTGGGAAAGTGCATATAAAAGATCCCTTGCTGCTTATAGGAAAGAATAGCCTATGTGGCAACAGTTGGTTTCCTCCAAAGAAATATGTCAGAATGACCATATTTTTTACGACCAATAGCCAATGATAAAAATCAATGTTCTCTAGAGGGATCATTAAATAACACAGGCTTTACTTTTTTTTAAATATACGTTTTCATCGGAGTATGCAGTTTCAATGGAAAATTGACTAACCCTGTTTTTCACACACATGAATCTGATTAGAATTGGCCAAGACAATGTCTCGCTTTATGAACGGATAAAATGTGGTTCTCTGTTTGTTTGTTATATCAATATGTTTGTTGTTGGTGTTTTATGTCCTAGCAACATCCAAGGTCATATCAGGACGGATATCAACAGGTTACAGTGTACACTCGGGATGATGTTATATTGTTTCTCCAAACAGAGACTGGACCACTAGCATCGTGACTCGATCTATTACTGAGTAATACTCAATTTTACACCGCGATACAAAGCATCATGGGAGGTTGGTTGGTTGGTTGTTGGAATTTCACACCCTGGCAACATCTTAGGTCATATCATGACAGTGTGAACTCATGGGAACTTTATAGTACTGCCTCACTGGGAAACCAGACCACTAGAAACATGACCCGATATCCCACTCAGTCACATTATCCTGACACTGTGCTGAGCAGTCCTTGCTCTATCCTATTAATACCGAGCACCAACCTAGGAAGCCACAAGTATCAATTGTATAAGTCATGCATCATGAGCGGTTACACACACCATGTGACCCATGCGCCCAGTGTGCTCACTGTGTGGGGACGGACTACTTTTCCTCCTACACGGGTGCGCATTGATACACATGTCAATACGCCTCCCGCAATCGGCGCCCAACAGGGGGCGCCACCTGGACGCCGGCACGCCCACCGCCAATACTTCACTTCCGGTATACTGCAGCTGGTGTCCACCCAGCGCACTAGTCATAGTAGTCATAGTGCAAGCTATGATAGGGTGGGGTGAAGCACACTGCAGCATTACGCAGTTATACATATACACATATTCGTGGTGTTCTCTGTGGCGGAGTGGTTAGAGTGTCTGATTTTTTTCTAGGTCGGACTCCTAACCTGAAGATCAGTGGTTTGATTCCCTGTGCCCCCACCTCTGCCAATTTGGATTTCCACTGCTGTGTATAACTTACAGCGTCATCAAAGGCCAGTTGCTCTCATACCATGTCTATGTGGTGTGGGAGGTTAAAAATCCCTTGGGTTGGTAAAAGTGTAGGCTCTGGCTTTCTATCGACAAACTGTCTAATGGTGAAAACAAGCCTATTCAGGCTTATCCATGACAGGCAGTATAAATCTTCCAAAAAAAAAAGATACATACATGTGTACACACATACTTGTAAACTACGTACGTAAATAAATACATGCACACATACATACGTACATACGTACATGCATACATACATATAGTTGTTTTTTTAAATATTAATATATGTCACTTCCGAGATACCAAATCATAATAACACTTATTATTAACATTTTGATCCCATAAGAAAGGAAGGGACAAGAGGAGTATGGTTCGAACCTAATACTCTGGCTGCCTTAACACCTATTGCACAATTTATTGAAGCAAAATCTGAGGTGAAATGTGTCAATAACCAGAAGCTGACACGCCACCTGGAGGGGAGGAGAGGAAGGAGATGCTTAGGAGCAGACCTCCAGCCCTCCAGGCTGTACACCAACCTCCAGTAACCCAAATAACAAGGAACATATTGCCATGTGGTTACAGGAGTAAAGCTGAGGATAATAATAACAATCAATCAATCAATCAATATTTTTAAGTTTTCTGAGAACTTCTTTGTTAGTGATCTTCTTTGTCCATGATATTTTCATCATCCTTTGATAAGTCCACATCTCAAATGCTGCTAAGCGTTTGTACATTTTCTTAGAGATTGTCCCTGTCTCAGCCCCATAATAACAATAGAGACAGGATAATTCCGAAACATAACAGTATTTGCATAAGTACTTTATACATCATTTAAAGCTACCGCTCACGTAGTAGATAGAAGGTACATAATTAGTGACATCAATATCATTTATATTCATACAGAAGTAATACAGAGAGTTAGTGAATGTTAATGAATAGTATATGATGCAGACTCATAGAACAGATGTGGAGAGTGGATTATATTATATTCCTAGATGGACTATAAATGTCCATTTTTCAAATTCATATAAAGATAGTCAACATGTATTGTATGCATATTCAACATACATAGCAGATATATTAACTTTTCCTTCTAGATATTGGTGTCATATTTACATTTGTTATTTACAAAGTGGTTCTACATATATAATACGATATTATTCGAGTCTTTATTCCAATATATCAGATAAAGTGTTGATGCACACATTACAAAATTATATTAAACAACAAAAACTAAATAACGATGGTAGGAGTGTTTTCAGGCTAAAAAAACTCGACTACTTATAATACGTCACACAACCGGTTGCTTGGTGACGCGATGCCATTTCCAGGTCATATTGTAAACAGTTCTACAACATTTGCCACCTGTGATTTGCCACCCGCTATTTGCCCACCGACAATAGCCGCCTAACACTTTGCTGTCCAGGACTTGTGCCAGCTGGGACTTTTTGCGCTCTAAATAGATTCCCACACAATCATCGAGAGTGCCCCCCACATATTAGATTAAAACCCATAAATGTTACATTTAAAACCTCATGCTAACACATTCTGATTTAAATGTCATGTACTATGTAGGGGCTTCAAATCCATGATAACCTACCTCAAAAATTAAATCAGCGTATGTTTATCTCCTAATTGACTAAATTGAATTAAATATATTCTAAGTGATCTGACTATATGTGAAACGTACAAACATACCTAAAGGCCCTGTCACACTATGGTGTATGGCGTTAGCGCATGCTGAATGCTGTAAAATTTGCCAGTACATCAGTGGTGGGGGGTAAAGATGGGTGTATACACAACGTACGTAATGTATGCAGAACATATCTCTGACGTATTGCTAGCGTATGAGAGCGTTCATGTTCCTCGCAAACATTCGCAAAATGCCCACATATGCTCACGGAATGCTGACCAATGTTACATACATTAGTCCATCGCTAGAAGTATGGCGTATACGTTAAATACGCTGGAGATACGGCAGGCATACATTCGAAGTACGTTATGAGTATGTAATGCATCCGTTGGCAGCATGCGGACTGTACGCGGACTGCACGTTCCCACTGTCTGAATGTATGGCTAACGTGCAGCAATGTATACCAATGTATCCCTAATGTACTCCCAAAGTAGCCCGAACGTACACTCAGCGTATGTTCAACGTATGAGCCAGGCGTCGACAAACGTTGAAGATTTTGAGCATGCACAACATTTTTTCGGAGCCTCAACGCGTGTCGAAGTAAGACGACGTATACCGACGTATCCAGAACATATATGCTGTATGCCCAACGTACATGTAACGTATGACGACATACACCGACGTGTTGGTCAAAAATCACATACGTCAGCATATGCTAAAGCTATACGTCATAGTGTGACACTGACAGGCCCTTAAATAAAGCAGTAAAACAATACAATCTGCTAGCATATAAGTCCGGGCTGGCAAAGGTCCTGTCTGGGGAAGTGTTGGGTGGCAATTATCGGCTGGCAAATAGTGGGTGGCAAATCATCAGTGGCAAATCACAGGTGGCAAATGTAATAACAGCATTTAGATTGAAGCCAGCACGCACCAACTCGCTAGTCATCTAGCAGGTTGCTAGGTCACATACCACCTCCACCTTTATATCGCCTATATTTCCTACACGCTGAAATTTTAATCTAGGTGTGCACACCAAAATTTTGAACAGAGGTTCCATTTTATCTACCGATCTCAAGCCATAGCAGCATATAGTACGGGAGCACCAAACTGGAAGATATATTTAATGAGTGCACTGGTATATAACCCCCCAATGTGTTGCTACCTTGTTGTGGTGGGGAGGCTTGTGTGCCTCCGTGACCATGAGAGCTATACCGGCGGGGGATAGCCCCCTGGCAAGTTTAACCAAGCCGGGCAGGACTAATGGTAGAGGACAGACTAAGAGCAGCAACTGGTCCTCCAGGTTGGGGGTTGGGCGTGGGCCCAACAACCCCACCCCGGAAAAAGAACAACATTACAGAATCACGAACAAGAAACTCAAGGCCCAGGACTGGGAAAACTGGAGAGCCCTTGTTTGTGGCCTATGCCCAAAGTTGAGCGGTAGGCGACACGTTCATCTACGACACGACTGAGGAGGTGTTTGTGTGGATGGGCGCTGTCGCCTCAACGGGCGAAGAAGAAGACTGGTATATAAGTTGGATATGTAGGATCAAATCTAGATAAGTGGCTTGTTTTTTTAAAAGAAAATGTTCCTCTTCTCATCGGACTATGCGGCTTTAATTCAGCGACTAGAGCTAAATAACGCCGAGGCTAGACCTGGTGCACTTCCAGTTTCTCCGGGAGGACAGTTTCTAGGAATCAGCGTCTGTTTGGTAACGCACAGCTGTGTCAAGTGGTACACCGCCTGTATTCTCCGTAACAGGATGGTGTATTTAACATACCTTTTTTCATGTAGAATGCGCAGTGAGATAGCTACTAGACCCACCATTAGTTCCTGCAACTACCGTCAGGGGGCAGATTAGTGGTGGAAATCCCTATAACTATATGGTCTCTTCCGTGGATCGTGCTGCTCAGCAAATTGTCAGGTATCCACGATATCAGGTTTGCCACTGATGTTAGAGGGCTGGTTGGTGGTGGAAATCGTCTATTGTGCATATTACGGCAGGATGCTACATGCATCAAAGTTGCATGGGCCGATGAAATATAATTTTGTCAAAATTAAAACAACTACCTACATTTGATCCGGTATATCCAACTTAGATACTGGTGTATTAGTTAATGATTTGGGACAGCATATACAGAATAACCTGTGAATTTATAACATCACCCCTTTGGAGAGTGCTCTTTGAAACACCCATTATGCAGGGAGGCCATTAATCAATTAGGCCAATCTCGTGACCTCATTAGAGCCAAGTAGGCCTACTGTGCAGGGCCATACCTAGGATTAGTAGGTCATCCCACATCACTTGATCATCGTGAGATGACCATCTGGGTCATAGCCGCAGGACTTTTGGCAAGCTTCTCGAAATTATGTTGGGTTCTTTCAGCTCAAATTGCTCCAAAACTAGCCATTTTTCATCAAATTAACCCGGGACTAATGCATATTAGGATATAATGGTCAACCTGAGCTATTTATCTCAAATATGACTAACAAATTCAAACGCCATCGGACCATGCAACTTTAATAGATCTCTGTAGTAGGCCTACGCCACCTGCATATATGCGGTATGGAGAGGAAGAGAGGAAGAGTGAGAGAGAGAGGGATAGAGAGCGGGAGATGAGGAGAGAGGGAGAGAAGGAGAGAGGGAGAAAGGGAGAGAGAGGAACAGAGGGACAGATATAGAGAGCTATAGATGGGGAGAAAGGGGGAGATAGGGAGTGGGACAGAAGAGAGAGAGACAGAGAGAGGAAGAGAGGGAGACAAGACAGGAAGAGAGGGAGACAGGAGAGGCGGAAAGAGGAAGAGATGGGGAGAGAGGTTGAGGGAAGACAGAGGCAGAGAGGAGAGAGTGTGGGAAAGAAGGGATACGGGGAAGAATTGAGAGAGAAAGAGAGAAAGAGAGAGAGAGAGAGAGAGAGAGAAAGAGGAAGAAAGGGACACGGTGTTTGTTGGGGTGGGTTGGGAAGGATGTGTTCCATGATGGACTCTCAGGTTGATCTTCTCCCCCACCCCATCGCATCCAACAACACCCTGAGAGCACGACGGGAAATTATCGCAAACTCCGTTGGAGAGACCCTCATTAAACCCATGCAAGTCGAGTACGAGCGGGACTAACTAAATCACTCTCCGAGCGGAGTCTGGTTGGCAGCAGGCTTCGCCCTCGGGGGGGGGGGGGGGGGGGGGGGGGGGGGGGCTTCTAGATTCGCTAAGCACTCGGCCTGTGAGAGCAGCGCTAATAGTTGTCCAATACTGCAGGCGCCACCTGTGTGCAGGCGCCACCTGTGTGCAGGGCGGGGAACTAGGCAAAGGTCACGTGGACAAAGTTCTACAACTGCAGTCATATATATATATACTGTACATATATATACCACCGTTTGCTATATATATATATATGGATAGTGATAAACCCGTTTTCGCGTGTAATAAGCTCTGTAGTGCCTCCTCTCTCCCCCCGCCACCCCCTATCTGGTGTGTGTGTGGGGGGGGGGGGGGTCCAGGTGTTGCGGTTTCCCAGGGACACCGGTTTGCCAGGGACACATCGCTTCTGTGCATGCGTCAAAATCGAACAGCATCGTATATAACCTTATAAATTTAATATAATGTTTTTGGTAAAGATGTTTTCTATATGTGTACCAAACGATTTGTTTCTAGGTGGTGTCGTTTTAGAGATATTTAACTTTTCCTGTATTTTCTGTATGAAGATTGCTCACGGCCATTGACAATGCCTTGAGTTGGACGGTACGCGCAGTGAAAAACATTAGTTTTATTCAAAATTAATAGAAATCAAGAACCCTAACCTTATCAATTTAATATAATCTTAATGGTAAAGATGTTTTCTATATGTGTACGAAGCAATTTGTTTCTAGGTGGTGTAATTTTAGAGATATTTGACTTTTTCTGTATGAAGATTTGCTCAGGGCTGTTGACAATGCATTTGAATGGAAGTGTCCCTGGCAAACTGGTGTCCCTCGGAATCCGCAACACCGCCATGCACCACATCACCCCCTGCATGGAGCTTGATACTCCACTCGCTCGAATATATATAATAGGCCATGTTCTCGCAATGATATATATATATTGTCCATGTTGCCGGTAACATGCATAATTCAAAACACTGGATACGGGCCTGATATGATGAATGCCATAGATACCGTTCCGGTAGTAAATTCAAAGGCTAGTCCAGTCCTTACCTGGCCATCGTCGAAGGCAGTCCTTGGTGTTCAATACTAAAATTTTGACCATCCCACCCACCCTTTTCTATATTAGATTATCCTTGCACAGGCTGAGAGCTTATGGTCCCTATTTCCCATGCCATAAATGTATGCTGTATGATGTAGAAGTGCGTGTGTGTGAGTGTGCCAGATGTGAGTGGACCGTGTGACCGTGATCTGCCCCAGTGGATGCCTCATGTCTTCAATTTTCAAGCCCGTTAAAGAAATGAATAAACTAAAGCTCCTATAATTGATAGTAGAATCAATACGAAAAGTCCTGCAAATAAGTAATGAAGTATAATGATGGTGGAGATAGTTAAAATAGAACCTGCAAATAAGCAATGAATCAGAAAAAGGAATAACTCACTGGTTGTACTACCTGGCAATAGATAACACAGTTAAAGCTAACAGTCTCAATTGTACTATTGAGAAAGGCTAATATAAAGTGTTCACAAAGGCGTAGTATGCAAGGCTTTTGTAAAAATTTATTATGCCTGAGTAATAAATTTATTAGCCCAAAAAACCATTATCCGTGTCGTGTGTTGAATTATGTATATATAATCTATAAGAGTTCAGGTGCAGCAACTGATAAATCCATTATTTTAGTTGTTTTCGGCTAAATAGATTTGTTGGTCTTCCTAGTATACAATATCATCAGCATAAACACATCAGGATCAACCAGGGCCGGGTTAAGCTAGTGCATATAGGATATGTTGTAAAGGGACTCTAAATTAAACCAATATACATAAATGTGTGTGATGTTCTCTGTGGCGGAGTGGTTAGAGTGTCTGACTTTTTTCTAGGTCGGACTCCTAATCTGAAGGTCGGTGGTTCGATTCCCCAAGCCCCCACCTCTGCCAATTTGGATTTCCACCACTGTGTATAACTTACAGCGACATCTAAGGCCAGTTGCTCTCATACCATGTCTATGTGGTGTGGGAGGTTAAAAACACCTTGGGTTGGTAAAAGTGTAGGCTCGGGCTTTCTATCGACAAACTGTCTAATAGTGAAAACAAGTCTATTCAGGCTTATCCATGATAGGCAGTATAAATCTTCAAGAAAAAATGTATTGTTAATTTGCATAGTAAAGTAACTGCTTTCATTTGCTATACATCCAGATATTACAACAACTATGTCTGGCAATGCAATAATAGTATTACTTGTGAGTATCAATTTATAGTTTGTAAGCATTTAATGTGAGGCCTTTGATAATGCGGGGACCATCATATAGCCTTCTTTTGCAAATAGGTTAATTCGGCCCCGACACCAATATGGGTGCAGCATCTATATCTATTGAGATGAAGTATTCTCTGACATAGGGAATATTAAACCCATGCCCAATAAAAAAAAATTCTCGGGCGTGAATGACAGTGTTAAGCATCCATAGCAAAGACCCTATAATACTAAGACGGCTCACTCCCTATCTCTCCTATGGTAATGTAAATTCCGCAGTGCCACCTTGTGGTGGGTTTGATCAGCCCAGCTGCTGTTTGGGTGTTTCATATGTAAACACATACAATTATATTATACATGAGATAGTTAAGTATGAATACACATCAATATGAAATTGCTATGAACAAATACACATCATCAGCATCGCCATCATCACACATCTTTCACATTCATATATACATATAATATAGCACCTGTTTAACCAAGAGAACAGCCAGCGCAGCAAGTGGTGGGTTTGATAATTTTGATTACACAGTACAGGCTGAGTGAGCCGCCTTAGTATTATTATAGGGTCTTTGTCCGTAGTTAGCATCGGTGGAGGCGCCACTGGTCATGTAGGAGGGGTACTCCACACCAAATGGGTATATATCAAATAGTAATATAATGACAGTAATAATTATAATCTCCCTTCCGCTCCTTCGTACTCACATAATGCATATAAACCATATACATATATATATATATATTTATGTGTGTGTATGTGTGTTATAAATAAATACAAAAATCAGTAGCAGATGAACTTGTTTTATTCGCACCGTTCGTGACCTAGTGGATCGGGCCCCCGGGGAGGGGCCGTGCATAGAGTACGTACAGAATGAAGGCAGTAACAACACACAAAGCAGAGCCCTGCATCGCGCGGGCACCGGAACCGGAACTAGAACCTATGTACAGACAGTGTCCCTAGCAACAGCATCACGTGGTCTAGTTAGACAATGAGGTCCACCCAGCAGCTGTGCCAACCAACGCGTACGTATATGTCTGCATGTGTTTGATTTTGGTTTGGCAGGTTTACATCCTGTCACCATCCAAGGTCATATTATGACAAGTATCAACTCGTGACAGTACACACTCATGGCGGCTCAGGCCCCCGGCACCATGACCCGATATCCCACCCATCCACATTATCCTGATTACTTCGCTAACCAGTCCTTGCCCTATCGTAGTAATGCAGAGCTCCAGGCTCGGTAGTGACAAGTATCAATATCGTAAGTTATCCATTTGACTCAGCTGGGTTTCAAACTCCCAGACTTCCTGTGCGGTAGCCGGCGCTCGTACCGAATGGGCCATCATGTCCAATACATGTGTTTGAGTGTGTATGTATGGCCGTAATCGATTAACACCACCCGGGCGACTCGACTCACCCGAGTCGTCAGAATTTCAAATAGAACACCGTGAGTGGAGTCGACAAATACACGTTCCGTGTGCAAAACAACTGACCCCAGTAACCCACCTCTTGGCTGGGGTTTGCTAGGAGCGATGACATCACATCTGTGCTGGTACCTGTAGGATAAGCGCTACCAGTACAACTCCTATGTGTTGTTTTAATGCTTTTTTTTTAATAACCCAGATTGTCAGCTTCTACAATCATAAAATACTTTAAATCCTATTTGGCTGTACAAATATCGGTTATTGAAAAAAAATATTAAGTTTGAGATTAAGCCACCATTTTGTCCACCCCGAGCGTATTCGTTGATTCAACTCAAGTCTGTAGGATGTGCGCATGCGCCAAAAAGTGGCTCGGTGACCCAAGTTGATTAATCAATTACGCGCCATGTGTGTGAGAGTGTATGTGTGCATGTGACTGTGCGCCGGTAAATATGTATGCCCAGGTGTCAACCCCCAAGAATGAAAACAGTAGTCTAACTCTAAGATTGTGAAAACCACGTATTTCTCTGCGAAACCATAAATTCAACACAACTGCTAGTCCGTACAGTAATATGTGATTTCAATAATTATGTATGCGTATCAAATTCTGTATTTGCATTGTAAATGCATTGTTGCTAAGGAAAACAAAGAAAAGAAATTTAAATTGAGAGTTCAAATACACTGAAAACCGTATGGTTTGCTCACCTACGGCCGTAGCTGTAATTTTACGTATAAAACCGTAGTCTTTACGGCCAAAATGTAGTACTTGACAGGTATGTGTATTAGTGTGCATACAGTTGTGTGTGTATATGTGTGTAGATGTGTGTGAGTAAGAGTGTGGTTGAGTATCAATGTGTGTATATTAGTGTGCAGACAGTTGTGTGTGTACATGTGTGTGAGTAAGAGTGTGGTTGAGTATCAATGTATGTGTGTGTATGAGTGTGCATACAGTTGTGTGTGTATATATGTGTAGATGTGTGAGTAAGAGTGTGGTTGAGTATCAATGTGTGTGTATTAGTGTGCAGACAGTTGTGTGTGTGTGTGTGTAGATGTGTGTGAGTAATAGTGTGGTTGAGTATCAATGTGTGTGTATTAGTGTGCAGACAGTTGTATGTGTGTGTATGTGTGTAGATGTGTGTGGGTAAGAGTGTGGTTGAGTATCAATGTGTGTGTATTAGTGTGCAGACAGTTGTGTGTGTACATGTGTGTGAGTAAGAGTGTGGTTGAGTATCAATGTGTGTGTATTAGTGTGCAGACAGTTGTGTGTGTGTATGTGTGTAGATGTGTGTGAGTAAGAGTGTGGTTGAGTATCAATGAGTGTATATTAGTGTGCAGACAGTTGTGTGTGTGTATGTGTGTAGATGTGTGTGAGTAAGAGTGTGGTTGAGTATCAATGTGTGTGTATTAGTGTGCAGACAGTTGTGTGTGTGTGTATGTGTGTAGATGTGTGAGTAAGAGTGTGGTTGAGTATCAATGTGTGTGTATTAGTGTGCAGACAGTTGCGTGTGTAGATGTGTGTGAATAAGAGTGTCGTTGAGTATCAATGTGTGTGTATTAGTGTGCACACAGTTGTGTGTGTGTGTGTGTGTAGATGTGTGTGAGTAAGAGTGTGGTTGAGTATCAATGTGGGTGTGTGTATTAGTGTGCAGACAGTTGTGTGTGTGTATGTGTGTGTAGATGTATGTGAGTAAGAGTGTGGTTGAGTATCAATGTGTGTGTATTAGTGTGCAGACAGTTGTGTGTGTATATGTGTAGATGTGTGTGAGTAAGAGTGTGGTTGAGTATCAATGTGTGTGTATTAGTGTACAGACAGTTCTGTGTGTATGTGTGTGTAGATATGTGTGAGTAAGAGTGTGGTTGAGTATCAATGTCTGTGTATTAGTGTGCATACAGTTGTGTGTGTATATGTGTGTAGATGTGTGTGAGTAAGAGTGTGGTTGAGTATCAATGTGTGTGCATTAGTGTGCAGACATTTGTGTGTGTATGTGTGTAGATGTGTGTGAGTAAGAGTGTGGTTGAGTATCAATGTGTGTGTATTAGTGTGCACACAGTTGTGTGTATATATGTGTGTAGATGTGTGTGAGTAAGAGTGTGGTTGAGTATCAATGTGTGTATTAGTGTGCAGACAGTTGTGTGTATGTGTGTAGATGTGTGTGAGTTATGGGCCTGTCACACTACAACGCTTCTCTCGGCGACCCGTCAGCGTTGAAAGGACTATCTTGCGCGTCGAGAAACGTCAAACGTTTCGGCGGTTTGGGGGAAAAGATCGGCGCCAGGGCGGCGCGTTATGCGCGCGCGGCAAACGTGTGTCGATGCGCTGGGGGAAAAAAAAAAGAAGTTTGGCGCGACGTCTTCATTTAACCTTAAATGTTGCTAGGGCGTAAAACAAAAATGGCCCAGTTTGTGCAACGCGTGAGCAACGACCCTCCCGCGTGCGCCGTCTTCCTAGCGTTCCCATAACGTTATTACGGCGCGTCCAACGCAGCGCGACGCGCGCCTAAAGTCCTTCTAGCGTTCTTACCCATTTACTCCCGCGCGTTGCCGGTCGCTGGAAGTTTTTGACATGTTCAAAACGCTCAGCGACCAATAACGCGTGCCGACGTTGTCCGCCGACCATCGACGTCAAGGAAAGTGTACCGACGTGTACCGACGCGCGCATAACGCGCCCCCAGCGCGTCCTGATATTTCACCAAATATCGCCCAAAAACACCACACGTTGACGGGTCGCCGGCGAGAAGCGTCATAGTGTGACAGGGCCATAAGAGTGTGGTTGAGTATCAATGTGTGTGTATTAGTGTGCAGACAGTTGTCTGTAGATGTGTGTTAGTAAGAGTGTTGTTGAGTATCAATGTGTTGGTATTAGTGTGCAGACAGTTCTGTGTGTGTATGTGTGTAGAT
The DNA here is from genome assembly GCA_030323885.1 of Branchipolynoe longqiensis. NCBI lineage: Eukaryota > Metazoa > Annelida > Polychaeta > Phyllodocida > Polynoidae > Branchipolynoe > Branchipolynoe longqiensis. The sequence goes on along the minus strand of CM059195.1, from coordinate 24,075,432 downwards.
GTGTGTGAGTAAGAGTGTGGTTGAGTATCAATGTGTGTATTAGTGTGCACACAGTTGTGTGTGTGTATGTGTGTAGATGTGTGTGAGTAAGAGTGTGGTTGAGTATCAATGTGTGTGTTTTAGTGTGCAGACAGTTGTGTGTGTGCATGTAGATGTGTGTGAGTAAGAGTGTGGTTGAGTATCAATGTATGTGTATTAGTGTGCATACAGTTGTGTGTATGTGTGTAGATGTGTGTGAGTAAGAGTGTGGTTGAGTATCAATGTGTGTGTATTAATGTGCAGACAGTTGTGTGTGTGTGTGTGTGTAGATGTGTGTGAGTAAGAGTGTGGTTGAGTATCAATGTGTGTGTATTAGTGTGCAAACAGTTGTGTGTAGATGTGTGTATATGTGTGTGAGTAAGAGTGTGGTTGAGTATCAATGTGGGTGTATTAGTGTGCAGACAGTTGTATATGTATATGTGTGGATATGTGTGTGAGTAAGAGTGTGGTTCAGTATCAATGTGTGTGTATTAGTGTGCAGACAGTTGTGTGTGTGTATGTGTGTGTAGATGTGTGTGAGTAAGAGTGTGGTTGAGTATCAATGTGGGTGTATTAGTGTGCAGACAGTTGTATATGTATATGTGTGGATATGTGTGTGAGTAAGAGCGTGGTTCAGTATCAATGTGTGTGTATTAGTGTGCAGACAGTTGTGTGTGTGTATGTGTGTGTAGATGTGTGTGAGTAAGAGTGTGGTTGAGTATCAATGTGTGTGTATTAGTGTGCATACAGTTGTGTGTGTATGTGTGTAGATGTGTGTGAGTAAGAGTGTGGTTGGGTATCACTGTGTTTATTAATGTGAATACAACTTTTAACTCATTGTATCTGTTTACACATGAATTGAAAACAAATATGTAATAACATATGCGCTTTTCCTCGTCCACATTTCCATTAAACACCTTTCACAAACACAGTAAAACAAACAAAGAAAAAGAGTCAAAGAGTGACGTGACTTGCAGGTTTTATGCTATTTCGACAGCTATGGCCATATTCATGGCTCAAAAGTAAAAGATGGATTGGATCTTCTATTCTGTTCTGGACCTAGAGCAGTGGTTTTCGTTAGGCGTGAGATTTTCCTTCGTCTTCCTCTTCTTCTTCATCAGATTTTCCTTCTTCTACTTCAATTTTGGACGTAAACAACTAAATCTGTTTCTGGTTCCCCAAATTTTATTTTGGGGGAAAGGGGACCACGATAATAGGTTTCATCCAAGTAAACACAATTAAATTAAAGAAACAATCACAACGGAACATTGAATAACTCAAAACAGTCTTCACCCATTGTATGTCACAAGAATAGTCTGGGCAATCTAAAGTATGTGTCACTCACCCAACAAAATAATTGTGTTACGGATATGTTCCATTGCAGCTATATATGTACCAATATATATAGCTATAGATATTATATATATATATATATATATATATATATATATATATATATATATATATATATATACATATATTAACTCATTTCTTTATATCAGACAGTACATAATACACCAAAATACAAATGAAAAAGGATACGGTTATAGAAATATACTAAATGTTCACGTGGGTGCAGATAACTTTCTTTTCCAGAATATTTATCAATTTAATCCTCAAATTATCAAAGAAGAGGCTCTGATTTTCTAAGCACTTGGCGCCACATATATACTAACATACCTCGATAAATATATATATAGTATAGTTATACGAGTCTTACCTGGGTATAGATGATGGATAACTGTTGTTTTCCCGAGGTATAAGCCTCGGGTAGACGTGGGCTAGGGAGAAGGAAGCACATCCGGGTCCAGCAATCTTTACCTACTTATTCAGGATAAAAATGATCTTTCAATACAATGGATACTATGATTTTCCCGTAATGGTACACCAACGGAATAGACGTGGTAGGGTGTGGTGGGCGGGCCCTAGCCCACGTCTACCCGAGGCTTATACCTCGGGAAAACAACAGTTAGCCATCATCTATACCCAGGTAAGACTCGTATAACTATACTATTTTACCTCGGTATACAGCCTCAGGCTAGCCTCAGGCTAGGGAGACTTTTACATAATTCATTTTTATCCTTAATATCATTCATTCTTATTATAACATGTCTATGTGTCATTGTATTAGTAATTGTATCATTCAAAGTTTTTGTTCTCACCTATTCTTGTTAGTTGTTGAGCAGGCGCTTTGCAATGCCGGTAGGCTTTTCTAGTCGTTTGTTGTAATGTTTTGCAAACGACTTAGCTGTTTTCCAGCCTGCATGCGCTAGTATTCTTTTTACAGAAATGCTGAGCAAACGTGCTTTGGACACCATGGCACCTCTGGTTGAGTGGGAAGAGTATTTGCCCGTATCCACTCCAGCCGATTTCAACACCGTGATTGTCCATCTGGCAAGGGTGTCTCTTGAAATTGCCTTATGTGGCTTTATGAAGCTCACTAATAGTTGTTGTGATGCACGTAAGTCCTTTGTCTTGGATATATAAGCCCGTATGGCCGACACAACACATAATTTCCGATCATTTGGGAAGTAGTCTAAATGAACCGTAGATAACGGGTCACCTAACGTGTTCGATTTGAGCAATTGTGCTAAATCAAACGTAGCTTGTTTCTTGTCTATTTCTAATCCAGTTAAGGATAAAGCAACAATCGTTTGTCCTCTGTGTCCCGTTACTAATAGTAACAAGACCGCAACCTTAAAACCTAATTGTTTTATATCTAACAAAGAGTTGTGAGGCCAAGCCTGAAACAACTTAAATACTATAGAAACATCCCAAAAGCGACTATACTTTGGTTTTGGAGGATTCCTTTGATAAATTGACCGAAGTAGATAATGAAGGACATAATGTTTGCCAACTGTTTCGCCCTCAATTCTAGGTAATATAATTGATAACGCGCATCTTGCCGCATTGACTGCCCCAAACCCTAGTCCCTCATCCTCTAGAGAACGAAGAAAACGGGCTACTTGTGCAATGGTTGGATTTGTTGGCTTGACTTTCATTAGCAAACAATGTACACCCCATTTCTTTAAATATGTCGTGTACATTTTGACAGTTCCTGGCCTCCATGCATCGGCTACTATTCTGTCCTCAGTAATTTTATCCAATCCAAATTGCTGTAGTTGTTTCCTTAGAAAAGGAATGCCAATAGGGGTTTCGCTGACACGTCGCCATGAACCACTAGCGGTCCGTGGTGCGTTAGGTTCCCGATTTTTCGTGGGAATCGTATATGTTCTTTTGCCAGTTGTGAAACTGCTGGCAGCCAAGGTTGCGTGTCCCAATCGGGCACTATCAGTATGGCGTGTGTCCCCTCCATGCTGATTTTTCTCACCACGCGGCTGATAATGCTAAACGGTGGGAAAATATAGAAATAATTATTTGCCCAGGTAATAACAAATGCATCAACTTTCCAAGCATCCGGTTCGGGATGCCAAGAAACATAACAGGGCAACTTGTTATTGTTTCGTGATGCAAACAAGTCAACTTTAGGTGTACCCCATTTTTCACAAATGAAGTTAAACAAAGGTGGAGAGAGGGACCATTCTAAATGGTCATGGAATTTTCTACTCTTATGGTCTGCAAGTGTATTTTGTGACCCTGGGATATGCGCTACAGTCAGCCAGACTTGTTGAGCCTGCGCCCAGTTCCAAATCAGTTTAGATAACTGATTGCAAGGCTTTGATTTTGTTCCACCCATGTTACGGATATATGCCATAGCAGTAGTGTTATCAGTTAGTATTCTAACTTGTGATTTAGTGATCCTTACTAAGCTATGTAGCCCCAGATAAATAGCATGCAATTCTATCGCATTAATGTGGTCTGACCTTTCATCATCTAGCCATCTACCTCCTGTTGCTACCCCATCTCGATGGGCACCCCAACCTTCTAGCGAAGCGAAGCGTCAGTGGTAATTACTGTATTTGGTTCCGCCATGCGGATTGGATTTGGTGAATTTGCTATATGTTGCATCCACCATCCAATATCCTGTAACCCTTCTTCAGAAATAAACATCTTTCGTTCAAAATTGCCTTTAGTCCGTGCTAACGCTAAGTTTTTATCTATTTCTAGAGATTTAATATGGGCTTTGCCGTATAGAATAGCGGGTGCATAAGATATCATTATCCCGATAAGGACTGCGACCTGTCTAATCTTAGGTTTCGGTAACTTAAGAAGCTGGGTCGCTGTGGTCATAAACTTAGTTAGTTTCTGTTCTGTTATCGACACTGTGAGGGACCGTGTATCAAGGATAAACCCTAAACATTTGAGTTGTTTTGTTGGTTTAAGCACTGACTTATGTGGATGTACATAAAACCCTAATTTAGTGAGTAATGCACATAAATCCAAAACTGCGTTTACACAATCAATTTCTGTTGACGCCATAATAAAGGAATCATCTATGTATGGGAACATTATGTGACCATTCCACGCCATAACTGAGAACACAGGCTTTAGCAGTTTAGTGAACAAATGAGGGGCACAAGCTAAGCCATTCGGCATGCAGGTAAACTCATAGAGTTGGCCATTCCAAAGAGAGAGGGGAGGTTGGGGAAGAAAAGAGAAGAAGAAGAGAAGAGTAAGAAGAGAGGAGTGATGAGGGGTGAAAGACAAGCTATTGGAATCAACAAAGACGATGGTTCATTAGACGTTAAGAAGAAAAGAAAGGGACTTAAGTAAGGAGAGTTAAAGGGGAGTAGAGAGAAAATTGTTAAAAGAAAGAAGGGCATAGAAGAATGAATCTCGGTTAGTAGACGATATCCTGGAAGAAAGAGTTAGTCGAAAGAAAGCGGAGAAATTTCCGGTGTTGTTCCGCTATGGGAACCGTATAGTATGCATCTTGTAAGTCAACACTAGCCATCCACACGTCTGGTGTAATCAGATCTCGTGCCGTATGTAGCGAGAACATTTTAAAATGTCGATATTCGATCATTTTATTAAGGGTCGTTAAATCCAGGATCATTCGAACGTCCCCGTTAGGTTTTGGTCTTGAGAAGATGTTTGAAATAAACTCTCCTGGGCAGTGTGTTACTTTTTGTATAATTCCTTTATCAAAGAATTGTTGTACCTGTTCAGTTAGTGCCTCTCGTTCCAGTGGTTCAATTTTATAGGGAAAAGGAACTCTCCCTTGTACCGGAATTTGTATGAAGGGAATTTGAACACCTTTAACTATATTTAAAATATCTTGGTCACTGGTAATTTTGTTCCATTCAGAAATATGATTATTAATATTGCCAGCCACAAAGTTGCTTACAGTTTGTGGTTTTAGAGGCCGCAGGGACTTGTAAAGTCTGTGTTTGGGCCTCTACTTGGACCCGCCCCTGGGGAAGGGTCTCGGTGAGTTGAAGCCTCGGCCCAGTGGCCGTGCGGTGTTGTCGGTCCAGGCTGGGCGGGCGCCCCGGCCCCGGAAAGACTGACTGAAGTTTGAGCCCGGTCTGGTTCCCCTGCCGAGCCGTTGTGGGCAAAAATCCCCTCGTGACCTTTTGAAGCATGGGGCTTCCGGCTTCTTCCTCGTCCGAGCCTCTCGGAGCGCGTCCCTCGGCTGCTGCTGCAACGCGCTTACTCCGCTTCGTGGCCATCGGGATCTGAAACAAATGAATGGTCAGTCCCGGTATTTCTAAATGTCACAATCTTGTCATTTTGAACGCAATTGGACATCTAGAGGTGCTAGAGAATGTGTTTATACCGTTCTAACACAGGCGTAATAAGCTAAATTTGTGCGTGGATTGTGGGTCAAGCCCAAATCTTACGCGGGGTCGGGACCAGTGTATCGGCTCGCCCATCCCTCTGTACCGCACACTTCTCCCCCCTGCGACTATTGCGCCAGCAGGTCGGAGAAAATGCTACGAAACGCCTGAATAAGTTTGTGGGGAGTCTATAAAAGAAACCCAGGAGCATCTCCAACAACACTCTCTATTAGAGTCCGAGAGAATTTCCACAGGAGATGAGGCAGAGCCCACATCTCTACCCATGGTCACACGGGTGTTGATAGAACCGCTAAGAATCGGTTTCATTCCTTCAGGTAAGGAATCTAGAACGTTCTATCCTTGGATTTTTATAACCGAATAAACTAGTCCAAAAAGGACCAAAGAAAGTTCTGAACTTTCCATAATGATGCTATAATGCATCATAATTAAGCTAACCACAGTTTTTATTATACTTACTGCGTATTTGCTTGTATGTAGAGTAAATTTGCGGGAGCAACTCAACGAAACGTAATCCAATCATGAGTTGTCTATGCTAATTGCTGGACCCGGATGTGCTTCCTTCTCCCTAGCCTGAGGCTGTATACCGAGGTAAAATATATATATATATCTGTATATATATGTGCATACATATATATTTGCAGATATATATCTGAGTATATATCTGCAATTTGTCCTTCAATACCATACATAAAGGTGCAGACGTGATACTGTTCGTAAATCGCCAGAGACAGCTAAAAGTTGCACAATCCGATGACTTTTGAGTTCCGGCCTTTTTAAAAAGTGTAGATAAAGAGGGTAGGTTTGATCAGTATAATCTAATTTACTCTAGCTCAGGGAAACAAATGTTAAAAACGGCAAAGTTTTGAGATATTTGACGTGAATAGATACATACATTAGAGTTGATCAGTATCACTTTCTGGCCTTTGTTTTTTTTTAATTGGAGATAAAGACAGTAGGTTTGATCAATATAATCTACTTCACATTTAGATCAGAGTAACTTCGATTAAAAATGGCCAACTTGGCGAGATCTTTGAAGTGCAAACATGCAGCGTAATGTTGGTGTGCATCCCGAAATGCTGGATGACATCATGAGTTTGTATGACTTGCATCGGTGACATTTTTGTATGAAATTCACTTTATATTCCTTCCATGAAGCAATCGAGCGTTTAATAAATGCGTTACCTAAGTTGGATATTTAGGATCAAATGTAAGTGAGTGCGTTTGCTTTTTATTAAAAATTCATCGCATTTTGCAACTTTCAGTTTCAATGAGTCATCTAATGCCAGGTACACACCTACCGTTTATCCGCACCCACCTACCGTATACGATCTAAAACTGCCCGTTTCGCGCACAAAAATCGCTAGGTGTGCGCTCCCCGCGCACACCTAGCGATTGCGATCCGCGACTAAAAACTCAGTTTTAGGGCTAAAACGGGCCGATTACGATTGTGATTCGGGATTCGAAAAATGAATCGGCCCGTTTTCAGTTTTAAGCGGGTCGGGTCGAGTCGCGAATTTTAGTGCGCGAATCGTATACGGTAGGTGTGTACTTGGCATTAGTCTTCCATGGCTCGTATTTATTTCTGTCAATGATAGTTTATTACAACACTTTTTTGAGGGACTAGTTTGTAATTATCAACAATAAATAATGGATATATGCATGTGCCTGTTCAAGCTATTTGTTTGTTGGGCTTTTACATCCTGGCAACATCTAAGGTCATATCAGGATGGGACCAATTGATTGAGCCTGCACAGCACACCATAAGTAGACTAAAGCTGGCATTCCATTAACACCTAGTGTGATATGTGACATATATATGCGATGTGCATCAGACACATCCAAACAGGACCAGGTCTGTAAAGCTGGTATATTTAAAGTTGCATTGTCCAATGGGGTTTGAGTTTCTATCATTATATTAGTGTGATCATTATAATCTACCCTACTTTCATTTGAAGTAACTTTTATTTTAAATCTGTGCGAGTGTGTGCAATGACAACTTTTCCAACCTGTTTATATAAGTATGGTGCGAAATAAATCGCAAAGCACCATTTACAATATGGTCGACTACAGAATGTCGATGATAATTTAAAATGGCTGCAAAAGAGAAGTTCGCAGGGAGAACGCCTTTACACGTGGCAGGAACATATGGCTGAAGACTGAAACCGTTGAACTGACCAACGTGAGTAAATGACTGGTCTTGAGATGATGACACAGGTGGGTTGAAATCATTGCGCAATACAAGGCGACAGGTGTGGATGATCACACCTGTTGTGGGAGATCAACAGGAGCTGCTGGTTGTAAGTAACAGCTTTATCACTCTAATTGACTTAGGTTCAGAGTGTGTCAAAGCAAATAATTGACTGGCCTGGTTATTTATTAACACATTCACAGCGCCACCTAACAGGTCACCACTGCATTAACCCATTCAAAGCGCCACCTATCAGGTCGCTGCTACATTAATCCTTTCACAGCGCCACCTATCAGTTTACCACTATATTAATCCATTCACAATGCCACCTATCAGTTCACAGTTACATTAATCCATTCACAATCCATTCAACACTACATTAATCCATTGACAACGCCAACTATCAGTTCACCACTGCATCAATCCATTCACAGTGCCTCCTATTAGTTCAGTTCTGCATTAGTGCCACCACATATTTCTCCACTCGTTCCAGAAGAGGGCGCCACTATGTCAACTCAGGGAGTTAAGTAGAAGGGACAGCTGGACAGTCAAGGCCTCAGCTCTCAAAGGCGCATATTGAATGGTGTACTCTCAGTAGACTCAGGCCTCGCACACAGGTAAAAAAAAAAAACCTACTGCTCGCCACTCACATGACAACGTCCGGTTCAAGTAATTAGCATAAACAGGTCGGCAGGATGCTAATTACTTGCACCGGAAGTAAGTGTTTTCCCCTGCGGTAGGAGGTACTCTTGGGAGGTAGTGGTGATAGAATTGTTGTGGGCTGACTGGCAAAGAGCAGCGGTTAGGATTGGTTTGATTAGTGGCAGCCAGGCGGCAGTGGTAGTGTTATACTGCTGGTAACCGGAAACTATTAATATGATATGGATCATCATTTGCTACTTATATCAACATAACACTCATACATCTCATCTATATATAGATTAGTTAGACGAATCTTACCTGGGTATAGATGATGGATAACTATTGTTTTACCGAGGTAGAAGCCTCGGTTAGACGTGGGCGAGGGAGAAGGAAGCACATCCGGGTCCAGCAATCTTTACCTACTAATTCAGGATAAAAATGATTCTAAAAAACAACCTAAGGTCAAGTGACCTCATGCTAAATTGAGTGATTGACTAGACGTGGCAGGGCGTGGTGGG